>CM055615.1:16574668-16667045 GCA_029379385.1 Quillaja saponaria
ATGTCCCGAATCCCTTTTACACGGACGTGAACATTGCCGGGGCACGTGCCGTAAATCCTGCTATTGTTCCAAATGCACAATGGGAGTTGCATAATGAATTTTACAATGGCATGTTGTTCAGCACGAAGGCCGAGTTAAAAAAAATACTATTAAATACTGGCACATTATGAACCACGTGGCTTCATAGTCGTTGAGTCCAAAAAGGACACATGGGATATTAGGTGCAAGCTCCACGAGCAGGGATGCAAGTGGAGGTTGCGAGGACATTTTAGTAAAAGATTTGAAAAGTTTCAGATTACGAAATGGGATGCCGCTCACAGTTGTGTTTACAGCGGAATGACTCAGGATCATTATAAATCTGGAACAAGGGGATCATTGCTGAATATATCAAAAATACTATCAATGAAGACCCAACTACACCAGGAGCTGTGTTGCTTACAATGATAAAAGATCACTTCCATTATAGTCCAAGTTTGAGCAAAATATTCAAAGCGAAGAAGAAAGCAATAAATCTTGTGTTTGGTAATTGGGAGAATCCTACAATGAGCTTCCTAGATATTTAAATGCACTTCGTGTCACCAATCCCGGCACGCGTTCGAATGGAAAGTGAACCCAACTAATAATCCTGGACAAGTTATTTCCAACGAGTATTCTAGGCTTTGGGCTATCTATCGAGGCCCTCCATCATTGTAGACCAGTTCTTCAGATTGACGGCACATTCCTATGTGGAAAGTACACGGGCAAATTGTTGGTTGCAACTGGTGTTGATGGTAACAATAGTTTTAGTTCCAGTTGCATTTGCAGTTGTTGAGGAGGAGACACAGATAGTTGGGGATGGTTTTTAAGTTTGATTCGCATGCATGTAACGCAACGGGTGGGTATTTGCTTAATATCTGATCGTCATGCCGGGATAATTGATGCTGCTTCAGATCCTCGGAATGGCTGAACTGAGCCTTATGGTTATCACCGTTTTTGTATTAGGCACATTGCAAGCAACTTTCATAAGACCCACAAGAATATGAAAGCAAAGAATCTCCTCATTCACACTGCGAGTCAAACTCAAAAACGCAAATTTGATAAATATTTCAAAAAGTTGGTTCAGTTTGACTCTGAGTATGCTGCATGGATTGGTAGAATTCCTTTGGAGCAGTGGACATTGGCACATGATGGAGGTCAACCGCTTTGACTTCATGACCACAAACTTGGGGGAATGCATGAATAATGTCTTGAAGGGAGCGCGACAAGTCCTGGTGCGGTTGACATTTTACCGGTGTGTCAAATATTTCGTGGAACATCGGGCGTACATTAATGCTGAACTTGGTGCTGGCAATCAATACACAACCGACACTATAGAAAAAATCCAAAATTGGGCAGAGAGAGCAGGTGGACACGAGTTGAGACAGTTTCATACCGGTTTGGGGATAATTGAAATAAAGACTCAATTTCGTGGATGGCAAGCCCGAAAGGGCGGCAACCAGCATACTATGCGTTTAAATGAAAGAACGTGCACATGCAACAAACCCCAACAATACATTCTCCCATGCTCGCATGTTATAGCAGCTTGTGCAAGCATGTATCTGAACTATAACGACTTTATTTGGGAGTGGTATAAACTGAGAAATCAGGAGCTTGTATACACTCCACAATTCAACCCAGTGATGCACAATGACTATTGGCCAGAATTCCAGTTCCCCCCATGTGGTTCCCGACATGTCCAAATTGCGAAAGAAGGGTAGGCCGAAAACACATCGAATTCATAATGAGATGGACATTACAGAGTCCTCGAGGCAACTTAGGTGTGGTTTATGTAGGCAGGAAGGACACAATCGTAAAAATTGTCATAACATTACACGATCTTAAAAGACAAGTTCCATTATCACACTCTTTACTTTAATGTAAGAGTTTTCCTATTTATATATTTGTTTCTACTTTTTTATTATGTAGATATTAGGTATTATGTCCCCCACATGTCATGTAAAATTATTTTGACATTAATAAACATTATTGTCGTGTATGCATATTAACATTATATTTGATTTGTCTTTTGTTATGCAGATTCATGGATCCCGTTGCCCCAGTAGATGTTTCAGTCCTTAGATTACACGATTGCCATCGATCCGTTAGAGTTTTCGCGGATCACGAGGTTTGTAATTAACAAATCGAATTACTATAAATAATTTTTCAATTTAATTTTATTAGCGAAATTGTTCTTACTAATATGTTTTTAAAAATTTAGAGCGAGGCCTATGTCCTCAGATGCCGTCGGAGGGAGGCGGTGTTCGGCCGAGAACTTCTTAATAATATTAATCCTCGAGTATTGGAGTACATGACCATGGCAGGTTTTGGCGGTGTGATTAGGGTGGGGTTTATTTCGCTTGATTGGCACCTTGTGACAGCTTTAGTCGAGCGATGGAGGCCAGAGACTCACACATTTCATCTGCCGCACGGTGAGGCCACCATCACACTACATGATGTTAGTATTCTGTTCGGTTTACCTGTTGACGGTGAGCCTGTCTCTGGCCTAGTTGGTGCTGATGTCGTAACTGAGTGCGAGTGATTATTGGGAGTTGTGCCCCCCTGCTATAGTTGTTAAGGGTAACACATTGAAAATGAGCTGGTTAGGATTGACATTTCAGAATTTTCCAGCCGATTGTGATGACATTATAGCGTAGAGATATGCACGAGCTTATATATTACAGCTGATGGGTGGATTGTTGTTCACCAGTAAGACGAGTACACATGTGCACATTTGTTTCTTATCTCTGTTGGAAAACCTATATGTCGCAGGACAGTACAGCTGGGGGAGTGCCTCCTTGGCATGGTTGTACAGGGAGATGTGTCATGCCACTCACCTTGATGCTTCTGAAATTGCTGGACCTTTGATATTACTCCAGGTATGGGCATGGGAAGCGACTACCATTTCTCGCACCGAGGAGGGAGACAGACATTCCGTGGGATAATCTTTGTCCTTTAGGCGCGAGGTTTGTAAAATTATTAGTTTTATGCATTTGGCTACTAGGATGTATGGTACGTAAATGACTTGTAATTAACATTTTTAATTACTTCCAGGTGGAGAGTAAAGTTCAAAGTAACTCAAATTGGCCATAATGTGGTGTCTTGGTATAGAGAGATGCTGGACAGGATGTCAGCAGACCAGGTAATTACAAGTGTATCTTATATCTATGTATCATTTAACAATGACATGTTTCAAGGTTTTATTTATTAAAACATTGACACGGTTTTTGGATTGCAGTTCATATCATTACCCTACATTGATGATGGGGTGAGACACCTGATACCAGACTATTGTTATCGAGACCAGCATATTTGGGGTGCTAAAGTACCCTTAATATGTTTTCATATTGTTGAGTATCAGAAAGTGGATAGGGTAATGCATCAGTTTGGATATCAGCAACCTATACCAGAAAACCCTACTAACATTGAGGCCGATCAAACCTGCACAAATTTGATCTTCGGGGACGGGGCGTCACTGACTACCGTTGGCTACATGCTAACCACATAGCCATTTGGGGCATGAGATACAATCTAGTCCAGATAGGTGATGTTCTGGGAGTTGCACATGGTCATGCTGCTCATACAACCGAGTACAATGAGTGGTATAGACGTATCAGTAGGAGATATCTTACACGAGTTAGTCTTATCCATGCTGATCTAGCTCCTTCCCATTCTACTAATTCGACGTCATCATCATCATTGTCATCACAACGTCGCAGACGCAGTAGAACTGATGTCCCTGGACCGTCGGTTTCTTATGGACGTGTTGATGCTGATGTCCGACCATCAGATGTGTATATTCCATCTCCGGCACATATGTCTCCACCTCCTCCACCTCCTTATATGCCCAGTAGTTCATCTATGTATCATCAGCTTATGCCGGACTTTGCACTGCAATCAAGCGAGGTTTTTAACTCTCCCATACCGCAGGTGCCATACTTTCAGTATGGTAATACACCTGCATCATATGACCCGGGTATGGGTTCAGGTGTGCAAGCTGAGGAAGGATTTAGCGGTGCTGATGACATACCTCCCTTAGACGATCTTGGTGACAGGGCTGATGTACCAGCTAGGCGAAACTCGGCAAGGAGGAGAAGACCATGCCCATGTGGTATAGGGGGTCATATTTTGTAGATCAGTATTTCCCAAAATCCTTATATAAGTTTTTTAATTTTTAATTTTTGTGTTTGTTACTTGTAATAGGAAAAGTCTTCCTGGTTTATGTTTTAATTTAGTTATACTTGTAAATTAAAATTTATAATAAAGCATGTAATAATTAGAATGAGTTAATATAAGTGTGTTCCATTAATTTTTAAAATAATTTAATGTTTTTTATTCTTTCTAAATCATTTCAAATAAGTTTAAAATTTATATACTTTAAATTAAAAAAATTTAGTAAAACTTAATAATTTACAATATCATGAATTTTAACATTTTAAAATATCATAAACTATAGTAAAAAAATTTATCATACATTATAGAATTAAAAAATTAACAAAAATCTTAAATTGTAAAAATACAAAATTTATAAATTTAAAAATTGTCATATACTATAAATTTAAAATTTTTCATATATTTTTAATTTCATATAATTATTATACACTTTAAAATTTCGTGGAACATTTTAAACTATAAATATATAAATTAACATATACTTTATATTTAAAAGATATCATGAATTTTAAAAATATTTATGATAAAATTAAAATGTATGATAAAATCTTAAATTCTAAAATTTTAAAATTATCATATATCTTAAATTTATAAAATATTTTAATATAAATTAAAAAATTAATATATATTTTAAATTTCAAAAATATCATATAATAAAAAATTAAAATTAAAAATTATCATATATTTAAAATAAAAATTTAAAAACTCATTAAACTTTTACAAAGGTCATGAAAAAAAATATTTGAAGGTTTGTATGTTTTAATATAATTATTATGTAAAATAAAATAAGCTAATTTATTAATTAATATGTTTATTAATTAATATGATTATTATCATATATTTTAAGAAAAAATTTAAGAACTCATAAATTTTTACGAAAACTCATAAATTTTTAGGAAGGTAATGAAATTTTTTTAAGATTTATATGTTTTAATTGAATTGTTACGTGAAGTAAAACAAATTAATTATGGTATTTGTATATTTTAATTTAATTAATATATTAATGGGAGAGGGAGAGAAATTATTTGGAGGGGGGGTTGGGAGAGGGAGAGAAATTAATTTTTGGGGGGGGGGGGGTGTGCGGGAATTATTGACAGGGGGAGGGGGGAGTAGCAATGCAGGCTACCCTGCAGTGCTGCAGGGTAGCCTGCAAAATTTGTCCCCGCGTGGGGTCCGCAGGGGACAAATTTTTGGATGAAACCGGCTTTTGAAAAGTCGATTTCATCCTGCACTCGCGCGCCACGCGCGAGGTGCGTGACCTGGGTGATGCAGGTCGGACCCAGAAACCGTGTTTTGAAAACACGGTTTCATCACTTACCCCATTCTGGCTATTATGGTAAAAAATTTACCATTCTATCCAAAAATTTTGGAACTTGAACCCTTCTATCCAAAAGTCCAACATTTTCTTTTGAACACCGTAAAATGTGTAAAAACAATTTAACAGAAACAGTAGAGATTAGCACTAAGCTCATCAAACTGCAGTGAACCACCTAATTCCATTTCCAAATGGGATATAATACAATTCTCCTTTCACATATATTTCAATTCTATTTCCATTTCCACTAGTGGGAGTGTTTTGGTTGCTCTGTATCCTAATGGATGCTGCTTCCTTCTCCACCTCTTCTCTTCATTCAACAAAACATGATGTCTTTATCAGCTTCAGAGGTGAAGACATACGTAAGAATTTCCTCAGTCATCTTAAAGCTGCTTTTAAGAGAGATAACATTGATGCCTTCATAGATGACAACCTTAAGAAGGGAGATGACATCGGAGGAGCACTCTCCAAAGCAGTTGAAGAATCAAGGCTTTCTGTAGTTATTTTCTCAGAAAACTATGCTACCTCAAATGGTGTCTGAATGAACTCTTGAAAATAGTGGAATGCAAGGACAAAAATGAAGAGGAAAAAAATGAACAACTTATAATACCAGTTTTCTACCAGGTAGATCCATCCCATGTAAGGAAGCAGAGCGGGAGCTATGATCATGAGGCATTTGCTGATCGTATTCCAAACGAAACGGAATCAGAAGAAAAAATGAAGATAGTAAATGAGTGGAGGAATGCTCTGACTAAGATAGCTAATCGTGGAGGATTTCATTCTCAGATCTACAAGTAACTACTATTTTTTTTTTTCTTTTTTCTTTCTCATCTTCTTCTAATTTTTGAATACATCAACGTCTAAGCCAGTACAGTGTTATTAGACATTAGTTTCCATATTTTTTAGATTTTAATTGTTTGGATTTCAGTACTTCTGATTATATGATTCTAATGCAACCCTAACTCTCTTAACTCACTAAGTTTGACATTAATTTTCAATGTTTATATTTAACGTCATGTACATGAATATATATCATTAAGGATGAGATGGTGTATTTTATTTTGGAGAAAATTATTTCCCTACGTTGATATTTATTGAAATGAGATGTTGATTTGAGTGGTCCAGGCACCTGATATCCTTACTTATTTTAGAAGACTCTGCTGTAAGATTTACTTATTTTATATTTTGTTAAAAATAAAATATTCATAGTAAAAACTTTTGAATTAATAAAATAGCAATTGAAAACAAACTGAATTAAAATAAAAAAATTAGACTTTTTGTACTTTTTAGTGTTTTTGCCTAAATTATTTTATAACAACCTTAGTTTTTTTTATATACTTCAAGGAGAGAGGCGTTAAATTTCTTAAATTTTAGACTTTATTTGTGTTTTTACCAAATGTGAAAGGGAGGAGAATAGAATTTACTGTTTGTTACGTCATATTCCTTGTCTATTCACTTACATACGTTTGTTGGCCAATATATGTCAGAGATGACAATGAATGTGTTGAGGACATTGTAAAAGATGTCCTGGGAAAATTGAGTCTTTTGATACCCCATGATTTTAGAAGCAGTCTTGTGGGAATCGACAATCACATCGAACGAATTGGAAATTTATCATCACATTCAGTAAATGTTCGCAATATTTTTGGAATATGGGGATCCTGTGGCATTGGTAAGACGACCATTGCAAGTGTGCTTTATTACAAACACCGATCTGAATTTGAAGGTTGGTACTTTGCTGCAAATGTGAGGAAGAAATGGGAGAAAAGTACTAAGAAGGAAGACTTAAGAAATGATCTTGTTTCTCATATATTACAGGACAAAGCTATGATCCCAACACCTGATTTGCCAACAGAGATTAAGAAGCGACTTGAAAATAAAAAGTTTCTAATTGTTCTTGATGATGTAAATAAGAATGACCAAATAGAGTATCTAGTTGGAAGAGATGGTGGTTGGTTTCTCCCAGGAAGTGTAATCATTGTGACAACTACAAACGAGAAAATAATCAAGGATTGCACTGCTCAATATCATGTTACAGAACTGAATTCCGGTGATGCTCTTGAGCTCTTCAGCCTTCGTGCCTTCAAGACAAAGACGCCTCCTGATGAATCTGAGTATAAGGAAATATCAGATATGGCAGTGTCTTATGCAAAAGGCATTCCAAGAGCTCTAAAAATTTTAGGTTCCTCTTTTCCTTGGTGTGAAAACATAGACGAATGGAAAGATGCATTTAAGAAGCTAAAAGAGAAAGCCCCACTAGTCAAGCAAATGGAAGAAGTTTGTTCACAAAATGAAGAACTTGCTAATTTCTTTCAAGTTGAAATGCATGGTTTCGGCTCGAGAATTGATGGTCAAAAACTACAGCGAACTGGTGTCCCTCAAAAGAAAGCAGGTCTGTGTGGGGCTCCTCATCCCCCAAAATTTACAGTTGGACTGGATTTGCATGTGCCTAAGTTGAGGAAAGAGTTGCTCAAGGATGGCTCCTCAGAAATTTTAGTCACTGGTGTTGGAGGGGTGGGGAAGACTACGTTGGCTAAAACGCTCTGTTGGGATAAGAATGTCAAAGGTATCCACTCACTATGACTTTATAGTGTTTGATTAAATGTTTTACTTCCATTACAAAAGTTATATATGTCACCATACCACCACTTAAGCATATTTGAGCTAGCTAGGTTGAAATTTATAAGAATTATTATATTTATCCACTTTCAATATACAAAAGTTACACACTCTTAGTAAATAAGATAATAAATAAAGTGTCATGTGTCACTAGTACTAAGTAGTATCCATAATTTTAATCTAGTGGATTGACGTGTTATAATCATATTTATTCATAATATATAAATTTATATATACACTAATTGATACTAGATTAAGTAATAAATCCTATCTTATTTGACTTGTTTAACATAAGAGTATAAATTTATTTGTATAGAAATGGATTGCATGCATCTAAAATGTTAGACTAATTCGTGCTAATGGGAAAATAAAAAGGTTTCTAAGCCATTCATGTGTTACTGTAGTTTGAAGCACAATCCTACACAGTTTAAATATATGCATGCATGCATGGTTGACTGACTTGTCTTAGTCCGGTTTCATTTAGAATTATATTTTGTATTCGTATGACTTGTAATCTAAATTTCCAATGGTTTGTGTAGATAAATTCAAGGACAGTATTTTCTTCACCTTTTCAAAGACTCCCAACTTGGAGTTGATTGCACAGAATCTGTTTCAACACCTAGGCTTTGATGTACCTCTGTTTAGTAGTCCTGATGATATCTTCAACAAAATGGAAATACTACTGAGGTGCATTGGAGAGCCAATACTATTGGTCCTTGACGATGTCTGGCCTGGCTCACAATACATTATTGAAAAACTTAAGCTCCCATTGCCAGATTATAAGATGTTGGTGACTTTGAGATTTGCATTTCAAAGATTTGGCAATCCATACCCCTTGGAATCACTTACTACCGAATATGCAACAACTCTTTTCCATCACTTTGTATCACAGCCTGCAGGCAACGATAATACTATAGAACATAAAGATCTTGTGGAAAAGGTGCTTTCTGTCATTCTTATGCATAAGAATTACTTCTATTTGCTTTCTTTAATTTTTCCAGCGTTTCTTTAAACACTAACATCATCTACATGAGTTAGACTGTCTAGACAGAGTCACGAGATTGTCTTGACCACAGTTCTTATATTTGTTTTTGTTTGATTATGTATTATGTTACTTCTTTTTCTTATGTTTATCTTACCTTTTGACTTGATTGTAATGTTACTTCTTCTTCTTCTTCTTCTTTTTTTTGCATAATTTATAAATTATCAACACAGAACAAGGAAAATAGTTAATAGAACATGTTTTCATCTTTAAAGAGCAATAAAATGACTTTAATATCAGAAACTTTGGCTTGGTTACAGTGTTTCTTCTTTTTACATTATGGCTTGGATATCAGCATTTTTCAAGAGCAATAAAATTAATGATTTCAACCTTGTTTTCATCTCTTTGGCTACAATTATCAACAACCATGTTCAATGCAACATTACTTTTTTGGTTTGCACTGAACTGCAGATAGTGAAAGGCTACGCGGGTTTCCCACTAGTTCTTAAGTTGGTTGGTCGATCATTAAGTGGACAGCCTCCTGTGATCTGGCAAGATAGGGTGATGGACTTGTCCAAAGGAAATTTCTTCGATGCTGAATTGCTTGATAAACTTGAACAACTCTTGGATGTCTTGGGCACTGAAGACATCATCAAGTAGTGTTTCCTGGACCTGTGCTTATTTCCTGAAGACCAAAGGATCCCTGCTGCTGCCCTCATTGATATGTGGGTGGAATTGCATAAACTAGATGAACATGGTGTGAAGGCAATGACTTACATAATTAAGCTTAACTCCTGGAATTTGGCTGATACTGTATTCACCAGGTAAGCTGGCTCCTTAAGTAACCATTTAGTGTTACTTAACTTACTTGGGATTTGGCTCATATGGTTGTCTACTCTTGCGTCTAATGTTATGATCTAATAGGTATTACACAACTTTTGGATGAGAAGTCTTCGATTCTCCTCTAAGCGATTAATTTTTGCTTGTTAACCAGGAGACTTGCAGGGGATATGGATAATTATTACAATTACCACTTCATCATACAACATGATCTACTTCGGGAGGTAGCCATTAAAAAAAATAATAATGGGCCAGTGGATGGGAGGAAAAGATTGACTGTTGAACTTAGTGAGAATAATGTTCCTGAATGGTGGACCAAAAAAAGTCACAAAAAGGCTGTGCCAGAAGATTGTTAGCAGATTGTCTTCCTAAATGGTGGACAGAAGACAAGCCGCAAAAAAGCAATGCCAGCAGATTGTCGATATCAACTGGTTTGTTCTTCTCCAACTCTCTCTTCTTCTCTAACCATTCATAACCGCTTTCTAATTCTAATGGACTTTATTAATTTGTAGGTGGAAATTCCAATACAAGTTCGTGTAACATAGAATTTACTGAGGTTGAGTTATTGGTTTTGAATCTTCGAACAAAGAATTACAGCTTACCTGATTTTATGAAGAAGAAGAATAAGAAGATGAAGAAAGCAAAAGTTTTGATAGTGACAAATTATCATTCATCACTTGCTGAATTCAAAAACTTCAACCAACTTTGTTCTTTACGCAATTTGAGGAGAATGAGATTAGAGAAGATCTCAGTTCCATCCTTTCGCGGAATTGAAAATTTTGAAGAAGTTGTCATTGTTTACGTGTAATGTGAGTGAGGCTTTTGGAGGCTCTTACCACCGTATTTCAAAACCTCTGCCAAATCTAGTGGAAATGAATGTTGACTATTGCAATGATGTGGTGAGCTTACCTGAATGGCTCTGTGATATTACCTTCTTGAAGAATCTCAGTATTACCAACTGTCATAAGCTTTCATCGTTGCCGAAACAAGTAAGTAAACTAGAGAATTTGGAAGTGTTAAGGCTTAATTCATGCACTGATTTAGAAGAGTTGCCAGATTCAATCAGAAGTCTTCATAGACTTAGCATTCTTGATATCTCTTACTGCGTAAGTCTTCAAAAATTACCAGACAATTTTGGTGACTTGCATGGTCTAAGAAAGGTGTACATGAATTGTTGTGGAAGAATTTGGGAACTACCATCTTCAATTACGGATTTGGAGCATGAGCGTTTAGATATTATATGCGATGAAGAGACTGCTGCTTTATGGGAAATTTGGAAACTCGTCCGTGGAAATCTAAATATAATGGTGTCAAAATTAGATATCAACTTGAATTGGCTACAGAGACGATTTCCTAAGGTTTCTTTCTTTTAATAGATGATGAAGAACATTGTGATTATATATGTTGAAACAATATTCATCCTCAACTTTTCTATCCATTTCCTGTTCTTGTGGGGAAAAACGTGAATTGTTGTTTGATAATAGTATTTCCTCCCTGTCTTGCCTCTTTGGTTGCCTCCAAGTGTTGTCTGTGTTAGAATCTTGCCTGCGCACTCGATTGAGTTTGTTTTGTATGTATCAGTAAACTAGCTAAAACAAATATTCTGTGTACCCAGTGAAATCTACCATTTTAACTTGAGCGGCTATTTTACATACGATTAATTTTTTTTTTTTTTTTATAAAGTAGTCTATTATTGTCGAACATAGTATAACAAAAGATAAGTTGTAACAGTATAAGGGCTCGTTTGATATTTAACTAGTAAGAGTCAGATTGTAAGTTAGATTGCATGAGTTGGACTGTAAAAGTCAGATATACAGGAGTCTGATATATTTTTTGGTATGCAAATTGAGTATATTTCAAATATGTATTGGGTATGTGGGATTGTATAAATAAATTTGCAAGTGAAATTACAATGCGGACATTGAAAAATTACAGTATTTGGAGCACAAATTGTATAAATCAAATTTCTTTAAAATATTGTTTAATTATTAAAATAATATTTTAACAGTATAGTTCTGTGTACAACAAAAAATAAAAATAAAATTAGGTGCACAAAAAAGTGTATTCAAAAACAAAAGAAATATGAATTATCTTTTTTCACTTTTCGTCTCTCTAATAAATTAAGAATGCAGAAAAAAGAAAATGATCCAACAGTCATAGTATATTTCTGGTGTGCAAATATATTTTCCATTCTTTTTTCTTTCAAAATACAAATTTAGTTGTTAATGGGCTTGAGCCTTCTGAATATCGTACACTGTGATCCAATGACCCAATAAACACGAATTTCAATTACAATTTCGATAGCATTTCGTCTGAGTTGGTGGTGTCTGTAGCCACAATAAACACGAATTTCAATTCCTTTCTTCTCCAAACAAATCAGTGTGCCTCCCGGATTCGGGTTCTGCTTGGGTTTTTGAATTTGCCTTCGATTGCAAGTGAGAGCTAGTCATATACGTAATTTGATAGTTATTTGCAAATTTACAGGTTCTTCCATAGATAGAGCCCCAAAAGAATCGATGTGTTACTATCCAGAACAGATGCAGTTGGACAATAACTTCGTCGTCTATAATGGCGAAGAATTAGGTGAAGATTTTGTTGGACAACAACAACAATAAGAAGAATTTGAAGGTGAAGAAGAATTTTACTCAGGGCATGACTTTGATCCGAATGACAAAGTTGATAGTTCGGGCATTGAGATAAGACCCGCAAAGTATTGGTTGGTGAAAGTTTATATTATATTTTAGTTGCCGTCATGATGTGACTGATGACTCTCAAATACTGTTCCTTTTGTTGGCTTTCCAGTTTATATATTTTAGTTGCTGAAGCAAGACAAAGGCTCATAATTTCTTTGGGTATTTTCCACAAGTTGAGTGAGATTTGAAAACTGAGTATGATAATGCTTTGCAAAAGAGTTATATGAAATTTAAAAAGTCAGAGCATGTAAAAATTGTTTAAATTATTTATTTAAAGATTTTTTGTTCATTTTTTAAAATTTGGGGGCATAAGTCAGAACTTTTTTAGAAGTCCGTTGTAACTTTTGACAGTTGTTTTTCACATAACTACAATCTATAATTTTTTAAAAATCAAAATATTGCTAAACTCAACTTAATTTTATCACTATATTCAAAATAACAAAACTTATTTATACGAGGTTTAATTATCATTTTAGTTGTTAAAAGATAATTAAATTTTAATTTGGTTGTACTCGTTGATATTTCTTTCTTTAACAAAAATAATATTATTTTAGTACCTATTAATAAATTATTATCTACCCGGCTTGGTTGGCAACTACATATGACCCTTTACCTACTCAATTTTATAAAAATATTTTATAACTTTTTAAAAGTTATAGGATTACTAAACTCAACTTAATTTTATCATTATATTCAAAATAACAAAACATATTTACGCGAGGTTCAATTATTATTTTAGTTCTTAAAAGATAATGATTTTTTAATTTGGTCATACTTGTTGATATTTCTTTCTTTAAAAAATATATATATTATTTTAGTAGCCATTAATAAGTTATTATCTATCTGACTGGCCACTACATATGACCCTTTATCTACTCAAATTTATAGAAATATTCTATAACCTTTTAAAAATCAAAGAAACTCAACTTAATTTTATCATTATATTCAAAACAACAAAACTTATTTATGTGAGGTTCAATTATTATTTTAGTTCTTAAAAGATAATGATATTTTAATTTGGTCATACTTGTTGTTATTTCTTTTTTCTAAAATTATATTATTTTAGTACCCATTACAAAGTTATTATCCATCCAAGTGGCCACTATAATGACCCTCTACCTACTCAATTTTATAGAAAACTATGACTTTTTAAAAATCCAGCATTACCAAACTCAATTTAATTTTATCACTATATTAAAAACGACAAAACTTATTTATGCGAGGTTCAATTATTATTTTAGTTCTTAAAAGATAATGATCTTTTAATTTGGTCGTACTTGTTGATATTTCTCTCTTTAAAAAAAAAGTATTATTTTAGTACCCATTAACAAGTTATTATCTACCCGACTGGCTACTACATATGACCCTTTACCTACTCAATTTTATAGAAATATTCTATAACCTTTTAAAAGTCATAGAAACTCAACTTAATTTTATCATTATATTCAAAACAACAAAACTTATTTATGCGAGGTTCAATTATTATTTTAGTTCTTAAAAGATAATAATATTTTAATTTGGTCATACTTGTTGATATTTATTTCTTTAAAATAAAATAAAATATATTTTAGTAGCCATTAATAAGTTATTATCTACCTGGCTGACCACTATATATGACCCTTTACCTACTTAATCTTATAGAAATCTATGACTTTTTAAAAATCCCAGCATTACTAAACTTAACTTAATTTTATCATTATATTCAAAACAACAAAACTTATTTATGCAAGGTTCAATTATTATTTTAATTCTTAAAAGATAATGATATTTTAATTTAGTCATACTTGATGATATAATTTTTTTCTTTCTAAAAATACATTATTTTAGTACTTATTACAAAGTTATTATCCATCTGGTTGGCCACTACATGTGACCCTTTACCTACTCAATTTTATAGAAATCTATGACTTTTTAAAAATTACAACATTACCAAACTCAACTTAATTTTATCACTATATTCAAAACGAAAAAACTTATTTATGTGAGGTTCAATTATTATTTTAGTTCTTAAAAGATAATGAAATTTTAATTTGGTCATACTTGTTGATATTTCTTTCTTAAAAAAAAAAAAAAGTATTATTTTAGTACCCATTAATAAGTTATTATCTACCCGGCTGGCCACTACATATAACCCTTTACCTACTCAATTTTATAAAAATATTTTATAATCTTTTAAAAGTCACATCATTACTAAACTCAACTTAAGTTTATCATTATATTGAAAACAACAAAACTTAATTATGCGAGGTTCAATTATTATTTTAATTCTTAAAAGATAATGATATTTTAATTTGGTCATACCTATTGATATTTCTTTCTTTAAAAAAAAATATATTTTATGTTAGTACCTATTAATAAGTTATTATCCACCTGGCTGGTCACTACATATGAAACCCTTACCTACCCAATTTTATAGAAATATTCTATAAAATCATAGCATTACTAAACTCAACTTAATTTTATCACTATATTCAGAACAACAAAATTTATTTATGCGAGGTTTAATTATTATTTTAGTTTTTAAAAGATAATTATATTCTTATTTGGTCGTACTTGTTGATATTTTTAAAAAAAAAATATTATTTTAATATTTATAATAAATTATTATCCACCAGGATGGTCCACACGTGACCCTTTACCTACTCAATTTTATAGTAGTTTCTTAGTAGTTGTAAATTTGTCTTCGACAAAGTAAACAAAAAAGAACAGAGTGAGAAAAAAATGGTGTTTGACGATTATATAATCACACTAATAGGCGTGATGCACTTATTTGTAAACAACAGTAAGTACCGATTTCATGTTATCCTTATTTTAATCAAACCGGGTGCACCATTGCATGAAATAATTGATTTGTTGATTATCTAACATCCATATAAGTCACAAGAATAAATTAATTTTAGCTAGTTAGTTTACCATTTTGTAAGAATAACAATTTATTTTATCAGACCAGATAAGATATTCATATGAAATATATTTTTTGTATTTTGAGTCGGAAAGTATTATGCATTCAACATAATTTGAGATATATTACGAGAAAGAAATTTTATTTATATAGGTTATATAGAGTTGACTTATATATTGAATCTAGCTTAAAATATAGTTATATATCAGAGATTAAATCAACAATGGAATTAATCTAATTACGAGAATGAGAAAAATATAACATCCTCACTTCTCCTTTGATGTTTATTAAAACGACCAAATTTAACGAGGAAAACTTGTCTGCCAAAAAAATAATAATAATAATGTAACATAACTAGTGCTTTTTTAAAACAGTGTAAAGAAATGCACAATTGCAACATGCATGACATTTTAAAAAGTGACATTTGGTTTACATTATCACATCAACAGACGCGGTTCTCATTACTCACGTGCATCTCTTGAACAAAATTAAAATATATCTGCAAACCCCAAATATTTCTTAATTAATTTGTTATTGCTGCGTAATAAATAATTAATTACCATCCAGAACAAACTAATTAAATATTATTAGAGATTTTTTAATTAGTTTATTCTTGGTGGACAATAAATAACTTATTAATATTGTTGGGATTTCCTAATTAGATTTTTCTTGGTGGGTAAGAAAATCTAATTAGATGATTATAGGTTTCCATAAATTGGAACAAAAAAATTTGCTTGTTAAACAAGTCTTATATAGTATAAATATGTAGGCTTGTGAGTGATATAGATATGAGAAAGAGAAGGATCTAGTATTTGTAAGAATGTCGGGGAATGGCATACACTAGAAAATCAGTAACTAGTGTACAAGGCACAATTCACACCTTTGATGCATGATGATTCATGGCCTGAATTTAGGTTTTCTCGAATATTTCCTGACGTGAGCCAATTGAGACAAAAAGGTAGGCTGCAATCTACAAGCATCCGTAATGAGATGGATTGGATTGAAAATACTAGGAAACAAAGTTGCGAAATATGTGGTATCGAGGGTCATAACTGAAAAAGATGTCCTAATAAGTCACAAAGTTCTAGTTCGCATGTACAAAATTAAGTTTTTTTTTAGGTTTTTATTTAGTATTGCTTTAATTAGTATTCCCTGTAAAGGGAATACTCTTCCCAATTTATGTTTCAATTTAATTTATCTTTAATTTTGAATTAACTGTAAACTGAAACCATGTTTGCACATAAATTTTCTTTATCTAGGGTTCAGGTTTATGCTCTCTTATCTCTTGTATTATATATATATATATATATATATATATATATATATTAATAAACGGGTAGGGGTTTGCCAAACCCCCCACCACTTCAAGGTGAGTTTTATTTTATTTTTAATAAAACACTGAAAATTGATATACATATACACTAAAATTGTTTGTTTGATATTATACATATTAATGGAGCAATGTCATATAGATCGTTCTCTTTTATATCTTTAAGATATTTATCGTTCTGCTAGATTATATGCCATACCAGAGGTATATAAATTAAATCATGTTCATTAAATTGTTATATTGGTTACCTTGAATTTTTTTTTTTTTATATTTAAATTCTATAATGTAAACATCTTTTATGATGATCATGATGATACAGCACTACGAGTACGACGTAGATAGGCTGTCGTCGGTCCTGTATATTGAGAGCTTGATAAATGGATTATGAAATTACTTTGTACGACAGGCTTTTACCTGAGGCTCAGGTTCTTTCAGATGGATTGGCACTTAATCACAGCTTTAGTTGAGAGATGGAGGCAGGAAACACATGCATTTCATCTCCCTCATGGAGAGGCCACAATCACTTTACAAGATGTTAGTGTACTTTTTGGCCTCCTAGTGGACGGTGAGGTTGTTTCTGGTTGTGTTGGACCTTAGCTCCTTTCATATTGTGAGCAACTATTAGGCGTTGTGCCTAATGGATCGAACATTTTTGAGTTTCGTATCAGTCTCTCTTGGTTGACTGAGACATTTCAAGATTTGCCTTAGGATGCTAATGAAATCATAATTAAGAGATATGCATGAGCGTATTTACTGCAACTTATCGGTAGATTTTTATTTGTCAATAAGTCTTAGTCCCGTGTACATTTGATGTGGTTACCTCTACTACAAAATTTTGATGATATTACACGTTATAGTTGGGGTAGCGCATGTATGGCTTGGCTGTATAGAGAGATATCTCATGCCAGTAGAACAAATGTCACTGATCTTGCTAGTGCAGTGATTTTGTTACAATTATGAGCATGGGAAAGGCTACCCATGATGGCTTCAATGAGAGAGATGGCAATACCATTTGATTCGACTTCTCCAATATATATGAGATAAATTTGTTTATTTGTTTCATGTCTTGCTTGATTATGTTCGAGGTAAAAGGCTGATATTATTATGATGATTATTAATTTATTTACTTTATTATTGTAGATGGTGGGCCAATTTTTGTGTCACTAAAATTACTTCACATTCTATGAGATAGTACATGCAAACGCTGGATGAGATGTCACAAGACCAGGTTACATAGGTTCATAATTAAGAATATATTCATCTAGTTCATTAGTATGTTATAACATTAGAATCATATTAATTTTACATTCATGTTACATTTACTATAATTTTCACTTTTCTTATTTTACAGTTTCTATGGATGCCATATAATGCATAGGTGATGGCATCCCTCCCACCTTATTGTGTGAACGGGCGAGATATATGGTGCTCAACTGTTCCTTTAATTTGTTTCCATATTGTGGAACACCACAGGGCAGACAGGGTGATGGGTCAGTTTGGTTATATTCAGACCATACCAGAAAATCTATATAGTGATGTTGATTTGCACATGACTGACTTTAGGACACGTAGAAATACATATTATCATCGAAGATACGTTGCCTACATTAATATTTGGGGTATGAGGTAAACTTTTGTTGTGAATAAACAACCATCTTATAGTCAACTTGTTTAATCACCAGATTACATGCAGTGGTATCAAATGTTTGGTATGCAATTTTTGACACCATATGGTCGTTATCAGAGATTTCCTACTTGTCCTCAGACTCGTACCCCCTTATGTGCATATGCTGGTCCATCATCTTCATTACATGCATATGCCGGTCCATCATCTTCCTCACACTCATATGATGTCCGTCATCTTCTCATATTCCATTTGTGTCACATGATTATGCTAGTCCATCATCTTCCCATATTTCATATGCGTGCGGATTACACTACAGATGATGTTTATTGACCATCTATGGCACATTTACTTAGCCCATCTCATGACATAAATGCATCACTGATCCCAAATATGTTTCAGTATAATACTACTTCAGAGTCATATGGAGCACCTATCCCATATACATACGACACAGGTATGGGGAGTATGACACAGTTACATGCAGACTATACTGGATGGCATGTGGATGCTGAGGATCTCGCTGGATATAATAACGAAGGTGGCAGTGGACTAGGTGGTGATGAAACAGATGACCTAGGTTATGTCAGACAACAAAATATGTCGTGTAATATAGCTCTAAGAAGGAACCCTGCTAGAAATAGGAGACCCCCGCCTTGTGGTACTCATTCACATGAGATGAAATTAATAAAAAATATTATATATCTCACAACACAGTTTGGATATTTTTATTTCCTAATTTTATTATAATTTGGATAGTTTAATTTCTTAATAATTCAATCTTCGATGAAATTAAATTTACAAAACAATACTATTTTTTTTTTAATAATTTAAGGATTAAATGCATCTATTATTATAAAAAATAGTACACTAATTACTTTACCCAAAAAACTGTTAATCTGTATGTTAAATTAATTTATTTGATAAAAAAAAAGAAAAAAAATATACTCACTGATAAAGGGAATATAATTTTACCAAAAAATGGTTTTATCAAGACAAAATTATTAATTCATCCATAATTGTCTTACTGTTCATTTTTATTTTTATGTGGTTGTAATTTTGGGAAAAAAATTTCCGTGATAAATAAAAAATAGAAAAAAACTATTAATGAATAGTAATTTCTGACTCATGAAGTTACTATTCATATTTTTTTATTTTTTTATTTTTGAAAAATGATAAAAATAATTTTTTCTTCTCACTTAAAAAAAATATACAATGAATGGACCCAAAAAAAAAAAAAAAAAGTGAACAGTAACTTCGTGAGCCCAACTTATTGCAAAACAATAATTATATTTATATATATATATATATATAATCATTATATATCAGTTATTTTAGTTGTAAAATAATCTTTTGAAAAAGTTATTAGAAATGATGAATTTCTAACTAGTTTCTTAAAAACAAAATTAATTTATTGTGGATACACGAGTTTTTATTTATTTATAGATAAAAATTAAAAAATGTGTAAGAGTTAAAAATTTGGTGGAAGATTTTTTTTATAAGTATTTTTCATTTTTTAAATATATTAAATTGTCAAAAATATTTTATAACTTAAAAAGAGTTAAAAAATATATATAAATAATAGGATATTGTAGGAAAGTTTATGGTAATATATATATTAGTTAAAGTCAAAAGACACCATAAAGGTGCTCTAATTTTTATAAATTGTATAAATTATTAATTGAGGAGAATAATTTAGGCTTGGTTTGGTAATTTTTTGTAAAATGTGTTTGTGTTTATCAAGAGCATAAGTCAATTTTTTATGTTTGGTAAAAAAAAAAAAAAAAGTAGGGTGCTTTTGCTATGGCTTTTAAAAGTCAATGGTACTTTTAAAAGTACCTCAAGGGATGCTTTTAAAAGCTGACTTTTACTCTCAAAAGTTTAAAAAACTAATATAACCTCAACTTTTAATGAAAATTCATATTTATCTTTTATTAATTATTGCAATAGGTTAATTATCTCTCTTTTTATTATCAATATCTATTTTACTTAATTTAAATTTTTAGAGCAGCTTTACAATGAATTTACCAAACACTAATTTGTAGCTTCTACTTATTGAGAGCAGCTTTTGAATTATTTTACCAAATACTACTGTTGTAACTTCTTAAAAGTAGCTTTATGAGAGTCACGAGAGCACATCTTCTCTTAAAAGGTCACAAAATTACCAAACCAAGTCTTAGTATATTCACATTAATGTTTTACAATTAAAAAGCTGTCCCCTTGAGCATTTTGGCCGCGAAAATTCATAACGTCATCTTCTATATTATCTTAACAAATATTCTTAGCACATTCATTAGAAAAATAAAAAAAATTATTGATCACATGTCATTAATGTTGCTAACATTATATTATCCCTTTTCTACTTCTTGGAATTTTTTAAAATTATATCTAATTCAAATTTTTATTTTCCTCTTTTTAATATTTAATTTCTTGCATAATTATGGAAGAATAACTTAATTTCTTTTCATTGATAGTTCAAATAAAGAAGAATTTAGTTGAAAGCTACAAATTTTGAAAATTGTTAAATTTTACATCTATTTGAACAAAACAAAGCATGTTCTTCATTTTTTTTTTTAAAGAAAAATATTTGGGCTAATTTGACATAATCATCAAAATTAAAGGCCAATTAAATAAAATTTAATGTTAGCAAAAATAAAAATATGAAGTTGAAAATGATAATGATAATGATAATGAAATTTGATGCAAGCTTCGAGGGTCAAAAAGGTACTTTTGCCTTTTTATTTTTATTTTTATTTTAGTTAATAATACAACTTTAGTAGCTAATAGGCTTGAGCTTGTTATCATTAAGCCTTTAGTTTTGGGCCAGTCGAATGACAGTTAATGTATCATAATTTCATATCCTTTTTAATACGACTACATTTAAATAAATTGGAGAGTTTACATTTACAAGAACACGAATTTCAATTCCTTTATTTTCCAAACACCTTTTAAATTCTAGAATTTAAGAATCAAGGGCCATCCCAACAGTTTAAGATTCTAGGTGTGTATAGCTTGATAACGACTTTGCAACTTGCTTCTATTTTCCAAGTAGAAGTCCTCATAGTATAATTTGGATGAAGCCTTAATGATTAAAATGCTATAGTTTTTAATTTGACATAAGAAAGTGGTGAGAAATAAAGTTTTCATATATTTATTAATTTTTTATTAATATTTTTTAAGATAAAACATGCAGTTATTAATATTTTATTTATTGAAGACCATAACTTATCTGGTCCTTACTTTTGAAAGGAAAACACTGAAGGCGTTGGCAATTTAGAAAAGTTGGTTTGCGTTTGGCGTTGTGGGGATGGCTACAAGATGTAGGCTCCGTTAGTGTAATTATGTTATCAGCAAGACCAGACGAGTCTTAGTTTTTCAAAGTGAAAACACTTGACGTGTTGGCAATTTGACATTTTAGAAAAGATGTAGGCTCCATTAAGTGAAGTATAATTATGTTATCTGCAAGACTATGAATCTTTTGACAGGTCTATTTTGTATTTATTGATTTCGAAATCATTAACTATAACAAATTTGACATTTTAGAAAAGATGTAGGCTCCGTTAATGTATAAATATATATATGAAGTATAATTATGTTATCTGCAAGACTACGAGTCTTTTGACAGGTCTATTTTTTATTTTATTTTATTGATTTCGAAATCGTTAACTATAACAAATTTTTGTTAAAATAATAAAAATTAAAAATTAATGAATCCTTTACTAACAAAAATGATAATATTACTTTTGCGACAACCACGGTATAGTATAATTGTATTTGTTAAATCTATCAAAAGTAAGTATTCTGGATCAATTTTCTTAGGTCAACAATATTTGAATTATTAAAAAAAAAGAAATTTGTATATTGGGGCCAAAAGTGAGGAGAAGAAGAAGCAAGAGAGGTGGGTGACTAAGGATTCGTTTTGTAAAGCTGTGATTTTTTAAGAGGTGATGCTCTTTATGGCTCTCTTAGAACTGATTTTAAAAAATCATAATCAATATTATTTGGTAAAATATTATAAAAATTACTTTCAATAAGTAGAAGTCACAAAATTAGGCATGGTATGATAATATTTTAGCTTCTTCATTAAAAGTTAATGTTCTATTAAAATTTAAAAGCATCTTTGGCTTTTAAAAACCTAAAACAAAAACACTCTATTTTTTATTTTTTATTTTTATCAAATATAAAAAAAATTAGCTTATATTCTTTATAATAATAAGTACCTTCTCAAAGAGTATTACCAAATCAAACCTAAATATTAATGAGTCTTAATTTGCACTGTTATAACCCTCAGAATTTGATATTTTTACGTATATTTAAGTATATATATATATATATATATATTTGTAAGTAATTTAGTGAGACGAGGTGAATAAAAGTTTATGCGAAAAAATAATAATAAATAAATAAACAAACATTGGTATATTTGTACATGTAATTATGAATTAATTTTTATTACATTATTGGGTAACTTAAAACTTGAAAGATGTTTATGTAAATTAATTGTTGAGTGAAAACTAAAAAGAAATCAATTAGAAAATAATTATAATATATATATATATATATATATATATATATGCACACATAAATATTGTGGTGTGTGTTGTTTAATTATTTATTCTTCTGTATCTTTATACCTTAGAACCGACTTAGCTTTAGGGAGGAGGAGATATTTTTTTGGTGCCGTGAGCTTCCTTCCTCCCTTGTTCTAGACTCTTCAGAAATTGTTCACTGGGAGGGGTCTAGTTCTTCTTTCTTTTACACTATTTTCTGCCTTTTAATCCATAGAAGCGTATTATCCTTCTTGACCTCCATGAATCGCAGCCGTGTGATGCCCCGTTTCCTTGGCTACGTGAGTTTTGTGGTGCCGTCTTCTATGTGTGTTGTTTTCTTATTCTTCCAAACCATCTCTGTCGTGCTCTTCTTTGTAATTCTTCCATGGAATTTACCTCATGCTCAGCTTGAATCCAATGGTCCTGGAAACGGAAATCAATTCCTCTTCACTCCAAGGGATACCACTCTGTTTTGGGCCTTCCATGTTGCCTCTGCTCCTCTTGTCTTGCTGCCAAGAAGTGTTTTGGTTTTGTTGGCAGTAAGCTTCTTTCCTTGTAGCAGCACCTCCTGACTTTTGGTGGGTAAACCTTTGTGCTTGGGGTGTGGTGGTGTTAGAGAAGGAATTGAAGTGAAACAGGGACATCAGCTGAAGTATAGCCGTGCCCTGTCTTGGCTGTTCAGTGGGGTTGGCAGCATTTCATCCTTTGACCTTCTCTTCTGGTTGCCGTGAAACATCCCTAAAGGAGTGCAGCAGCCGAAGGTGGGAAGCTGCTCTAGGAAAACTCAGCCAAGAAGGAGGGTGTGTAAAGCAGTAGCTCTGCCTTTGTGTGGGATTTGTTATTGCCTTGTACCCTTTGATTTAAGGGTAAACTTAAACTAGTGAAGGAGCAAGGTATACATATGTTAATATACCCAACTTTAGCATTTTGATCTTTATAATGTTATTAATAATGGATTAGTTTAGACTTAAGAATGAATTGTATGGAAGGTAAAAGTTTAAGATTTAATTATGTTAGGGTTAGATTGGTATAGTTAAATTATAAGATTACTAATTATGATGAATTTTTGATATAGGCTTGAAATTGAAATTTAATAGTTAGTTTTTAAATAAAAGGGAGAAATATAGGCTTAGGGTAGATTGGTGATATATAGATATCTACAATTATAAAAGTAAGTTATTTATAAGTTTTGGCTAAGATGAACAATAAAAGTTAATTGTTAATAGTTGCATGTAATTTAAATTATGTAAGCATCTATTGTTAAATATCTAATTGGAAAATATGAAAGTGAATTAGTTTAGTGAGAAATTATGTAAAGTAGAATCTTTGAATAACTAGATATATGAGGAGTATGAATTGGAGCTTGAAAGTGTTGGGTAATGAAGTTAAGTGGCTTGTGAAGGGTTGCGGGTTAGATTCCGTGGATGAGAAAAATTATGTATTTCAAGTGCCTTCAGGGCTGAATTAAATTAAGGGTTCAAAAGAAAAAGTGAAGCTTGGGATCTTGAGATGTTGTCTACAAAATTTCGTATCTTGGTTTCAAGTATGTTATTAGTTAGAGCTGTTAGAGTACAGCTAGGTCCTGCAGGATTTTTAGTACCCTGTTCTTGGTTCATGTAAGAAATTGAGTGGGTTCATGACAGATTTTAGGAAAAGTTTCTTAATAATAAAGATAGATATACTTGTCTATTAATAAACCCAATAAACAGAATTGGATTTCGTTTTACCTAGGGAAAGCTATGTTCAATTAACTACGGTTAGGTCAAAGCTGTCAAAAATCCTGCGTATTACAGAATTTAATGAAACTTCAAACAATAAACTGTATTGATATACAAATCCAAAAATTACAAATGATATACCATTATAAAGCTACAGGTGTCTAGTATTTTATAAATTTTACGAAACTGAATTCGGAGTTTCATGGAGAAAAATATGACTATTAAAGTTGACCCTGGTCCAAACCTCAAGTTTGGATAGCTTTAACATTTTTAACACACTAAATGCTTTTTATTCTTTTCTAATGGTTTCTCCTATTATATGCTTTGTCAAGATATTTAAAAGCCCTCTTCATTGATAACCTTATCATCTAAAGTCTAATCCATATTATGGACATGTAATAGTTTAAAGGAAAACTTTCATAAATAAATCTTTATAAGTTGAAATATAAGTTTAGTAAGTAAAAGAGTATAACAATAAAGTTTATGAATTAAGTAATATTTGGAATTATAAATTTCAGTTTCGAATTCTAATGTGGATCAATGAGACGCGTGGACGTAAATGTGAGAGACGAGTAGAATTGGTTTCAGGTGAGTGGTTAATTGCTGCCTTTAGGGGCTAGATTAATATGTGTGATTATATGTTTATTTGAATATGTGTGATATATGGAAAGTAAGCTAGTGGAGTATTTCAGTAATTTTGCTTGAATAATGTTTGCTTGATATTGATTATTGTGATTGACATTGATTGTGTTTGATAAGGGCCAACTCGTGAATATTTTCTGAAAAATGATTTTTATCTCTAAAATTAAGATCCAGGTGCACCTTGGATACTCTTATTTGAAATCTCGAGAAATTCTGATAAATGTTTTCTAAATTGAGTGCTCAGCCCCGGTGGGATGGATTGTGTACGGAGATTAATTTGTTGTGCGGGCGCGTAAATGCCCGGTAGGGGGTGATACGGTTGTGCGGGGCTGGGTTACTCGTTGGCCCTTTGGTTGATTTGTTTGATATCATTGCTCTGATAAATTTGTGATCTTGCGTATCATGTAAATTGTGAATTTATGACCGTTACAATGTATACGTTCAATGTGAATTAAGATATGAATAATATTACGCAGTGTTATTACGTATGTTATATGCTTGTGTTGTGTGATGCTAGTACCCTTTGGGTACGATTTTTCACTCACTGAGTCCGTAAGACTCACCCCTTTTCTGTGGTTATATTTTTAGTATCAGGACCTCAAAAGAAGTTAACCGCTAATACGAGACTTTGCTAAAGATTTGACAACAAGGTATGTCTCGGAATCTCATACTTGGAGTTAAGGATGAAAGTTGCAGTCACATTAGAACTGTGGGTGTCAAATGTGGTATGATGTAATATTTCTAGTACTTGTTTTGTTGATGATGTGAACGGAGCAGAGCTCCTTATGGTCTTTGTATTATGTTGAATAATAAAAGAGTTTATAGGATTGTATTTTTAAGGCATGTTCCATATTGTAAGGGACCTCTGCCGAAATTTTCAGTAAGTGTGATTTGTTGTAATCAACCAACTTTTAATGTTAACTTTTGTCTTTATAATTTCTTGGCCGTTCCTCTATTTGAGTCAGGGTTATGGAGGTTTGGTTACCATTCCTCCGGCCAGTCATGCTTCCATGAGGGGTGTGACATGCACAAGGTAAGGTTTGCTGATAAGGTTAGTAGGACCAACAAAAAACTATAATTACATTATGTGCATAAAGTGTTTTTTAGTGGTGATATATATTCGGACTAATTTATTCATACACTGACTAATTAACTTTTTGATTTAGTTAAAGTCAATTTGATATTGTTAAAGACAACTATTTGTGTTGGGTTTAAAAATTTTATAGAGAATCTCACCAAAGAATTGATAGCATTTGTTATGGTGATTGATAATGATTTATGTGAAATCTAATGCATAGATTATAATTTTTAGAAAGTTATAATTTTAAAAAATTATATTTTTAACAATTTAACAAGTGCCTTTAGGACATACTTGTTAAAAAAATCTATATATAATATGAAATGAATATAGACCATGTGAAAAAATGAATAAGACCCATTCCCAAATTAAGTGAATAAGTTACATTATTGTACACTAATTAACACGAGTTTAAGTATTCAATTACTAAAAAATTTAATATCATTTTAAGTATGAGTTTTATAACGAGTGTTTGCAAAATATTTCTTAATATATAATAAATATAATTTTGAAAAATTAAAAAGTTTAAAATAATAATTTATACATTAAAATATTAATTATTATTAACTACTATAATAGATATTATATAATTTTAACAAATATTCATAAAAAATACTTGTTCAAAAAATCGTTTAAAATGCGACAAATCATCTCTATAACCTAAACAAGCCAGGCATGTTTTAAAAAGAGAACAAGAATTATTCTCCACAGAAACGGTATTTTAATGGACATATTCTATTACTTTTGCGACCATCACGGTACAATATACTTTTGTTCGTTAAATCTATCAAAAAGTAATGTATCCTTAAAAGAAGTGTCACATTATTGAAAGATAGCATGGAAGACCGTAAAGATCAACTTTCTTAGCCAGCAATAATTGAATTATTAAAAGAGAAAAAAAGAAAAAGAAAAAAAGAAGAAGCAATTTGAGGAGTAGATAGAAAGTATCAAATTATTAAAATATATCATACAAGACCATAAAGATCAATTTTCTTGGGTCAACAATAATGAATTGTTAAACAAAAAAGCAACTTTAAATGTTGGAGCCAGATGTGAGGATACGAAGAAGAAAGGAAGGTGGGTGACTATTAATCTTAATTTACATAAAATAATGTTTTCTTATTAGATTAGTAGATGATTAAAAATTGTAATTACATTCTGCACATAAAAGTTCTTTTAGTTGTTAGAATATGTTGGGCCCAACTTATGCATTTTTTAATTAATTAATTTTTAATTCAGTTAAAAATAATTATTCATATCAAAATTAGAAAATTTTATAAAAAATCTTATTCAATGAGATTTGAACTCATAAAATTAATTAATTAAAAATATTTTATTTTTGAAACACTAGCCTCATCAAGCTAGTGTTCAGATATATATCAGTTATTTTATATATAAATTAATTATTTGAAAAAGTTACTAGAAATGAATGAGTTTCCAACTAGTTAATTTTTTAAAAATTTATTGTAGATACATGTTAATTTTTATTTATTTTTAGATAAAAATTAAAAAATATATAAGAATTAAAAACTTGGTGGAAGATATTTTTTTAAAAATATATTAAATTGTCAAAAATATCTTATCACTTTTAACGAGTAAAATAAATTATAAACAATAGGATATTGCAGGAAAATTTATGGCAAAAAATAAAATAAAATAAGTTAAAGCAAGAAGACACCATAAGGGTGTTTTAATTTTTATAAATAATATAAATTATTAAATGAGAACAGTTAAGTGTATTCAAAATGTTTTGCAATTAAGAAGTTGTCAACTTGAGCATTTTGGCCGGGGCAATTAATATCGTCACCATTTATATTATCCTAACAAATGTTCTTAGCACATTCACTAGGAAATCATAAATATAAAAATATAAAAATTATTGATCACGTGTCATTAATTTTGCTAACGTTTAATTTTATTTAAATATAATATCCCTTTTCTACTTCTTGGAATTGTTTTAAATAACATCTAATTCAAATTTTTATTTTCCTCTTTTTAATGTTTAATTGCTTTCATAATTATGGAAAAAGAACTTATTTATTTTTCATTGATAGTTAATATAAAGAAGAATGTAGTTGAAAGCTACAAATTTTTAAAATTGTTAAATTTATCATTTATTTTAACAAAACAAAGTATATTCTTTTTGAGCTATTTCGACATAATCAACAAAATTAAAGACTAATTAAATACAATTTAATGTTAGCAAAAAAGAATTTTAAATATGAAGACTAAGCTGAAACTTGAAGGATCACAAACTTTTGCCTTTTTATTTTTATATTTATTTAATAATGCAACTTTAGTAGCTAATGGGGTTGAGTCTTCTTATCATTGAGTCCAAAGTGATCTAGGCGCGTTAGTTGAAGAATCAAATTTCATACCATTCTTAATACGACGACGTTTACTTAAAATTTGGAGTCAACATGTATTCCTTTATTTTCCAAATATATTTTAGATTCTAGAAATTTAGAATCAAGGACCATCCCAACAATTTAAGATTCTAGGTGTGTATAGCTTTATAGCGACTTTGCAACTTGCTTCTATTTTCCAAGTAGAAGTCCTCATGGTATAATTTGCATGGAGCCTTAATTAAATGATTAAAATGCTATAGGTTTTAATTTTAAATAGGAAAGTGGTTGAAAAATTAAATGTTCAATATTTATTAATTTTTAAATATTTTTTCGGAAACTAGATTTCGACAAATAAGTTACCAGAAATGTGAGTGAGTTGTCTAGAACACCTCATGATTATAAAAAAAAAGTAACAAATCATTTAAATTAATTGTTTGATCTGTTTTTAGTAATTATCAAAACCAAATATTTTCTTTTTTTTTTTCTTTTTTCTTTTTTGTTCGAAAGAGACTTAATAGGTTTACTAGCAACACAATAAGAGATAATAATTTTTTTTTTTTATCCTATATACAGACAAAATAATATTCTAGATCTTTACAATATTACTAAATAATTTTGTAAAATCTGATTTGAATGATATATTTTTTTAAAGATAAAACATGCACTTATGTATTTGAAGTTATCAAATAAACACCAATGCAGACTTTGCCCACAGAGCTCGTACCTGCCTTTTCCTCTTTTTTTTCCTTTTGTTTTCTTTTTGCTAAACAGTAATTTAAGCTCGTGCCTATCTTAAAATTTTTGATGGCCTAACCATTAATTAATATATTTATTCCATTTCCTTTTTCTTTCCTAATGAAGAACTTTAATAAATAATTTATTTATTGAAGGCCATACTTTGATTTTTTTTAATGATGATGTGATTTCTAAAAAGTTAATGTAACTTTTATTTTATGAAAAAATAGTTGTCAAAAAGTCACTGTAATCATGTTGGATAATTTTTTTATAAAATTGTTATGGGTAGTAAGAACAATGAACAATATATTTACAGTTAATGTATACAATAATAAAAATCAACATCATTAATTAAAGATATATTTAAAAAAAATTAATAATTTATAAATTGATTGAATATATATTTGACAATTTTTTGAAATTAATAAGATAATTTTTAAAATTTTAATTTTGACAGGTCCATTTTTTATTTTATTTTATTGATTTTGAAGTCTTTAATTATAACAATTTTGATTAAAATAATAAAAATTAAAAATTTGATGAATCCTTTACTAATAATTTCTTTTAATATCTCACATTTTTATGCTTACTGATCTAAATATTTTTTTTAATTTTTTTATACAATATTTTTTTAAATAATTTTACTTAGAAATTATTTTTACACCTGACTTAACAATATAGGGCAACATAAATTTCCTTACCAACCCAAGCTGCAACATTTGTCCCCACCACATTGGCATTATATTCAGTATCTGAATTTGTATAAGGACAATTTTAGCAATAAACAAGTGTAGTGGGATATAGGTAATATATAACTGGTTCAAGTTATTAAGAAGACGCCATTAGATAGAGTGTTTTGGTAACTCTGTATCCTAATGGATGTTGCTTCCTCCTCCACCTCCTCTATTCCTTCACCAAAATATGATGTCTTTATCAGCTTCAGAGGTGAAGACATACGCAAGAATTTCCTCAGTCATCTTAGAGCTGCTTTTAAGAGAAAAAAGATTGACGCCTACATAGATGACAGGCTTAAGAAGGGATATGATATCAGAGGAGCACTATTCAAAGCGATTGAAGAATCAAGGCTTTCTGTAGTTATTTTCTCAGAAAACTATGCTACCTCAAAATGGTGTCTGAATGAACTCTTGAAAATAGTGGAATGCATGGAGAAAAACAAACAACTTATAATACCAGTTTTCTATAAGGTAGATCCATCTCATGTACGGAATCAGAGTGGGAGCTATGCTAAGGCTTTTAAAAATCATAATCCAGACGCAAGCAAACACAAGATCTGTTTTAGACTACGTAAGCAAAATTTGGAGGAAAAAATGAAGAGAGTAGAAGAGTGGAGGAATGCTCTCACCGACATTGCTAATCTAGCAGGATTTCATTATCATCCGATCGACAGGTAACTACTATTTTTTTTCATTTTCATCTCTTCTAATTTTTTAATACATCAATGAATTTAGTAATGTATTTTAAGATGATATTTCGACTTTTTAAAAGCTACATCACTAGAGTTGAGCGTATAAACCACCTAACCAAAACCGACTCAACCCAATTCAGTCAAATATGAGATCGTTTTGAATTTGTGTTTATGGTTCAGTTCGGGTCAATTTTGTAGGTCTCTTTAAAAAATAATATTCTTGAACTTACTCAACCGAAATGGTAACTAAATAAAATTTCAGATTTTAGTTAGATTAGCAAGCCCAATTCAACAAGGCCACCTTACTTTACTAAACTCCAACCCATTACTAAATCAGTTAATCTTAAATCAAAATAAAACAAACACTAAAAAACTTTTTATTTCTCTGGCCGCCAGAAAGAGAATAGATCTTAGAGCTCTCTGCCTTTGCTCCATTCTCCATAAGTCATCAACTTACAAATCAAGTTTCTTGTCTCTCTCTAATTCTGTATTTCTTTAGATTTATCAAAAAAATTGGTTTGTATAACTTGTATCTCTATTTATGAATAATAGTTATATTTTAGTTATTTTTATTTCTAAATCTTGTTCATTACTTTTTGAATTTTGGAATAAATTTGGAGGTTGTTGTTTTAATGAAGGAATAACCAGTAATTGACCATAAATTACTGCGGTTTGAAAATTTAGATAACCAAACACTTTAGTTGTTCAGTCGGTAGTAAATTTTATGGGACCAATATAGTCGGGTTGGTTGGAGAAATGCCAAAAACCGACCAACCCGATCAAATGCTCAAGCCTACACAACACCAAAAAATAGTATGGTTAATTTTTTAAAGGGTGCTTCTTCTAAGCTTTTCAAAATCAAAAGTACCAAAATCACCTTGTTAACTTTAGAAAATCCCAAATATAAATATCCTTATTTAATTTATAAACCATTTAATTTCTCCTCCCAAATATATCCTTAATTAAATGTGTTTATTTTTGTGATTTTATATATTCACAACAACTTATTATTTGTTTTACCAAACACTTCATTAATTGTTTTTACTACTTACATCAATTTTTGAAAAAAGTTTACAAATAGGATTGCTGTGACTTTTTAACAGCTATTTTTTCACAATATGAAAGTTACAACAGCTTTTTAAAAGTCACAATATTACAAATCTCAGCCTAAATGCCATGCATGTATCTTCAATATATATATATATATATAATGTTTTCATTTCAAATAAGTCATAAATACTTAATTTTCATATATTATCCTTTAACTTTAGTTTTTTTTTTTTTCCTTAATAGCAATACGTTATACTAATCTAAATTTTTTTATTTATTATAAATTGAAAAAATTATTTTCAAATATTTAATTAAATTGAAATTTTTAGTTATATTTTAAAGAAAGAAAAGATTACACTCCCCATCCTTGAGGTTTAAAGAAAATGACTCAAAGATTCAAAATTTAGGCGACACTCCCCTCCCTATGATGATTGGAAAGTTAACCTTGTTAAACAATAATTTTGAAAAAAATTATTAAAATGCTCAAATTTTATATTTAAAAGACTACAAAAATAAATACAATTTTTTATTTTCTCTATTCAGATGAGTCTTAAATACAAGTTTTGGTTTGGTAATGCTGTAGCTTTTTAGAGGTGCTATGCTCTCATGGCTCTCTTAAAACTGCTTTTAAAAAATTACAGAAGTAGTGTTTGGTAAAATAATGCAAAAGCTGCTTTCAATAAGTAGAAGCACAAATTAGTGTTTGGTAAACTCATTGTAAAGCTGCTCCAAAGACTTAATTGACTATAATAGATATTAATAATAATAAATAAAAAAGATAATTGACTTATTGCATTAATTAATAAAAGTATAAATATGAATTTTCATTAAAATTTTTTGTTATGTTAGTCTTTTAAACTTTTGAGAGCAGAAGTCAGTTTTTAAAAGCACCATTTAAGACATTTTTAAAAACACCCTTGACTTTTAAAAATCTAGAGCATAAGCACCCCAACTTTTTTTTTTTTCACCAAACATCAAAACAGCATTACCAAACCAAGCCTTACTCTTTTTATAATTTTATCTACTTTTCTAGTGTTTTTTTTTTATTTTTAAATATCAATACATAATGCTGATCTCAATTGTTTTAATTTTAACAAATTATTTTTATTAAAATAAAAAAATAGTTTACACTTGTATAAGAAACTAAGTTTGAATATTAAATAAATAAATTATTTTTTTATTTATAATATGAACGATCTAAAGATATAAATTTATATGAGTTTTAAAGATAAGTTAAAGCACTTTTAGGAGAAATAGACAACATATATATATAAATTTATTCATAGAAATATATATTTTAAAACATAAATAAATAAAAGAAGAGGATGAAAACAATATTTTTTTTCTTTAATTAATGATTATACTATTAATATATTAGTTTTTTAAATTTATTGTTATATGTTTTTCCTTTAAAAAAATCTACATATTTGACATTTTAAAATTAAAAATTATAAATAAAATGAGTGAAAGTGGTAAAAGAAATCAACTTAATTAATAGTAAGACTTATTTGAAATTAGTACTTAAAGAAGAGATAGAAATTGTAAGTACCACTAAAGCTAATAAGTCATGTCATAGAAGACAAATAAGACATATTTTTAATATATATTGACATATTTTTAATATATATTTTTATCCTAATAAGCATTGATCTTAAAATTAGAACACCTATTTACTACTTTAACCCTTGTATTGTATCTTAAAAAAATATATATTAGGTTTAAAATATTAATAAGTAGAAAACTTTCAAAAAACAGATAATATTGAATAAAGACTTATAAAAACTAATAAGATGTCATCATATTTTTCTTTCAATTTCTTCGTAATAATAATTTTTTTTTTAATGAGTAGATGAATATCTATAACTTGTCTAATTTTTCAAAAGTGTTAAAATTTATCTTTCAAATTCATATAGATTTAAACTTTTAAAGTTTGTTCCATGAAACAAAATCCTAACTTATTCATTTAATACTAATCATATATGTGTAAAATATTTTATTTTATAAAAAACAATATATTGATAGTAAAAAAAATAGAATTGAGTTAATATAATAGCAACTGGACACAAACAAAAAAATAAAGAAAAATATAAAAATAAGACTTTTTGCAATTTTTAGTTGTAGCCCAAATTATTTTATAATAACCATAGTTTTTTATATATACCTTCAAGGAGAGAGGCGTTGAATTTCTTAAAATTTTATTTTATTTGTGTTTACCCAAATGTCAAAGGGAGGAGAATAGAATTTACTCTTTATTATGTTATATTCCTTGCTTATTCACTTACATACGTTTGTTGGCCATGTATCTCAGGGATGAGAATGAATGTGTTGAGAAAATTGTCAGAGATATTTTGGAAAAATTGAGTCTTTTGATTCCACACGATAATAAAAGTAGTCTTGTGGGAATCGTTGAACCCATTGAGCAATTTGGAAATCTTCTATCAGATGCAGTAAATGTTTGCAGGATTTTTGTAATTTGGGGACCCAGTGGCATGGGTAAGACGACCATTGCAAATGTGCTCTATTACAAACACCGATTTGAATTTGAAGGTTTCTACTTTGCAGCAAATGTGACGGAGAAATGGGAGAAAAGTGCTGAGAAGGAAGGCTTAAGAAATGATCTTGTTTCTCATATATTAGAGGACAAAGCTAAGATCTCGGCACCTGATTTGCCCTCCGATATAGAGAGGCGACTACGAAGTAAAAGGGTTCTAATTGTTGTGGATGATGTAAATTTGTCACTACAAATAGAATATCTAACTGGAAGATTAAAGGATGTTTGGTTTCACCCAGGAAGTGTAATCATTGTGACTACTACAAACGAGAAAATAATCAAGGATTGCCCTAAGGATTGCACTGCTCAATGTCCAGTTACAAAACTGAAATCCGATGATGCTCTTCAGCTCATCAGCTTTCATGCCTTCAATATAAAGACGCCTCCTGATAATTACAAGGAGATATCAGAAAAGGCAGTGTCTTATGCAGAATGCATTCCAGAGGCTCTAAAAATATTAGGTTCCTCTCTTGCAAGGTGTGAAAACATAGAAGAATGGAATAATACATTCAAGAAACTAAAGGAGAAAGCTCCATCAATTGAGCAAATGAAAGAAGTTTGTTCACAAGATGAAGACCTTTTTAAGTTCTTTCAAGTTCAAATGCATGGTTTTGGCACGAGAAATGATGGATATGAACTTCAGAGAAGTGGTGGCATTCAAAGATCAGATATATGTGCAGCTCCTTCACCCCCAGACACAGTTGGACTGGATTTGCATGTGGATAGGTTGGAGAGACAGCTGCTCCAGGGTGGTTTCTCAGTAATTGTATTGACAGGTGCTGGAGGGTTGGGGAAGACTACGTTGGCTCAAAAGCTCTGTTCGAATAACAAAGTGAAGGGTATGACGTCGATCTATCTAGTGTTTGACTCTAAATGTTTTAGGAAGCTTAATTATCATATAATTTTGAGCATACATGAACTAGACTGAAATTACTTTTCTATAATGTTATGAATTAACATTCGACCCAATGTCATCATATAAAAATTACATACTTTAAGTAAATAAAAATATGACTTATATCACTAACACAAACTATCTATAGTTTAGTTCAGTGAGTTAATTTGCTATATTTAGATTTATATAGCTAACTAAGAGTGGATCAAAAATAAATCTCATGTTATTGACATGTTCAACTTGTGTAAAGATGTTTGCGTTTAAAATGTTAGAATAATTCGTGGTATTGGAGAAAGAATAAAGTTTATAAGTTATTGATCACGTGTCTAGTGTAGTTTGAGGCACAGTTAAGCAATCAGCATGCGCATTTTAAATATCTGCATGGATGGTTGAATGGCTTGTCTTAATTAGTCACATTTCCTTCAGAACTATACTGTATCCATATGACATGCGGTATACAAGTTTCTAAAATTCCAAAGGGTTGTGTAGATAAATTCAAAGACAATATCTTCTTCCTCACATTTTCAAAGACGCCTAACTTGAAGAGGATTGTGCTGAATGTGTTTCAACGCAAATGCTGCACGGTATCCGGATCTCCAGACGAGGACGATGTAGTTGACCAATTGCGACAATTGCTGAATAAGATTGGAGAAAAGCCAATACTGTTGGTCCTTGATGATGTTTGCCTGGCGCACAATCATTTATTGAAAGACTAATTAAGCCACCACAACCTCGAGATTATAAGATTTTGGTGACTTCGAGATTTGCATTTAAAAGATTTGGCAATCCATATGAGTTGAAACCACTTAGTCCAGTAGATGCAAAAACTCTCTTCTGTCAATCAGCATCAGTCTCAGAAAGCGACCCCAATATTCATGATGAAATGAAACAGGTGCTTTTCTGTCATTCTTGTGCATAAGAATTATATATATTTACTGAGAGGGAGTCATGATAGATACTATCTTAAACATGCTCTTAAGTTTGTTTTTGTTTGATTACCATATCATGTTATGTTACTCAAATCTTCATTATGGCTTGACTCCAGTGTTACTTCTTTTGAATATAAGCAACTCAGTCTTAGAATTACCGATTTTATTTGCTTGCACTGAATTGCAGATATTGAAGGGCTGTGGGGGTTTGCCACTTGCCCTGTTGTTGGCTGGTGGATCATTGCGTGGCAAGGACTACGGAACCTGGCAAAGTATGGCGATGAAATGGTCCGAACGTAAGTTCGCTCTTGATCTCGGTACTGATATGCTTGATAATCTCAAAAAACTCCTGGATGTCTTGGACACTAAAGACGACATCAAGGAGTGTTTCATGGATCTGGCTTTGTTTCCTCAAGACCAAAGGAACCCTGCTGCTGCCTTCATAGATATGTGGGTGGAATTGAGTAAACAAGATGAAGATGGTTTGAATAATCTAGATGAAGATGGTATGATAGCAATGGACAACCTCCAAGAGCTCAACAACCGGAATATGGCTCATATTGTAGACACAAGGTAGGTTGGCTTCTCTCTTGTAGCCAGTTGGTGCTACTTGGAAATTAGTCCATAACATATATCCTAATTCCATTATGATTATAGATAATTTTTTATAGCTGCACTATATATATATATCATTTTGTTCAATATTATCTAATAATTTTTACTTTAGAAAAATTTGAGCAACTAATTCTGATCATTAATCAGGAGACTTGCAAACGTTAAGGATAAGTATTATAATTACCATTTTATCACACAACATGATCTTCTTTGGGAGTTAGCCATGAAACAAAGTAGCAAGGTACCAATGGATAAGAGGAAAAGAATGATTGTTCATATTGTCGGGAATGATATTCCTCATTCGTGGACAAAGCGGCAAAAATTAAAAGCACGCGTATTGTCTATATCCACTGGTCTGTTCTTCTCTGACTCTTTCTCTCTTCTACTTTAATCATTCATAGTTGACCTCCTATAATGAACTTCATTTGTAGGTGAAAATTTTAATTCAGATTGGAAAAAGTGCAACATAGAACCAACCGAGGCTGAGGTACTAGTTTTGAATCTTCAAACAAAGAATTATACCTTACCAGTTTTTATGGAGAAAATGAGTAAGGTGAAAGTTCTGATAGTCACAAATTATGATTTCTCATGTGTTGAATTCAAAAATTTGGAATTAGTTGGTTCTTTATCCAGTCTGAGACGAATGAGATTAGAGAAGGTTTTGGTTCCATTCTTTGTGCAATTGGAGAATTTGAAGAAGTTGTCATTGTTTATGTGTAACGTGAGTCAGGCTTTTGAAAGCTCTTCCCACCCAATTTCAAATGCTCTACCAAATCTAGCAGAGATAAATGTTGACTATTGCAATGATATGGTGGAATTGCCAAATGGGCTCTGTGATATTGTTTCTTTGAAGGAGCTTTGTATCACCAACTGCCATAAGCTTTCTTCGGTACCTGAACAAATTAGAGAGCTAGTGGATTTGGAAGTGCTACGGCTTAATTCATGCACTGATTTAGAAGAATTGCCTGATTCAATCAGAAGCCTTGATAAACTAAGAATTCTTGACATCTCTTACTGCGTAAGTCTCAAAAAATTTCCAGAGAACTTTGGCAAATTATGTGGTTTAAAAATGGTGTACATGAGTTGTTGCTCAAGAATGCGGGAACTACCATCTTCAGTTGAGGATCTTGAGCCTTTAAATATTATTGTTATATGCGACGCAGAGACAGCTGCTTTATGGGAACAATGGACACCCATTCTTAAACATCTAACAATAGAGGTGCCAAAAATGAACATCAACTTGAATTGGCTTGAGAGACGATTTGCTAAGTTTTCTTTGTTTTAATAACTGAAGGACCTTCTGATTATGTATGTTTGAAATATTTTTCCTCTAATTGTTTTCTTTTCCTTTCCCAGTTCTTGTGTGAAACACTGAATTGTTGTTTGATAGTAATGTTTTGCTTAATAAACTATTGTTGAATTTTATCTCAGTAGTAAAACATTGAATGCTGATTACTAAAGCTATTTCATTTGCCACTATAAGCATAACTCAAACGAAATGGTACATGAGTCAAAGTTTTTTTCTATTTCCAGTTCCCAGTATATATAAATTTAAAAAGTTGGTTAAATTATATTTTTAGTCTTTGTAGCTAGCTTGACTTGGAATTCACTCTAGACTTTATATTTTATTTTGTTGTAATTGAGTTCCTTTAATTACAAATTTGCTTCAATTAGATTATTACTATCACCTTCTAACCCACTTAAATAAACAAAAGGTAAAGGACGATGATTTGGTTAAAGGTCTCAAAACTAAATGATTATCATTACACTCATGAACAATCTAAAGATGTAAATTTATATGAATTTTAAATATAAGTTCAAGCACTTATAAAAGAAATAGACATCATACTTATATAAATTTAGTCATAAAAAAAATAAATAAATGAAAGAGGAGGATGAAAAAAAACTTCCTAATTTTTTATTTTTTTTTTACTTTAATTAATGATTATATTAGAAATCTATTAGTTTTTAAAATTTATTATAAGTTTTTCTTTTTAAAAAAAAAAATCTATATATTTAATATTCTAAACTTAAAAATAATAAATAAAAATGGATGAAAGTGGTAAAAAAATTCAACTTAAAATTAAGACTTATTTAGAATTAATTTTAATAATATAACTTATTTGCCTTGTTATTGCATGACTTATTGAATTTTAGAAGTAATAATAAATTCTATTTTTCTCCCCAAACGTTTACTAAAAAATTAATTTTACTTATACATGTGTGAAATATATATATATATATATATATTTCATTTTATTATAAAGAATATGTTAAAAATAAAAATATTGAGACCTATATAATGTATTGAAAAAATAAAAAATATTTTTAATATTTTGAAAATAAAATAAAGAATATTTTTTATTTTACTGATCAAATTTAATTTTTAATATCGTTAACTTTTTATTCAACTAAGAGAGGAGAATGTCAATTTTCCAAACTTAGAATCTTAAAGTCATTTCAATAAATTTCAAGAGAGAAGAATGTTGACATAATCAACAAAATTTAAGGCTAATTAATTACAATTTAATGTTAGCAACAAAATTTAAAATGTGAAGATTAAACTGAAATTTGATACAAAATTCAAGGATCAAAAAGGAACTTTTGCTTTTATCTTTATCTTTATTTTTATTCAATAATACATCTGGATGCGTTAGTTGTGAGCCAGAGAAATGACAAAGTTGTAGTATCAAATTCCATATCCTTCTTAACACGACGGCGTAGAACTAAAAGTTGGAGAGTGTACATGAACACTATTTTCCAAACACTTTTTAGATTCTAGAATTTAAGAATCAAGTACCATCCCAACAATTTAAGATTCTAGGTGTGTATAGCTTTAGAACGACTTTGCAACTTGCTTCTATTTCCCTAGTAGGAGTCCTCATAGTATATTTTGGATGGAGCCTGTTAAAAAGCTATAGTTTTTAATTTCAAATAAGAAAGTGGTGAGAAATAAAATTTTCTTACATTTATTAATTTTCTTGTAATATTTTTTTTCATAGACTAGATTTCAAAAAGTAAATTAGCTTAAATATGAGTGAGTTGTCTAGAAAACTTCATGACTACATAAAAAAAAAAAAGGTCATTTAAATTAATTGTTTACTAAGTTTATGAGCAACACAATGAGAGATAAATATATTTTTTGTCAAACTCTTAGTCTATAAAAAGACGGAATAATATTCTTGATCCTTAAAATATTAATAAATTACTTTGTAAAATCTGATTTGAATGAAATAATTTTTTAAGATAAAACATGCACTTATGTATTTGAAGTTATCAAATAAACACCATTACAGACTTTGCCCACGGGCCTCATTTTACGGGCACGAACGGCGTAGCGCCCCGCAACTGAGCTCGTACCTACCTTAAAATTTATGATGGTCTAAGCATTAAGTAATATATTTCTTCCATGTTCCCCAACCCCATCTCCCCCCCCCCCCCCTTCCCTTTCCTTTCCTTTTTAATGAATAACTTGAATAAATAATATATTTATTGAAGACCACACTTTATTGAAAGAAAAACACTAACGCGCTGGCAATTTAGAAAAGTTGGTTTGCGTTGGAGTTTGCGGGGATGGCCACAAGATGTAGGCTCCATTAGTGTAATTAACTATGTTATTTAAAAAAAAAAACTAATGAGAAGAAGAAGAAGCAAAGGTGGGTGACCAAATACCAATGAGTCTTAATTTGCATAAAGTAAGGTTTGTTAATAAGGTAAATTAGTAGGACGACTATTACGTTTTGTGCAGATGTGTAGGCACGTGCATGTGACTACTTTATTTCAAACTCTGTCACACACTAACTCATTTATAATTATGTTCTATCTATATGTGTAAGAACGTGCATTATTCTGAATACAATATTTGAATTGTGAAGTGAGATGTTGCAAAAAAAAAAATCAATAAACAAATAAATTGTTCCTACCTAGCTAAGATTTTATTAAAACTATAAAATGTTCTTTATAGTTTCAAAGTTTACACCTATATTACTCTTATTTGTACAAAATAGATTTTTTTTTTTTACCATTAAATAGTTCTATCATATAATATGATTTTGTAAAATATAACACAAGTATGAGTAATTCTTTTAAAAACTGTAATTCTATAAAATTTATGTTTCTTTTTATGAAGTTATTATATTTGATAAAGTAAAATAATTAATCTTAGTTCTCAATAATTATAAATATTTTATTACATAAACATGACTCACGTTCTTGTTTTTGCACGTGCATGACACAAAAAGCCAGTATAAAAATATGTGACCAATGAGAATATGTAGTGTCTCAATAATAAAAGGTTTAATTATTTTTAAATAAATTTATTATTTCTTGAAATCTCTCTTCTGATTTAAAATCGTGGTGTAACATATATCCTCTTGTTCTAGTCATGGAATATATGAAATAAATCAAAAAATAGATTTTTGTTCAAGAATGAAATCTTATTAAAAGAACACCAACGGCGAAAGTACTTTACTAGGCCGACACTAACATTGAGAGACGAAAGCTAGGGGAGCGAATGAGATTAGATACCCCAGTAGTCCTAGCTGTAAATAATGGATATTATTGTTGTGCATATCGATCCGTGCAGTGCTTTAGCTAATGCGTTAAGTAGTTCGCTTGGAGATTACGTTTGCAAGAATGAAACTCAAAAGAATTGTCAGGAGCCCGCACAAGCAGTGAAGCATATGATTTAGTTTGATGTAAAGCAAAGAACCTTATTAGGGCTTGAGATACCTCGGTCCTATATGCAAAAACAATACTCCACACCCGAATAATACTAAATAACTTTGTAAAGTCGATCTGAATTGAAGGCAATAGTTTCAGATATAAACCATGCACTTATGTATTTGGAATTATAAAAAAAACATCGATGCAGACTTTGTCCACCAGCCCCATTCTTACGTCACTCGCGGTGTACTGCCTCGCAAGTGAGCTCGTATCCACTCCTTTCTCACTCAAGTAGTAACCTCGTTACAGGATAAAAAATGTAAGAAATGGACGAATAAAGATTGTTTTTCAGCCAACTTGTTTCTCTTAAACATCGTATAACGTGTAAAGAAATTGAAAAATGGTTGGCATCCTTCATATAGTTAGGCACCTAATGCCCACTTTCCACATGGGATATATTCTACTTTCTTAAATTTCTCTTTTGAATTCTTTGTACTTAAGGTTACTTAATAAGTTTTAAGAATAAAAAATTAATAATATTTATTATTGTATTTAATTATAATTTTAATTAATAATACTTTTCTCTCCCCATTTCTCTAAGAATAACTTTTATTTTAATTAGTAATTAAATTATTTAAGTTGATTTACGTATATTTTAACTAATCATATTTTTGATCTAACTAAAAATAATAATTAGGAATAAACAAAGAGTAAGTTATAAATTATTGATGTACACACTAGTATCAATCTAGATATTATTTTAATTGGCATTAAATCTTGAATTTAGTTCAATTTCTAAAAACTGATTTTTTTTTTTTTTTAAAAAACAATTTAGACCTAATTGGCACCATTTATTTTTTAATGCATGGAAAATATTAAAAAATAAAATTAATGAATAAAGATTATAACCAATAACATTGTTAAATCTATAAAATAAAATAAAAATGTATTTTTAAATGTAATATGTCAATTTTGTTCTCATTAGTGACATGCCCTCTGTTAATAATTAATTATGTCGTTATGGTACATTGAAATCTAAAAGAATTATCTTTCGTGAAATATTTTGAAGAGCAAGAGATAGAAGTGTCACATTATTAAAAGATACCATACGAGACGAGACTGTAAAGATTAATTTTTTGGGTCAACAATAATTGAATTATTAAAATAAAACACATGAAAAGCAATTTTAATATTGGAGCCAAAAGTGACGAGAAGAAGAAGCAAGGAAGATGGGTGAATAAATACTAATGAATCTTAATTTGCAAAAAGTAAGGTTTTCCTGACTAGGTTAGTAGGATGATCAAAGATTATAATTACATTTCATGCACAGTTTAGTATTTTTTTTTTTTTTTTTTTTTTGAGATAAGTTTTAAGATATGTTCAAACCAATTTATATACATCTTTATAATTAATTTTTCAATTCAGTTATAAACAACTATTTATGGGAAAATTAAAAAAATTATAAAATATCACAGTTGAAACAGTTCAAATTCATAAAATCAATGAAAAAAGCATTATACTTAATCATCAGGCTAAACTCTCTCCAAATTAAATTGGTTATTTGGCATCTACGTAAACCTGAGAGTGCTAGGATTCCAAATTTCATGTGGTAGACGCTGTCAATATTTATTGAAGACCACACTTTCTCTTGTCCATACTTTTGGAAGTGAAACAGTCAACGCGATGGCAATTTGACATTTTAGAAGTCTTGGTTTGCGATTCACGTTGTGGGGATGGCTACAAGATGCAGGCTTGATAAAGTATAATTAAGTATGTGAACATGGTGTAGTGTTTCAAATAATGTTATCTGCAATACTAGAGGAGTCATTGACAGTTTCATTTCTTTTCCTTTTTTTTTTAATTTTTTTTTAATTTTTTTTAATTTTTTATCATCATCCTGTGTCTTGATGTTTTAAAATTACATCAGTTTTTATTTCATTTCTGTAAAAAAAATTTAGTTAATTTTACCTTTTAAGATTTAAAATTTCTCAATCAAGTTTCATTCTTATATTTACATGTTATGAATTAATAAAATAACCACATTTAACATAAATAAGTTATTTTAATATCTTGACAAACTTTTTTAGTCACTTTATCATCAAATTTTATAGAATTACTTTATCTATGCATAACATAAGAATTAGAAAATATAATGTTATAACCTGGTATTACGACGTTAAGAATATATAATGTAATAATGTCAAGATTTAGGTAACGTAAAATTTTTTTTTTTTAAATAAATAAGTGTCTATGTGTACGTGAGAGATGGGGGTAAATAACATAGGTATAGAATGTAGTAAGTAGATAAATAAATTCTATGTACAGTAAGAAAAAATTAATTTGAGTTGGAGCTTGATATTAGAGTGTGAAATTTTATAAGAAAAATAAAAGGTAAAACACATGTGGGAAAACAAAAAATATTTATACAAATACATGCATATATATAAATTAAAGAATAAATATAAACTAATTATTTATATGTGACTTTGACTATGTTTTATTTAATTGTTTCTTTTCTTCTTTTCCTTATATGTTGGCCAATTTTATTTTTTCTTCCCCTTTTTGTTGTTCACTGCCTGCTATTTTTCCTCCCCTATTTCGGTCATTCTAGAGAAACTTGGAACTTCCCCAATTTCAGCTGAGGCTTCTTTCTTGTTGTCTTGTTCCTGAATTTTCCCTATCCTCCTCCTTACTGGCTGAGAGCTTCAGCTCTTTCTTTGCTTGGCCGTTCAATTCCTCCCCTTTCCTTAAAGCCCCATGAGTGTGTGTGTTAAGAGTGAAACATCCAACCAGCAAGCTGCCGAGAGGATGTAAACTCTGTTTAAGTGTTGTTTTGGCTATGCTTGTCTCCTTCCTTTTGGGCGTAATCTTGGCTGTGTTAGTCTGGAATTGTTGGACAATAGCTTTCTATTTTCCTCTTTTCCTTTCTTCTTGCTTGGAAGGCATGTTTCCTCCTTTCTTGATGTAGCAGCCAACTCTGTTTTTGGATGTCGTTGGGCAGCAACAAGTCATTTTTTTCCTCCTTCATGGCCAACTACAAGAGCTGACACGGAGGATGATTTTGGAATTATAAGGAAACAGGGCAGTAAGGGTATGAAATCTTAACTAAGTGACTTGATTATGGCTTTATGTAGGGTAGCTGAATTTTGCTTTTAGAAGTTTTGTCAGCTTAGTTGATATATATATAAGGAATCTTTGATGAATGGTGAATTAGTTTTGGGTTTAGAGGAGTTAGAGTTAAAGTTATAAACAAAGGTTAAAGAACTTATATGGTGAGTGGTTGTGTTTGTGTGGAAAATCATTCATTCAAGATGTTTGATAAAATGCCCAAATAAAACAAGTTGTAATAGAATAAGTAAAACTTGATTGGATTGATATTAGAAATTCATAAGTTAAGTTCTTGATTAATTTTAAATAACTAATAGAATCTTAAATTTAATTGGACTAGGAGTAATGTTAGTGAATTAGTATTGAGTGAAGAGTATGAATTGAAGCTTGAAAGTGGTGGAAAATGAGAGTTAAGTGATTTTGGAGGTGGTGCAAGGGCAGATTCGTGGATGAGATAAATACTGTATTTCGAGTGTCTTCGGGACTGAATTAAATTAAGAGTTCAAAATATGAAATGTATCTTATAGTCTTGACATATTGTCTGCAAAATTTCGTAGCCTTATTCCAAGTATGTTGTTAGTTATAGCTGTTAGACTCCGGCTAGGTCAGGCAGGATTCGTACTGCTCGGTTTTTGGTTCATGTAAGAAATTGAGTGGGTTAATGACAGATTCTAAGAAAATTTTCTAAATAATAAAGATAGATATATTTGTCTTTTTATAAACCCAACAAACGGAATTGGATTTTGTGTTTCCTAAAGAAAGTTATGTTCAATTAACTAAGGTAAAGTCAAAGCTGTCAAAAATCTTGCGTGTTGTAGAATTTGTTGCAACTTCAAGCAATAAAATGTATTGATATACAAATCTAAAAATTACAAATGATATACCATTAGAAATCTACATGTGTCTAGTATTTTATAAATTTTACGAAACTGGATTCGGAGTTTCCTAAAGAAAGATATAACCGTTAAAGTGGACAATGGTCCAAATCTCAAATTTGGGTAGTTTCAACATCTCTAACTCACTAAGTGTTTTCTATCTTTTCCAATGGTTTCTTTTACCCTATGCATTGTCGAGAAATTTAAAATGTCTCTTTAATATTAATTTTATCACGTAAAGTCCAATTCTTATTAATTAGCATGTAGTAGCTTAATGAAAAACTTCATAAAGAAACTTATACAAGTTGAGGTATAAACCTAGAAATTAAAATATTATAACAATAACGTTTATGAACTAAGCATTATTTGAAAATATGAATTTCAGTTCCGAATTCTAATATGGACCGATGAGATGCGTGGACGCAAATGTAAGTGACGAGTGGAATCGGTTACAGGTGAGTGGTTAATTGCTGCCTTTAGGGGCTAGATTAGTATGTGTGATTATATGTTTATTTGAATATGCGTGATACATGAGAAGTATACTAGTGGAGTATTTCAGTAATTTGCTTGAATAATGTTTCCTTGATATTGGTTACTGTGTTGACATTATTTGTGTTTGATAAGAGCCAACTCGTGAACATTTTATGAAAAATGATTTTCATTTCTGAAATTAAAAATCCAGGTGCACCTAGGATACTCTGATTTAAAAATTGTGAGAAATCCTGATTCTGATATATATTTTTAAAATTGAGTGCTCAGCTCCGATGGGATGGATTGTGTACGGGAAATTAATTTGGTGTGCTGGCGCGTAAATGCCCGGCAGGGGGTGATATTGGTATGCGGGGCTAGGTTAATCGTTGGCCCTTTGGTTATTTTGTTTGATATCATTACTCTGATAAATTTTTTATATTGTGTATCATGTAAATTGTGAATTTATGACCGTTACAATGTATATGTGCAATGTGAATTAAGATATGAATAATGTTACGCAATGTTATTACGTATGTTATATGCTTGTGTTGTGTGATGCTAGTACCCTTTGGGTACGATTTTCCACTCACTGAGTCCGTAGGACTCACCCCTTTCCTGTGGTTATATTTTTTAGTAGCAGGACGTCAAAAGAAGTTAACCGCTAATGCGAAGTTTTTGCTAAAGATTTGACGATAGGGTATGCCTCGGAATTCATACTTGGAGTCAAGGATGAAAGTTTGCAGTCACATTAGTATTGTGGATGTCAATGCGGTATGATATAACATTCTAATACTTGTTTTGTTGATGATGTGAACGAAGCAGAGCTTCTTATTGTCTGTGTTGTGTTGAGTAATAAAAAGAGTTATAGGATTGTATTTTAAGGCATGTTCCATATTGTAAGGAACTTCTACCGAAATTTTCAGTAAGTTGTAATTTGTTGTAATCAACAAGTTTTAATGTTAACTTTTGTTATTATTATTGATTTTGGAATCTTTTACTATAACAATTTTCATAACCGTGCTTTAGGAATTCATTAGAGAAATTAAAATATTGTTAGGCTGCCATGGTGAAAGAGATAATCAAAGGGTTGGGACCTTTCAGCTTTCGAGAGTTGAGAATGAAAGTGAAAGTAAGGGAGACGTGAAATGGAGAGAGGAAAAATGGTTAAGGCCATTTTAGGCTTAGCCAATTAACGTGATCCGAGTCATTGTTCGGGACATTTAGCTAATTTTGTTATATTTACCTTAATTTATTAATTTTGACTTATAATAAACTTGATTTGAAAAAAACAATTCAAATCATAAAGGACTAAAGTAAAAGAAACAAAAAATGAATTTGAAGAACTTATTAAGAAACAGTAATTATTTAAGAATTAAAATAAAAAATGATATAATTTTCAGGGCCAAAAATAATAAATAAGCTTTTATATTTTTATCTTTTTACTCTTTTTCTTTTTTTTTTCAAAATGACTATCTGAAAATATTATTCAAGAATGCTTTTATAAGAACCACAATTGTAAAAACGATCAAATTTTATAGGGATCAAAATAAAAACAAAAAACCTTTTAAGAGATAAAACTAAAGAGTTATATGAAAGGAATAGTACATTTTTTGAAATATGTGAAGTTTGGAAGGAAAAAAAAAAAAAAAACATTAGAGTGAATACCCGTTACATATATAACTCAAAGACTTGATGAATCCCTAACTAACAAGAATGATATATTAATGCATAGATATTACATTACTTTTGCGACTAATATCACACTTGTGTCAGATCTATCCAAAAAAAAAAGTATTCTTCAATGTAATGGGAAATCCTCAGCTTCAAGGAAGGTTTCAATTGTTTCCTCATTATATAATGACATGCCTTTGCTTAATTAATTCCCAACAAAAATGTTACTTTAATGCACATTCCATTACTTTTGCAACATATACTTGTGTTCCTGAAATCTATCAAATATATAATGTATCTTTAATTGTAATATATCAATTGTATCCTCATTAGTGACTTGCCATTGTTTATAATCAATAGGTTGTTATTGTTCATTGAGATCTAAAAAAAAAAACTTGTATCTTTCTTGGAATTTTTTAGGAGTAGGAGACAAAAGTATCACACTATTAAAAGATAACGTACAAGACTGCAAATATCAATTTTCTTGGGTCAATAGTAAATTGAATTTATTAAAACAAAAAAGCAATTTGAATTTTGGAGCCGAAAGTGAATGAAATTTTAGAATATTTATTTTTCAAAAATTGATTTACCACTATTTAATTTCAATGAAAACAATGACATGAGGACAATGAAATTTTTGAATGAATACGTGCTCATATGTTAATAATAAATATTTATTTTTGCAAAGCCTAGAAGGCTAGAAATGTTGTGATTTGTTTTTTATTTTTTCCAACAATGAAAATACAAATTTGAAGGGGGAAAAAGTAATTAAAATGCTACGTTAGATGGTTGCACCGGCTCACCGCATGCTCAATGGCAATATAATGTCTTAATTATGTCCTCAGATATGCCTTTGTTTATAATTAATTTGAGACCTAAATTTTTTATATTTTTCTTGGAGATAAATATCATAATATTTTTTTTTTCTTGAAGATAAATATCAGATTATTAAAAAATAATATACAAGACCGTAAATATCAATTTTCTTGGGTCAACGATAATTGAGTTATTAAAAATGAGAAACAAAATAGCAATTTAAATATTGGAGCCGAAAGTGAGGGGAAGAAGAAGCAGGGAAGGTGGGTCACTAAATTCTAATTATGCATACATCAAGGTTTACTGACTAGGTCAGTGATAGATTTTCATATTACTTTTGTACATAGCCACATTCTTAATTTATTTTAGCAAAAAAAAATTACAAAATAATAATAATTAGGAAGTGAGAGGACATGATGTATTAAGGGCTTCTGTTATAAAAATCTGAATACAAAATTAGACCCTGCTTTCTCGCTTAAATTATATAAATATAGAATAATTAATAATACATAGCCACATTCTTAATTTATTTTAGCAAAAAAAAAAAAAAATACAAAGAAAGAAATTTAATTACGAAGTGAGGGACATGATGTATTGCAGGTTATGTTCTAAGGGCTTCTGTCATAAAAATCTGAATACAAAATTAGACCCTGCCTTCTCGCTCAAATTATATAAAAATATTAATTATTAATATATAAATATATAATAATTAATAAGACATAGACCAATGGTTGGCAATAAACAAGGAATACGTTGTAAATTAGTGATAAATTTTTTTTCTTTTTCAAAACATGAATACTAGTATCAATCTAAATATTATTTTAACTGATATTAATTAAATCTTAAATTTAGTTGAAGTTTTAAGAACTGATTTTTTTTTATTTTTTTTTTTCAATAGCCACAATTTAGAGGTAATTGGTACCATTTATTTTTTAGTACATCAAAAAATACTAATTAATGAATAAAGATTACACCAATAACATGGCTAAGCAAATAAACTTGGAGAGAAGAACTGGAAAGGGGCACAAGTTTACCACTTAATTTGTCTCATGGTCATGTTGCCTTTGAAAAACAAAAAAAAACAAAAAAACAAAAAAAAGAAAGAAAGAAAAAGCCTTATCACTTTTACATTTGGAGGAAGATCGGACTTTTGGACAGAAGGGTCCAAGTCCTAAAATTTTTAGACAGAATGGTAAATTTTTTATCATAATAGCCAGAATGGTGCAAATGATGAAACCGTGTTTTCAAAACACGGTTTCTGGGTCCGACCTGGCGTGTCAGGTCGGACTATCGCCCAGGTCACGCACTCGCGCGTGGCACGCGAGTGCAGGATGAAACCGGCTTTTGAAAAGCCGGTTTCATCCTAATATTTGTCCCGCGCGGGGGACAAAATTTGCAGGCTACCCCCCCCCCCCCAATAATTCCTCTCCCTCTCCCTCTCCCTCTCCCTCTCCCATTAATATATTAATAAATATATTAATTAAATTAAAATATTCAAATATAACAATTAACTTGTTCTACTTCACATAACAATTCAATTAAAACATATAAATCTTAAAAAAAATTTCATTACCTTCCTAAAATTTATGAGTTTTTGTAAAAATTTATGAGTTCTTAAATTTTTTCTTAAAATATATGATAATTTAAAAGTGAGTTTTTGTGAAATATATCATAATTTTATAATTTAAATATTTATTATATGAAAAATTTTTAATTTAAAATATATAATAATTTTTTAATGTATATTATAATATTTTTTTAAATTTAAATATATGATAATTTTAAAATTTTAAATTTTAAGATTTTTGACAATTTTCAAGTTTTATTATAAATATTTGTAAAATTCATGATATTTTTAAATATAAAGTACTTTTTAATTTATATATTTATAGTTAGGATATATTTAAATTTTAAAACATTAAAAAAATTTAAAGTGTATAATAATTATATAAAATTAAAAATTTATGATAATTTGTAAATTTATAGTATATAACAGTTTTTAGATTTTTAAATTTGATATTTTTAGAGTTTAAGATTTTTGGTAATATTTTAATTTTATAGTGTATCAAAATTTTTTTTATTCTAGGTTATGATATTTTAAAATTCTTGCAAATTATTAAATTTTATTATATTTTTTAATTTAAAATATGTAATTTTGAAATGATTTACTAAAAATAAAATATTGTAAGTATATAAAAATTTAAATTTATTTAGTAAAAATTTTACGGACACCGACAATGGTGTTCGTAAAATTTGTCCCGGTGCAGGGTAGGCTGCACCCATGCAGGCTAGCCTGCAACGCTGCATGGCTAGGTTGCACCGTGCAGCCTAGCGATGCAGTATGAAACCGGCTTTTGAAAAGTCGGTTTCATCTGTCCTCTGCCACGCGTCTCTCCTCCCCTACAGGCCTTGCGTAGTGTGAAAAAATATCAGACCTCCCCCTTTCTATATTACAGAAGGACTTCCTCCCTCATTTTTCATTTTCGTTTACAAACTTCATCAGTTTTCATTTCTTCATCCTCTCAGTTTTCATTTCTTCATCCTCCCATTTTCTTATATATAATCGTGTTCATCCATCTCCTCCTTCAATATTTTCATATTCTTCATTGTTTGATCTCTGTCACTCTTTATTCAGAACAAAATCACAGTAAGTTATATAATTTTAATTAATAAAATTATTTTTTTATTATAAGTCTATAGTTAAATTATTTTCTTATTAAAAATTTTATTTACAATTTAATATTTTTACAAATTGTAATGAGTAATATTTAATCAATAATTATTTAAATTATGTATACAATTTAATTTTTTAAAATATACAAAATATATTAAGCATTTAATGTTAAAATCGATTTATATATTTTATTATTCTTAGTTTATTTATGTTTTTTTTAGGATAATTGTTGAAATCACGTTGCCGGTGTTGATACTTTTTGCTCATTTGCTTCTTACCTGGTAAGTCATAAAGAAGAATTTATTTTATAGAAAGTTATATTTATCATTGTTATATGGATGTACCTATATTTGCAGTAGTTTTATATTATAATTGTTGAAATATTTATTTTTATTATATGTTATAATTAAAATTGTTGTAATTGAAATTCTTATGATAATTGCAATAATTAGTATATTTATGGTATGATAACTTATTAACTTTTTAGGTTTAAATTAATAAATAATATTTATAAGTTTAAAATAGTAATTAAATGATTTTTGTAGTAATTAATAATTTTATGACGTTTAAATTAACTAGTAATTTGGATGGTTTTTAAATTAATTTGTAATTTTTAGTCAATTTATTATATTTATGATTGTTAATTAATTAATGTATTTATTAAAAAAATATAATTATTTCATAATATTAATTTTATTATTATTTAAAGTAGAGTAATTGGTAAATATAATATTAATTTTATTTATTTAAAATATACATTATTAGTATTTTTATGTTTTAATATGTCATACTTTTTTTTATTTAATTAATTCATAATAGGCAAAAATAATTTTTATAATTAAGCTAAATATGAAACCAGAATATTTTAATGTATATTCTTATGTTTTAGTATTTTTAGTAATTTTGATAGTTTAAATTAATTAATATATTTATTACGAAATTAAAAATTATTTAATTCATAATAATTATGGTAAGTAATATACCTATGATAAAAAGTGATTTTATTATTTTGTAAGAAATAGTAATTTTATTTTATAATTTGTGACTAATTTATAAATAAAAAAATTTTTGGGGAGAAATTTATAGTAATATATTTATGATAAATAGATTTTTTTGTATTTGTATGTTTTAATGTAATTAACTTAAAGATGAAACCATAATATTTTAATATTATTATTTAAAAATATACATTATAAGTAATAAATTTATCATAAATATGAATTAATTAGTAATTTGGATAGTTTTATTTTGAATTAATTGTGATGTTTGAATTGATTAGTAATATGGGTATTATAATTTGAATCATTTATTATTATTAGTAGTCTATAATTAATCTATGAAAATACTGTGAATTCATTAACAATATAATGAGGAAATTTTATAATATTTTAAAGCATTTTGAAGGTGCAAGTTTGATAATGGAAGAAATTGGAATTATGTGTTACATTCATGGTGAGATGCGTACTGGTTCGAATGGGCTTGAATACGATTCAGGTCCTGTTAAGTGCATTCTTGTACCCAAGCGTATCAAGTATGTAGAGTTTCATGCTCGTTTATGCAAGTCTTTAAAGGTTGATAGAAGAATAGAGTACCTGACTATAATTTGTCGATGTCCAAGTACTATTAATAATTCAACTAACTATAGTCTAGTTATAGTAGCTGATGATGAGACTTGTACAGTATGCTACAGCATGCCAGTGCACAAGGCCTGGATTTATTTATATTTGGAGGAAGATCTACGCCTCGATTATTGTGTCTGCTTATTTAATTTCTTTCAATGAAGGATATTGGACAAGATTTTTAATTTTTAATTTATTTAAAATAAGTGCTAGCTAGTTTTGAGTTTTAACCCCTAAAAAGTGGCTAGGTGAACGAGCGTTCTGATAGTGATATGTACCAAACATTTCCTTTCCAACCCAAGTTGCAACACTTGTCCCCACCACATTGACATTATATTAGCATCTTTAATAAATAACAGGTTTAAGTTATTGAGCAGACGCCATTAGTGGGAGTGTTTTGGTAGCTCTGTATCCTAAATCCTAATGGATGCCGCTTCCTCCTCGATCTCCTCTCTTCCTTCAACAAAATATGATGCCTTTATCAGCTTCAGAGGTGAAGACACACGCAAGAATTTCGTCAGTTTTCTTGAAGCTGCTTTTCAGAGAGAAAAGATTGATGTCTACATAGATTACAGACTTAAGAAGGGATATGATATCGGAAGAGCACTCTTCAAAGCAATTGAAGAATCAATGCTCTCTGTTGTTATTTTCTCAAAAAATTATGCTACCTCAAAATGGTGTCTGGATGAACTGTTGAAAATAGTGGACTGCATGAAGAAAAATAAACAAGTTATAATACCAGTTTTCTATAAGGCAAATCCATCCAATGTAAGGAAGCAGAGGGGGAGCTATGCTAAAGCATTTGCTAATCATGTACGAGATGCAATATATTCTACATGGAAACATAGAGGGAGATATGCTAAATATATTCGAGATAGAAGGAAAAACAAGAAGATCTGTTCTAGACCACCTAATCAAAATTTTCAGAAAAAAATGAGGAGAATAAAGAAGTGGAGGACAGCTCTGACTGACATAGCTAATATAGCAGGGTTTCATTCCCGGATCTACAGGTAACTACTACTTTTTCTTTTTCATCTTCTTCTAATTTTTGAATGCATAATTAAACTTCTAAGCCAGTACAGTGTTATTAGACATTAATTTCCATATTTCTTGGATTCAATTTTTTGGGTTTCAATACTGCTGCTAATTTTTTGGGTTTCATCCCAACCCCGATTTGCTTTGCCCCGAATTTGAAAAAATTAAATTAAATTAACAAAGGTTTTCTCTGCCCTCTCTGCTCCACGAAACCCACCAAAACCATAGCCACGATCTACATAACTAGCTAAAGAATGCAGCCAGCAGACGTTTTCTCTACCCTCATCAACTGCCATATGTATATATAACACAGCCTCTACATTTTTTGACACTTTTTCCCATCAAAATTCAGATCGGCCATACCCATCGCCGCTGCCTTCCTCTCCGTTCCACCAAACCCACCAAAAACCATAGCCACTTCCTCTGTAACCCAGCGAGGTAGGAGATGGGTGAGCTGAAAGAAAAGAAAAGAAAAGAAAAGGAAAGCAAATGCAAAAACCAAACCCAAGTGAAAGGAAGAGAGAAAGAAATTAAAAAAAAAAAAAAATCTTTTAGAAAAGTGGGGACAAGTAAAAATATAATATATATATAATTTTTTATGTACACGGGACAGGCGGGACGAAAGTTAATCCCATCTCCGTTCCGAAACACGTTTATATTATTTCAGATCGGGGCAATCCGAATACTGTTTTCTGGTCAACGATCAAAATCCCCGCCCCATCAGATCGGGCCTTTCGGGGACAGGTTGAAATTGCCATCCCTAATTCTAATGTAACTTTAACTCTTTAACTCTCTAACTCACTGAGTCAGGCACTAATTTTAAATATTTATATTTATTATTATTTTTAGTGCTGCAGTATTTATATTTAATGTCATTTACATGTATATATCTTTATTTATATTATATATATACATTACTATATATAAAAGTAGCTTAATGATAAAAATTTTTATTTTCTTAAATATATTTAAAAGTTTTTATTATTACTAGTTATGTATTTTTAGTTGTTATTTTTATTTCAAATAGACTAATAATTTTTTTAATTTTTTTTTCTTCTAATTCTTTTCTATTTTAATATTAATAGGATTATAATTTTTTCTTATTATTGATTTTTTTTTTTTTACTAATTCTTCTCAATATTTATAAATCTATACTTTTTAAAAATAATTCTTCTCTATTTGACTATTAATATAATTGTAATCGTTTTATGGCTATTTTTCTTTTCAGTATTAATAAATTTTAAATTTATTAATAACTATATATCAATAGTAATTAAAATTGAATTTCTCAATTTTTTATTTAATAAGTTGTAAATAATTATAACATTATAAATTTAAATTAAAAAAATCTCTGACTTAAAAAATAGTAAGACGTTAATTTTTCTTTCATCTTTAAAATTTTAAAAAACTTGTATGCTTATATTATGAATTAAATTTTTTATTGTATTTATCTATTTGTTTAATATCATTAACATGAAATATATATTTTTTCCTTAATTATATCTTATCAATACGATTCACGCTCAACGCTTCTGTCACAAAAACAAGTATATATAAATATAAATATATATATATCACTAAGGTTGAGTGTTTTTTTATTTTTTATTATTATTCAATAGTCTGAAAAAAGAAAATATTCCCCATTATATTTATTGAAATGATATTAATATCTGAATGTTTAGAGAATTTGACAATTCATTCCCTTAGATGAATATAAAAGTAACAACATAAAAAATTAATTTAGGAATAAAATAGTGAAAGCCATTCTTGTATTTTTAAAATATCAAAAGTAGTTTTTTTTTTCTTTTTTCAAATTAGTCACAAATATTTAATTTCCTATATTATACTTTACCTCTAGGTTTTTATTTTTTTATTTTTTTATTTTTTTATCTTAATAGCAATACATCAAGTCAATCTAATTTTTTTTATTTGTAATAATAGAAAAAAAATGTATTTTTTTGCATATACAATTCAATTGAAATTTTTAGTGATATTTAAAAAAGAAAAGAAAAATCAACATAATTAATTTTTGAAACAAACAAATTAAAAAATAATAAATAAAATGGGTGGAAGTGGTAAAAAAAAAAAAAATTAAAAATAACACTTATTTGGAATTAGTTTTAATAATATAACTTATTTGTCTTGTTAGCATGATTTATTGATTATTAGTAGTAATAATAAATTCTAATTTTTCTTTTTGAATATTTACTAAATAAAAATAGTTTTACTTGTACATGTGTGAAATATATAAGAATATGTTAAAGTTAAAAATATCAAGACTAATATAATGAATTGTTCCTAAGCAAAAAACAAGCCTTTAAACAGAAAAAAAATAATAATTAATTTTTAGAATTTTGAAAATAAAATCAGGATTCTTTATTATCTAGTCAAAATAAATTTTTAACATTATTAACTTTCTATCAATTTCCGTGAGAGAAATGTTGATTTTCCCCTTATTTCAGTAAATCTATAAAGAGAGTGTAAACATAAATTATACTTTTAATATATATATATATTCTCTAATTAAATGTTGAACTTCAAATTAGAACATCTATTTTTCACTTTAACGACCATTGTATTGTATTGTATATTAATTTAGAGAGCTAAAATGAATTTAAGATATAGTCATTAATGGAAGAATAAAAATACTTTTAAAATTCATAAGATGTATCATCTTTTTCTTACAAATTTTTTTTTATCAATTTTTTTTTTAAAATAATAATTATTTTCAATAGTATACATCAATTGTGTAATTTTAAGTGTTTGAATTTATAATTGAAATTCATAGAGATTTAAAATTTTAAAATTTATATATATACTAACTTATTTTATTTAATATTTTAATTTATGTTACTTGTGTAAAATATTTTAATGTTATGTTACTAAAAATAATATATTAATAGTAAAAAATATTGAGTTAATATATTATTACTATTTTGAAAACAAACTAATAAATAAAGAAAATATAAAAAATAACGCTTTTCGATAATTTTAAGTATTGTTTTTTTCTAAATTATTATATAACAATGATAGTTTTTTATATATACCTTCAAGGAGGGGGTGTTGAATTTCCTAAATCTTAGACTATTCAAGTTTCACCAAAAAGGAGGAGAGCGGAATTTACTCTTTATTATGTTATATTCCTTGTTTATTCACTTACATAAGTTTGTTGGCCACATATGTTAGAGATGAGAATGCATGTGTTGAGGACGTTCTAAGAGATGTTTTGGGAAAATTGAGTGTTTTGATTGGACATGATTCTGAAAGTGGTCTTGTGGGAATCAATAAACAGATTGAGGCAATTGAAAAGTTATCATCCGAATATTCGACAATAGATTGCAATATTTTTGGAATTTGGGGACCAAGTGGTATAGGTAAGACGACCATTGCAAATGAGCTCTACTACAAACACCAATCTAAATTTGAAGGTTGGTACTTTGCTGCAAATGTGAGGGAGAAATGGGAGAAAAGTACTGAGAAGGATGACTTGAGAAATGATCTTGTTTCTCATATATTACCGCTCACAAGAGCTAAGATCTTAACACCTGATTTGCCACTCCTGACTAAGAAGCGACTTGGAAGAAAAAAGGTTCTAATTGTTCTTGATGATGTAAATATGAAAAAACAAATAGAGTATCTAATTGGGAGAGATAGTGTTTGGTTTCGCCCAGGAAGTGTAATCATTGTGACAACTACAAACAAGCAAATAATCAAGGATTGCACTGCTGAATATGAAGTTACAAAACTGAATTCCGATGATGATCTTGAGCTCTTCAGCTTTCATGCCTTCAAGACAAAGGCGCCTCCTGATTATCATAAGGAGATATCAAAAATGGCAGTTTCTTATGCAAAAGGCAATCCAAGAGCTCTAGAAATGTTAGGTTCCTCTTTTTCATGGTGTGAAAACATAGAAGAATGGAAAGCTGCATTCAAGAAGCTAAAAGAGAAAGCTCCAAAAGTTGAGCAAATGAAAGAAGTTTGTTCACAAAATGAAGAACTTGCTAGGTTCTTTCAAGTTGAAATGCATGGTTTCGGCTCGAGAATTGATGGTCATAAGCTACAGAGAAGTGGTGGCCTTCAAACTAAAACAGGTCTGTGTGCGGCTCCTCAACCCCCGGATTTTACAGTTGGACTGGATTTGCACGTGCCTAAGTTGAGGAGACAGTTGCTCAAGGTTGGATCCTCGGTAATTGTATTGACTGGTGTTGGAGGGTTGGGGAAGACTACGTTGGCTAAAACGCTCTGTTGGGATGACGACGTGAAAGGTATATACTACACTCACTATGATAAGAAATCAAATGTCACGTGTCACTAATACTAACTAGTACCCATAATTTTAATCTAGTAAATTGATGTGTTGTAATCATATTTATCCACAATATCTAAATTTATATATACATAATCTGATATTAGATCAAGTAATAACTTCTATCTTATTTGACACGTTTACATGAGGGTATAAATTCAAGGACAATGCATGCATGGATGGTTGACTGGATTTGTCTTTGTCCCATTTCTTTGAGAATTATATTTTGTATCCATATGACTTTTATGTACAAGTTTCTAATTTCCAATGGTTTGTGTAGATAAATTCAAGGACAATATTTTCTTCCTCACCTTTCCAAAGATTCCCAACTTGGAGATGATTGCACAGAATCTGTTTCAACACCTAGGCTATGAGGTACCTCTATTTCTTAGTCCTGAAGATGTCGTCCACAAAATGGAAAATCTACTGAGGGACATTGGAGAGCCAATACTATTGGTCCTTGATGATGTTTGGTCAGGCTCAGAATCCATTATTAAAAAACTTCAGCTCACATTGCCAGATTATAAGATTTTGGTGACTTCGAGATTCGCATTTCAAGGATTTGGCAATCCATACTACTTGGAGTCACTTACTACCAAAGATGCAACAGATCTTTTCCATCACGTTGTATCACAGCCTGACAGAAACGATAATACTCGAGAATATAAAAATCTTGTGGGAAAGGTGCTTTCTGTCATTCTTATCCATAAGAATTACTTCTATTTGCTTTCTTGAATTTCTCCACCATTTCTTAAAACACTAACATCGTCCACATGAGTTAGACTGAGAGAGAGTCACGATACTGTCTTGACCACAGTTCTTATATTTGCTTTTTGTTTGATTATGTATTATGTTACTTCTTTTTCTTTCCTTATCATCTCACTCATGTTTCCGTTATGACTTGATTGTAATGTTACTTCCTCTTCTTTGTTTTTTGCATAATTTATAAATTGTCAATACAGAACAAGGAAATAGTTATTGGAACATGTTTTCATCTTTAAAGACCAATAAAATGACTTTAATATCAGCAACTTTGGCTTGGAAATCAGCATTTTTCAGAAACTTTAAAATGATTTGAACCATGTTTTCATCTTTTTGGCTACAATTATCAGCAACCATGTTCATTGTAAAGATACTTTTTTTGGTTTGCACTGAATTGCAGGTAGTGAAACTCTGTGGGAATTTCCCAATGGTTCTTAAGTTGGTTGGTGGATCATTACGTGGACAGCCTATTGCCATCTGGGACACTATGCTGAAGCAATGGTCCAAATTAGGTAAGTTTGCTCTTGATGACAATGCTAATTTGCTTGATAAACTTGGAGAACTCTTGGAGGTCTTGGGCACTGAAGAAATCATCAAGGAGTGTTTCATGGACCTGAGTTTATTTCCTGAAGACCAAAAGATCCCTGCTGCTGCCCTCATTGATATGTGGGTGGAATTGCATGAACTAGATGAAGATGACGGGGATGTAAGGATCTACATTAATAAGCTTACCACCCGGAATTTGGCTGATATTGTAGTCACAAGGTAAGCTGCCGCCTTATCTTGTAGCCGTTTACTGATACTTGGGATTTAGCCCATAAGTTTGAATGCCATCATTATAGAAAAATTAGACTCGTGTTTTCTTTTTAGGAGAACTCTGTTCTTGAGCTCAATGTTATGATCTAATAGGTATTACACAACTTCTGCATGAGAAGACTTTGATTCCCTTCTAAGCAATTAATATTTGGTTAACTTAACCAGGAGACTTGCAGATGATTTGGACAACTATTATAATTACCACTTTATCACACAACATGATCTACTTCGGGAAGTAGCCATTAAAACGAATAATAGTGTGTCAGTCGATACGAGGAAAAGACTGATAGTTGAATTTAGCGAGAAGAATCTTCCTGAAAGGTGGACAGAAGAAACACCACAAAGCAGTGACAGAAGACTGTTACAAGATTGTCTTCCTCTAAGCTGGACATCAGGAACAGAAGAAACGCCACAACAAAGCAGTGTCAGAAGACTGTTACAAGATTGTCTTCCTATATGCTGGACAGAAGACAAGCCGCAAAAGAACATTGCCAGAAGATTGTCTATATCAATTGGTTTGTTCTTCTCCAACATTCTCTTCTCTAACCATTCATAAGCGGTTTTTAATTATAATCGACTTTATTAATTTGTAGGTGAAAATTTCAATCCAAGTTCGTGTAACATAGAATTTACTGAGGTTGTGGTATTGGTTTTGAATCTTCGAACAAAGAATTACGGCTTACCAGATTTTATGAAGAATAAGAAGGAGATGGAGAAAGTAAAAGTTCTGATAGTGACCAATTATGATTCCTTACTTGCTAAATTAGAAAACTTGAACCTACTTCGTTTTTTAATCAATCTGAGGAGAATGAGATTAGAGAAGGTCTCAATTCCATTCTTTGTGGAATTGAAAAAATTGAAGAAATTGTCATTGTTTATGTGTAGTGTGAATCAGGCTTTTGGAAGCTCTTCCCACCGTATTTCAAAATCTCTGCCAAATCTTGAGGAAATGAATGTTGACTATTGCAATGATGTGGTGAACTTACCTGAATGGCTCTGTGATATTATCTTTTTGACGAAACTCAGTATTACCAACTGTCATAAACTTTCTTCCTTGCCGGAACAAATAAGCAAGCTGGAGAATTTGGAAGTGTTAAGGCTTAATTCATGCACTGATTTAGAAGAGTTGCCAGACTCAATCAGCAGTCTTCATAGACTTAGCATTCTTGATATCTCTTACTGCGTAAGTCTTCGAAAATTACCAGACAATTTTGGTGACTTACATGGTCTAAGAAAGGTGTACATGAATTGTTGTGGAAGAATTTGGGAACTACCATCTTCAATTACGGATTTGGAGCAGGAGCGTTTAGATATTATATGCGATGAAGAGGCTGCTGCTTTATGGGAAATTTGGAAACTCGTCCGTGGAAATCTAAATATAATGGTGTCAAAATTAGATATCAACTTGAATTGGCTACAGAGACGATTTCCTAAGGTTTCTTTCTTTTAATAGATGATGAAGAACATTGTGATTATATATGTTGAAACAATATTCATCCTCACCTTTTCTATCCATTTCCTGTTCTTGTGGGGAAAAACGTGAATTGTTGTTTGATAATAGTATGTACTCCCTGTCTTGCCTCTTTGGTTGCCTACAAGTGTTGTCTGTGTTAAAATCTTGCTTGAGCACTTGAGTTTGTTTTGTATATATCAGTAAACCAACTAAAACACATATTGCTATGATGTGCATGTACCCAGTGAAATCTACCATTTTAACTTGAGTGGTTATTGTACATACCATTAATTCTTTTCTTGTTTTATACGATTGTCTATTATAGTCGAGCATGGTATAACAAAAGATCAGTTATAACTTACAACTGTATAAGGGCTTGTTTGGTATACCTCCAAGTGTTGTCTGTGTTAGAATCTTGCCTGAGCACTTGATTGAGTTTGTTTTGTATATATCAGTAAACTAACTAAGACACATATTCTGTGTACCCAGTGAAATCTACCATTTTAACTTGAGCGGCTATTGTATATACAATTAAATCTTTTATTTTTATTTTTATAGGGTAGTCTATTATTGTTGAACATAGTATAACAAAAGATCAATTATAATAGTATAAGGGCACGTTTGATATTTAACTTGTCATAGTCAAATTGTAAGTTAGATTGCATGAGTTAGACTGTAAAAGTCAGATTGACAGGAGTCTGATACATTTTTTGATATGCAAATTGAGTATATCTCAAATATGTGTTTGATATGTGAGATTGCATAAATAAATTTGCATGTGAAATTACAATGTGGACATTGAAAAATTACAGTATTTGGAGCACAAATTCTATAAATCAAATTTCTTTAAAATATTATTTAATTATTAAAATAATATTTTAACAGTATTGTTATGTCTACAACAAAAAATAAAAAATAAATATAGATGCACAAAAAAGTGGATTAAAAAACAAAAGAAATATGAATTGTCTTTTTTCACTTTTCGTCTCTCTAAGAAATTAAGAATGCAAAAAAAGAAAATCATCCAACAGTCATAGTATATTTCTGGTGTGCAAATATATTTTCCATTTTTTTTTTCTTTCAAAATACAAATTTAGTTGTTAATGGGCTTGAGCCTTCTGAACATCGTACACTGTGATCCAATGACCCAATAAACACGAATTTCAATTACAATTTCGATAGCATTTCGTCTGAGTTGGTGGTGTCTGTAGCCACAATAAACACGAATTTCAATTCCTTTCTTCTCCAAACAAATCAATGTGCCTCACGGATTCTTGTTCTGCTTGGGTTTTTGAATTTACCTTCGATTGCAAGTGAGAGCTAGTCATATACGTAATTTGATAGTTATTTGCAAATTTACAGGTTCTTCCATAGATAGAGCCCCAAAAGAATCGATGAGTTACTATCCAGAACAGATGCAGTTGGACAATGATATGTTAATTTGGCCATACTTGTTGATATTTCTTTCTTTAAAAAAATTTTCTTTAAAAAAATAATAATATTATTTTAGCAGCCATTAAAGAGTTATTATTTACCTGGCTGGCCATTACATAAGACCATTTACCTACACAATTTTATAGAAATATTCTATAACCTTTACAAAATCGTAGAAACTCGACTTAATTTATTGTTATATTCAAAACAACAAAACTCATTTATGCGATGTTCAATTATTATTTTAGTTCTTAAGAGATAATGATATTTTAATTTGGTCATACTTGATGATATTTCTTTTTTTTCTAAAAATATATTATTTTAGTATCCATTACAAAGTTATTATCCATCTGGCTGGCCATTATATGTGACCATTTACCTACTTAATTTTATAAAATATATGACTTTTTAAAAGTCACAGTATTACCAAACTAAACTTAATTTTATCACTATATTCAAAACCACAAAACTTATTTATGCGAGGTTCAATTATTATTTTAGTTCTTAAAAGATAATGAAATTTTAATTTGGTCGTACTTGTTGATATTTCTTTCTTTAAAAAAAAAAGTGTTATTTTAGGACTCATTAATAAGTTATTATCTATCTGGCTTGCCATTACATATATCCCTTTACCTACTCAATTTTATAAAAATATTTTATAACATTTTAAAAGTCACAGCATTATTAAACTCATATTAATTTTATCATTATATTCAAAACAACAAAACTTATTTATGTGAGGTTCAGTTATTATTTTAATTCTTAAAAGATAATGATATTTTAATTTGGTCATGCTTGTTGATTTTTCTTTCTTTACAAAAATATATATTATTTTAGTACCTACTAATAAGTTATTATCCACCAGGCTGGTTACTACATATGAACCCTTACCTACCTAATTTTATAGAAATATTCTATAAAATCATAGTATTAATAAACTCAACTTAATTTTACTACAATATTCAAAACAACAAAACTTATGTATGTGAGGTTTAATTATTATTTTAGTTTAAAAGATAATAATATTTTTATTTGGACGTATTTGTTGATATTTCTTTTTTTTTTTTTAAATATTAGTTTAATACCCATTCATAAATTATTATCTACCAGGGTGGTCACCACACGTGACCCTTTACCTACTCAATTTTATAGAAGTTTCTTAGTAGTTTTAAATTTGTCTTTGACAAAGTAAACAAAAAAGAGCAGAGTGAGAAAAAAATGGTGTTTGACGATTATATAATCACGGCGTGATGCACTTATTTGTAAACAACAGCAAGTACCTATTCCATGTTGTCCTTATTCTAATCAAACTGGGTGCACCATTGCATGAAATAATTGATTTGTTGATTATCTAACATCCATATAAGTCACAAGAATAAATTAATTTTAGCTAGTTAGTTTATCATTTTGTAAGAATAACAATTTATTTTATCAGACCAGATAAGATATTCTTATGAAATAAATTTTTATATTTTGAATCAGAAAGTATTATGCATTCAACATAATTCGAGATATGTTACGAGAGAGAAATTCTATTTATATAGGTTATATAGAGTTGACTTATATATCGAATCTAGCTTAAAATATAGTTATGTATCAGAGATTAAATCAACTTATTATAATTACATTTCGTGCATTCTTTTTTTGTTTGTTTTTGGAGTTAAGTTTGTAGATATGTTCAAACTAATTTATACACATCTTTAGTAATTAATTTTTCAGTTCAGTTAAAAACAAACATTTATGTGAAGAGTAAAAAATTTATAAAAGACCTCTGCCAAAATGATTCAAATTCATAAAATTAATAAAAAAAATTAAACATACTTAATCATCTCGCTAAACTCTCACCAAAATTAAATTGGTTATTTGGCATCCACGTAAACCCGAGAGTGTTAGGATTCCAAATTTATGTGGCAGACACTGTCAATATTTATTGAAGACCACAATCTTGTCCATACTTTTGGAAGTGAAACACTCAACGCGTTGCAATTTGACATTTTAGAAAACTCTTGGTTTGCGTTTCACGTCGTGGGGATGGCTACAATCATCATCCAGTGTTTTGATGTTTTAAAATTATACCAGTTTTTATTTTTGTTTTGTAAAAAAAAATTCAATCAATTTTATCTTTTAATACTTAATTTTTTTTAATCAAGTTTCATTCCTATATTTATATATTATGAATTAATGAAATAACTACATTTTACATAAAATAATAATGTAAATAAGTTATTTTAATATCTTGACAAAATTTTTTAGTCACTTTATTATTAAATTTTATAGAATTACTTTATCTGTGCATAATATAAAAATTAGATAGTATATTTTGATTGAAAATTCTGAATTGTAGAGAATGAAAATGACCGAAATATTATTGAAAAACTAAATTAACAAATGAGGTATTTTTGAGAAAATAAAATAGTAGTTAAGCCTTTTATTTTATTTTATTGATTTTGAAATCTTTTACTATAACAAATTTTCATAACCGTGCTTTAGGAATTCATTAGAGAAATTAAAATATTGTTAGGCTGCCATGGTGAAAGAGATAATCAAAGGGTTGGGACCTTTCAGCTTTTGAGAGTTGAGAGTGAAAGAGAAAGTAAGGGAGACATAAAATGGAGAGAGGAAAAACGGTTGAGCCCATTTTAGGCTAAGCCAATTAACGTGAGCCGAGTCATTGCTCGGGACATTTAGCTAATTTTGTTATATTTATCTCAATTTATTAATTTTGACTTATTATAAACTTGATCTGAAAAAAATATATATATATATATAATTTTCAGGGCCTAAAATAATAAATAAGCCTTTATATTTTTATCTTTTTACTCTTTTTCTTTTGTCTTTCAAAATGACTATCTAAAATATTATTCAAGAATGCTTTTATAAGAACCACAATTATAAAAACGATCAAATTTTATAAAGATCAAAATAAAAAACAAAAAACCTTTTAAGAGATAAAACTAAAGAGTTATATTAAAGGAATAGTACATTTTTTGAAATATGTGAAGTTTGCAAAAAAAAAAAAAATTCAAGAGTTAATACCCGTCACATATATAACTCAAAGACTTAATGAATCCCTAACTAACAAAAATGATAATATTAATGCATAGATATTACATTACTTTTGCGACTAATATCACACTTGTGTCAAATCTATCCAAAAAAAAAAAAGTATTCTTCAACGTAATGGGAAGTCCTAAGCTTCAAGGAAGGTGTCAATTGTGTCCTCATTATATAATGGCATGCCTTTGTTTAATAAATTCCCATCAAAAATGTTATTTTAGTGCACATTCCATTACTTTTGCAACGTATACTTGTGTTCCTTAAATCTATCAAAAAATAATGTATCCTTAATTGTTTTTTTTTTTCTTGGAGATAAATATCATAAATTTTTTATTTTTCTTGAAGATAAATATCACATTATTAAAAAATAATATACAAGACGGCAAATATCAATTTTCTTGGGTCAATGATAATTGAATTATTAAAAATGAAAAACAAAATAACAATTTAAATATTGGAGCCGAAAGTGAGGATAAGAAGAAGCAAGGAAGGTGGGTCACTCAATTCTAATTATGCATACAGCAAGGTTTGCTTACTAGGTCAGTGATAGATTTTCATATTTGTTTTGTACATAGCCACATTCTTAATTTATTTTAGCAAAAAAAAAACAAAAAAAGAAATTAATTAGGAAGTGAGAGGACATGATGTATTGCAGGTTATGTTCTAAGGGCTTCTGTCATAAAAATCTGAATACAAAATTAGACCCTGCTTTTTCGCTCAAATTATATAAAAATATTAATTATTAATATATAAATATATAATAATTAATAAGACATAGACCAATGGTTAGCAGTAAACAAGGAATAAGTTGTAAATTAGTGACAGATTTTTTTATTTTTTTCTTTTTCAAAACATGAACAATAGTACTAATTTCATTTCAACTAAGTCTTAAAACACTAGTGCAAATCTAAATATTATTTAACTGGCATTAATTAAATCTTAAATTTAGTTGAATTTCTAAGAACTGATTTTTATTTTATTTTTCCATAGCCACAATTTAGAGGTAATTGGTACCGTTTATTTTTTAGTACGTCAAAAAATACTAATTAATGAATAAAGATTACACCAATAACATAGGTAAGCAAATAAACTTGGAGAGAAGAACTGAAAGGGGCACAAGTTTACTACTTAATTTGTATCTTGGTCATGTTGCCTTTGAAAAACAAAAAAAAACAAAAGAAAAAGCCTTATCACTTTTACATTTAGAGGAAGATCTACCCCCTCTATTATTGGTGTCTGCTTATTTAATTTCTTTCAATGAAGAATATTGGACAAAATTTTTAATTTTTTTTTTTAGTTATTTAAAATAAATGCTAGCTAGTTTTGAGTTTTAACCCCTAAAAAGTGGCTATGTGAACGAGTGTTTTGCTAGTGATATATACTAAACATTTCCTTTCCAACCCAAGTTGCAACACTTGTCCCCGCCACATTGACATTATATAGTATCTTAATTTGTACAAGGACAATGTTTAGCAATAAACAAGTGTAAGAAGACGCCATTAGTGAGATATGTAGGTTATAAATAACTGGTTTAAGTTATTAAGAAGACGCCACTAGTGGTAGTGCTTTGGTAGCTCTGTATCCTAATGGCTGCAACTTCCTTCTCCACCTCCTCTATTCCTTCAGCAAAATATGATGTCTTTATCAGCTTCAGAGGTGAAGACATACGCAAGAATTTCCTCGCTCATCTTAAAGCTGCTTTTAAGAGAGATAACATTGATGCCTTCATAGATGACAACCTTAAGAAGGGAGGTGATATCGGAGGAGCCCTCTCCAAAGCGATTAAAGAATCAAGGCTTTCTGTAGTTATTTTCTCAAAAAACTATGCCACCTCAAAATGGTGTCTGAATGAACTTCTGGAAATAGTACAATGCATGAAGAAAAATGAAGAAATATTACCAGTTTTCTACGAGGTAGATCCATCCCATGTACGGAAACAGAGAGGGAGCTATGCTAAGGCATTTGATGATCATAATCGAGATGCAAGCAAAATCAAGATCTGTTTAAGTCTACGCAAGCAACCGAAGAGAGTAAAGGAGGGGAGGAATGCTCTGACTGGCGTAGCTAATCTAGCAGGATTTGATTCTCGGATCTACAGGTAACTAATATTTTTTTCTTTTTCATCTTCTTCTAATTTTTGAATACAATCAACTTCTAAGCCAGTACAGTGTTATTAGACATTAGTTTCCATATTTCTTAGATTTCAATTTTTTGGATTTCCGTACTTCAGATGATACTATTCTAACTCTCTTAAGTCACTAAGTCAGACATTAATTTTCAGTACAGTGTTAAGACTTTTTGAACTTTTTAATGTTTTGTCCAAATTACTTTATAACAATAGTTTTTTTATATTTACCTTCAAGGAGAGAAGCATTGAATTTCTTAAATTTTAGACTTTATTTGCGTTTCCCAAATGTCATAGGGAGGAGAATAGAATTTACTCTTTATTATGTTATATTCCTTGTTTCTTCACTTACATACGTTTGTTGGCCATTTATGTCAGCGATGATAATCAATGTGTTGAGGAAATTGCAAGAGATATTTTGGGAAAATTGAGTCTTTTGATTCCATATGATATTAAAAGTACTCTTGTGGGAATCGTTGAACCCATTCAGCCATTTGGAAATCTATTATCACATGCAGTAAATGATGGCAACATTTTTTTAATTTGGGGATGCAGTGGTATAGGTAAGACGACCCTTGCAAATGTGCTCTATTACAAACACCGATCTGAATTTGAAGGTGGTTGCTACTTTGCTGCAAATGTGAGGGAGAAATGGGAGAAAAGTAATGAGAAGGACTTAAGAAATGATCTTGTTTCTCATATATTACAGGACAAAGTTATGATCTCAACACCTGATTTGCCACCCGAGATTAAGAAGCGACTTGAAAGTAAAAAGGTTCTAATTGTTCTTGATGATGTAAATATGGAAGAACAAATAGATTATCTAACGGGAATATCAGATAATGTTTGGTTTGACCCAGGAAGTGTAATCATTGTGACAGCTATAGAGAGGCAAACAATCAAGGATTGCACTGATGAATATGAAGTTAAAAAACTGAATTCCGATGATGCTCTTGAGCTCTTCAGCCTTCGTGCCTTTAAGAGAAAAACGCCTCCTGATGATCATAAGGAGATATCAGACGAGGCAGTGTCTTATGCAGATGGCATTCCAGAGGCTCTAAAAATATTAGGTTCCTCTCTTGCAAGGTGTGAAAACATAGACCAATGGAAAGATGCATTCAACAACCTAAAAGGGAAAGCTCCACTAGTCAAGAAAATGAAAGAAGTTTGTTCACAAGATCAAGAACTTGGTAGGTTCTTTCAAGTTCAAATGCATGGTTTCGGCTCAAGAATTGATGGCCATAAACTACAGAGAAGTGGTGGCCTTAAAACTAAAACAAGTCCTTGCGGGGCTCCTAAACCCCCAGATTTTACAGTTGGACTGGATTTGCATGTGGATGAGTTGCAGAGACTGCTGCTCAAGGATGGTTTCCCAGTAATTGTATTGACATGTGCTGGAGGGTTGGGGAAGACTACGTTGGCTAAAATGCTCTGCTGGGATGAGAAAGTGAAAGGTATATACTCCATGACTTTATAGTGTTTGATTAAATGTTTTAGTTGCATTAATTTATATATGTCACCATACTACCACATATCTGAGCTAGCTAGGCTGTAATTTGTATGAATTATTATATTGATCCAGTTTCAAAATATAAAATCTACACACTTTTAGTAAATATAAGATATAAGATAAGAAATCAAATGTCATGTCTGTCACTAGTACTTACTAGCACCCATAATTTTAATCTAATGAATTAATGTGTTATAATCATGTTCACCCACAATGTATATATATTTATTATATATGCTAATTCTGACACTAGATCAAGTAAAAACTCCTATCTTATTTGACACATTTAACATGAGAGTATAATTCGATTTGTATAGAAGTCGATTGCATGCATTTAAAATGTTAGACTAACTCATGCTAATGGGAAAATAAAAAGGTTTCTAAGCTATTCATGTGTTACTATAATTTGAACTAAGCACAGTTCTGAACATTTTAAATATATGCATGCATGGATGGTTGACTGGACTTGTCTTAGTCCCATTTCTTTGAGAATTAGATTGTATTCATATGAATTTTATGTACAAGTTTCTAACTTTCCAATGGTTTGTGTAGGTAAATTCAAGGACAATATTTCTTCCTCACCTTTTCAAAGACACCCAACTTGGAGATGATAGCACAGAATCTGTTTAAACATAAACACTATGAGGTACCTCCGTTTCTTTGTGATGAAGATATCGTCAACAAAATGGAAAATCTACTGAGGGACATTGGAGAGCCAATACTATTGGTCCTTGATGATGTTTGGTCTGGCTCAGAATTCATTATTAAACATCTTCAGCTCAAATTGCTAGATTATAAGATTTTGGTGACTTCAAGATTCGCATTTCAAGGATTTGGCAATCCATACTACTTAAAGCCACTTACTACCGAAGATGCAACAAGACTTTTCCGTCACTTTGTACCACAGCTTGACAGCTACTGTACGACTAAACAACATAAAAAACTTGTGAAAAAGGTGCTTTCTGTCATTCTTATGCATAAGAATTACTTCTATTTGCTTTCTTTAATTTTTCCTGCATTTCTTAAAACATTAACATCATCAACATGAGTTAGACTGAGACACAGTCACGATACAGTCTTGATCACAGTTCTTATATTTGTTTTTGTTTGATTATGTACTATGTTACTTCTCTTTCTTTCCTTATCATCTCACTTATGTTTCCCTTATGACTTGACTGTAATATTTTTTCTTCTTCTTCTTCTTCTTTTTTTGCATAATTTATAAATTGTCAATGCAGAACAAGGAAAATAGTTATTAAAACTTGTTTTGATCTTTGAAGAGCAATAAAATGACTTCAATATCAGCAACTTTGGCTTGTTACAGTATTACTTCTTCTTACATTATGGCTTGGATATCGACATTTTTCAAGAGCAATAAAATGATTTGAACGTTTTCATCTTTTTGGCTACAATTATCAGCAACCATGTTCATTGCAATGTTACTTTTTTGGTTTGCACTGAATTGCAGATAGTGAAACTCTGTGGGGGTTTCCCACTGGTTCTTATGTTAGTTGGTGGGTCATTAAGTGGACAGCCTATTAACATCTGGAAAAATAGGGAGCGGAAATGGTCCAAATTAGGTAAGTTTGCTCTTTCTGACGAAGCTAATTTGCTTGATAAACTTGGAGAACTCTTGGAGGTCTTGGGCACTGAAGAAATCATAAAGGAGTGTTTCATGGACCTGAGTTTATTTCCTGAAGACCAAAAGATCCCTGCTGCTGCCCTCATTGATATGTTTGAGGAATTGCATGAACTAGATGAAGATGATGGGGATGCAATGAACTACATCTGTGAGCTTGAGGCCCGGAATTTGGCTGATATTGTAGTCACAAGGTAAGCTGGCTCCTTATCTTGTAGCCATTTAGTGCTACTGGGGATTTATCCCATATGTTTGGATGCCATCATTATAGACAAATTAGACTTTTATTTTCTTTTTAGGAGAACTCTATTCTTGCGTTCAATATTATGATTACGTATTACACAACTTTTGCATGGGATGACTTTTGCGTTCAATGTTAACCAGGAAACTTGCAGATGATTTGGATAACTATTATAATTACCACTTTATCACGCAACATGATCTACTTCGGGAGGTAGCCATTAAACAAAATAGTAATGGGCCAGTGGTTCAGAGGAAAAGATTGATTGTTGAAATTGGCGAGAGTAATCTTCCTGAATGGTGGACAGAAAAAAACAGTGCCAGCAGATTGTCTATATCAACTGGTCTGTTCCTCTCTCTTCTTCTCTAACCATTCATAATCGGTTTCTAATTATAATGGACTTTTATTAATTTGTAGGTGAAAATAATTTCAATCCAAGTTCGTGTAACATAGAATTTACTGAGGTTGAGGTATTGGTTTTGAATCTTCGAACAAAGAATTACAGCTTACCACTTTTTTTGGATAAGATGAGTAAAGTAAAAGTTCTGATAGTGACAAATTATCATTCTTCTCTTTCTGAACTCAAAAGTATGGAATTACTTAGTTCTTTATGCAATCTGAGGAGAATAAGATTAGAGAAGGTCTCAGTTACATCCTTTGTGGAATTGAAGAATTTGAAGAAGTTGTCATTGTTTATGTGTAATGTGAGTCAAGCTTTTGGAGACTCTTCCCACCTTATTTCAAAACCCCTGCCAAATCTATTGGAAATGAATGTTGACTATTGCAATGATATGGTGACCTTACCTAAATGGCTTTCTGATACTTCCTTGTTGAAGAAACTCAGTATAACCAACTGTCATAAGATTTCTTTGTTGCCAGAACAAATGAGCAAACTAAAGAATTTGGAAGTGTTAAGGCTTAATTCATGCACTGATTTAGAAGAGTTGCCAGCTGACGCAATCAGAAGCCTTCATAAGCTAAGCATTCTTGATGTCTCTTACTGCGTAAGTCTTCGAAAATTACCTGAAAATTTTGGTGACTTACATGGTCTAAGAAAGGTGTACATGAGTTGTTGCCCAAGAATTTGGAAACTACCATCTTCAATTACAAAGATGAAGCAGTTAGATGATGTTATATGCGATGAAGAGATTGCTGCTTTATGGGAAGTTTGGAAACCCATCCTTAAAGATCTAAATATAGTGGTGCCAAAAGTAGATATCAACTTGAATTGGCTACAGAGTCGATTTCCTAAGGTTTCTCTCTTTTAATAGCTGATGAAGAACCTTGTGATTGTATATGTTGAAACGATATTCTTCCTCTTGTTTGCCTTCCATTTCCTGTTCTTGTGGGGAAAAAACATGAATTGCTGTTTGATAATAATATGTGTCCTCCCTGTCTTGCTTCTTTGGTTGCCTCCAAGTGTTGTCTGTGTTAAAATCTAGCTTGAGCACTTCATTGAGTTTGTTTTGTATATATCAGTAAACTTAAACACATTACTATGATTTTGTACCCAGTGAAGTCTACCATTTTAACTTGAGTGGCTATTGTTTCACATGTGGTATAAGATTTAGTATAACTTTATATAATATATATTAGACTATGTTTGTTATACAATTACACATTCTTTTTTTTTAGAGGATGGTCTATTATTGTCGAGCATAATATAACAAAAGACCAATATTATAACTGTATAAGACATCGTTTAATATATAAATTATAAAAGTCATATTAATCTATAAATAAGATTGCATGAATTGTATTATAAAAATCAATTGACAAATATAAATCTGATATATGTTTGGTAGGCAGATTGAGTATGTCTCAAATATGTAATTGATATACTTATTGCATAAATAAGTTTGAGTGTGAAATTATCACGTGGACATTGAAAAATTATGATATTTGATGTATAAATTGTATAAGTCAAATTTTGAAAAAATATTATTTAATTATTAAAATATATTTTAAGAGTATTGTTATGTGTACAATAAAAAATTGTAGGTGAACCCAAAGTGAATAAGACAATTACTTTAAGAAGACGAATTAAAAGTTGGACATTATATTCAGTATCTGAATTTGGACAAGACAATGTCTAGCAATAAACAAGTGTAATTAAGAAGACGCCATTAGTGGGATTGGCTATAAATAACTGGTTTAAGTTATTAAGCAGACGCCATTAGTGGAAGTGTTATGGTGGCTCTGTATCCCAATGGATGTTGCTTCCTCCTCCACCTCCTCTCTTCCTTCACCAAAATATGATGTCTTTATCAGCTTCAGAGGTAAAGCCATACGCACTAATTTCCTGGGTCATCTCAGAGCTGCTTTTGTGAGACGAAGCATTGATGCCTACATAGATGACAGGCTTGAGAAAGGATATGATATTGGAGGAGAACTCTCCAAAGCGATTGAAGAATCATTGCTTTCTTTAGTTATTTTCTCAGAAAACTATGCTGACTCAGAATGGTGCCTCAATGAACTTCGGCAAATAGTGGAGAAAACTGAAAAACTTATAATACCAGTTTTCCACCGGGTAGATCCCTCCAATGCACGGAAGCAGAGTGGGAGCTATGCTGCGGCATTTGCTGTTCATATTGCAAATGCAACGGAATCAGAGGAAGAAATGGAGAGAGTAAATGAATGGAGGAATATTCTGATTAGGATAGCGAATCTAGCAGGATTTCATTCTTCTCAGAACTACAGGTAACTAGTATTTTTATTTTTTCATCTTATAATTTTTGAAAACATCAACTTCTAAGCCAGTACAGTGTTATTAGGCATTAGTTTCCATATTTCTTAGATTTCAATTTTTTGGATTTCAGTTTAGCCATAAAAATAATTTATATATATTTTTTTTTAAATGAAAGAAGTGGATAGACCTCCTAACTTTTTTTATTTTTTATTTTTTCTACATATTTAATATTTTAAACTTAAAAATCTAAATAAAATGGATGAAAGTGGTAACAAAATTCAACTTAAAACTAAGATTTATTACAGATTAGTTTTAATAGAATAACTTGTATGCCTTATAAAATTATAGCACGACTTACTGATATTTAGTAGTATTAATAGATTCTACTTTGCTCTTTGAACGTCTACTAAAAAAAATAAAATTACTTATACATGTGTGAAATATTTTTATTATAAAGAATATGTTAAAAGGAAAAATATTAAGACTAATATAATGTATTATTCTTAAGCACAAAAACTAGCATATTGAGCAAAATATAGAAAAAAAAAAGAAGTAAGTATCTAGAACTCATTTGAATAAAAATAAACAAAAAATATTTTTAGTATTTCAAAAATAAAAGCAAGACTTTGTTAGTATTTTACTGAAAATTATTATTTTAACATTGTTAACTTTCTATCAATCTTAAAGAAGGGAATGTCGATTTTTCAAACTTAGAATCTTAATGTAATTTTTACAGTCTTCAAGAGAGGTGAGTGCAATTTGTTCTTGAAGAAAAGATAGAACTTGTAAATACCACTAAAGCTAATAAGTCATGTCATAGAAGACAAATAAGTCATATTTTTAATATATATTTTTCTCTACATAAATGTTCTACATCAAATTAAAACATCTATTTGCTACTTTAATCCTTGTATTGTATTTAAATATATATGAAAAGTTAGGTTTAGAATATTAACAAGTAGAAAAATTTTAAAATCAGATAATATTAATTTAGAAATTTAAAATAAATTTATGATATAGAAATTCATAAAAGAAAGAATAATGACTTATAGAAATTAATAAGCTGTTATCATCTATTTCTTAAAACATTATTTACATGAGTAGATGTATATGTATGACTAGTCTAATTTTAAAATTTATCTTTCAAATTCATATAGATTTAAGATTTTAAAGTCAGTATCATGAAAAAAAAAATTTAACTGATTTTATTTAATATTACTTATATATGTGTAAAATATTTTATTTAATTAAAAATAACATAGTAATAGTAAAAACTTTTCAGTTAATATAAAAGCAATTGAAAAAAAACTAAAAATTAAAGAAAAATATAAAAATAAGACTTTTTGCACTTTTTTAGTGTTTTGCCCAAATTATTTTATATGAATATAGTTTTTTTTTGTTTTTTTAATAAACCTTCAAGGAGGGAAGCCTTAAATTTCATAAATTTATACTTTATTTGCGTTTCCCCAAATGTGAAAGAGAGGAGAATAGAGCATACTCTTTACTATGTTATATTCCTTGTTTATTCACTTACATACGTTTGTTGGCCATATGTCAGGGATGAATATGAATGTGTTGAGGAAATTTTCAAAGATATTTTGAGAAAATTGGAACATTTGATTCCATGTGATATTGAAAGGAGACTTGCGGGAATCGATAATCACATTCTGCAAATTGGAAATTTATCATCACATTCAGCAATTGGAATTTGGGGACCCAGTGGCATAGGTAAGACAACCATTGCAAGCGAACTCTATTACAAAAACTAATCTGAATTTGCTGGTTGGTACTTTGCTGCAAATGTGAGGGAGAAATGGGAGAAAAATACTGAGAGAAATGTCTAAAGAAATGAACTTGTTTCTCATATATTACAGGACAAAACTGAGATCTCAACACCTAATATTTTGCCAGCCAATGTTAAGAGCCAAGAGGCGACTTGGCCGTAAAAGGGTTCTAATTGTTCTGGATGATGTAAATAAGCCAGAACAAATAGAATATCTAACGGGAAGACCTCATGATGTTTGGTTTCACCCAAAAAGTGTAATCATTGTGACAACTACAGAGAATCAAATAATCAAGGATTGCACTAGGCAATATCAAGTTGAAAAACTGAATGACAATGATGCTCTTCAGCTCTTCAGCTTTCGTGCCTTCAAAACAGAGACGCCTCCAGATGTTCATATGGAGGTATCAAAAATGGCAGTGTCTTATTCAGATGGCATTCCAAGAGCTTTAAAAATTTTAGGTTCCTCTTTTTTTGGGTGTCAAAAGATAGACGAATGGAAAGATGCATTCGAGGAGCTAAAAATGAATGCTCCACTAGTCGAGCAAATGGAAGATGTTTGTTCACAAAATGAAGAACTTGCTAGGTTCTTTCAAGTTGAAAGGCATGGTTTCGGCTCAAGAAATGATGGATACGAACTTCAGAGAAGTGGTGGCACTCAAAGACCAGATATATGCGCCGCTCCTCAACCACCAGAATTTACAGTTGGACTGGATTTGCATGTGGATGAGTTGAAGAGACAGCTGCTCAAGGGTGGTTTCTCAGTAATTGTATTGACAGGTGCTGGAGGGTTGGGGAAGTCTACGTTGGCTCAAAAGCTCTGTTGGGATAAGTATGTCAAAGATCCACTCACTATGACTTCATAGTGTTTGATTAGATGTTTTAGTTCCATTAATTTATATATGACACCATACCACCATTTAAGCATATCTGAGCTAGCTAGGTTGAAATTTGTATGAATTACTACATTTATCCCGTTTCAATGTACAAAATTTACGCACTTTTAGTGAATAAGAAAGAAGATAAGAAATGAAGTGTCATGTGGACTGGTACTAACTAGTACCCATAATTTTAATTTAGTGAATTAATGTGTTATAATCATATTTACCCCCAACTTATAAATTTATATATATGCTATCTGATACTTAGATCAAGTAATAACTCCTATCTTATTTGACACGTCTAACATGAGAGTATAAATCTATTTGTATAGAAGTGGATTGCATGCATTTAAAATGTTAGAATAATTCGTGCTAATGAGAAAATAAAAAAAGTTTCTAAAGCTATTCATGTTTTACTGTAGTTTGAAGCACAGTTCTGCACATTTTAAATATATGCATGCATGGATGGTTGACTGGACTTGTCTTAATCCCATTTTTTTGAGAATTTATTGTATTCATATGACTTGTATGTACAAGTTTCTAAATTTTCAATGGTTTGTGTAGAGAAATTCAAGGACAACATTTTCTTCCTCACCTTTCCAAAGACTCCCGACTTGGAGATGATTGCACAGAATCTGTATCATCGCGTAGGCTATGAGGTACCTCTGTTTCTTAGTCCTGAAGACAAAATGAAAAATCTGCTGAGGAAAATTGGAAAAAAGCCAATACTATTGGTCCTTGATGATGTTTGGTCTGGCTCAGAATCCATTATTGAAGAACTTAAGCTGGGTTTGAAAGATTATAAGATTTTGGTGACTTCGAGATTCAGATTTCCTAGATTTAGCAATACATACTCCTTGGGGTCACTCAGTACCGAAGATGCAACAACTCTTTTCCATCACTTTGTACAACAGTGTGGCAGATACGATAATTGTAAAGACCATGAAGATCTTGTGGAAAAGGTGCTTTCTGTCATTTTTATGCGAATAAGAATTACTTCTATTTTCTTTCTCTAATTTTTCCACCATTTCTTAAAACACTAATTAACATCATCTACATGAGTTAGACTGAGACAGAGTCACGATACTGTGTTGACCGCAGTTCTTATATTTGTTTTTGTTTGATTGTGTACTGAGTTACTTCTTTTTCTTTCCTCATCATCTCACTTATGTTTCCCTTTTGACTTGATTGTCTATTACTTCTTCTTCTTCTTCTTCTTTGTTTTTTGCATAATTTATAAATTGTCAATACAGAACAAGGAAAATAGTTATCAGAACATGTTTTCATCTTTAAAGAGCAATAAAATGATAATGTCAGCAACTTTGGCTCGGTTACAATGTTAATTCTTCTTACATTATGGCTTGGATATCAGCACTTTTCAAGAGCAACAAAATGATTTGAACCATGTTTTCATCTTTTATGCTACGATTACCAGCAACCATGTTCATTGCAATGTTACTTTTTTGGTTTGCACTGAATTGCAGATAGTGAAAATCTGTGGGAATTTCCCATTGTTTCTTAAGTTGGTAGGTGGATCATTACGTGGGCGGACGACTGACGTCTGGGAGACCATGGAGAAGCAATGGTCCAAATTTGGTGAGTTTGCTATTGATGAAAATTCTGGTTTGCTTGATAAACTTGGAGTACTCTTGGAGGTCTTGGACACTGAAGAAAACATCAAGGAGTGTTTCATGGACCTGAGTTTATTTCCTGAAGACCAAAAGATCCCTGTTGCTGCCCTCATTGATATGTGGGTGGAATTGAATAAACTAGATGAAAATGTCGGGGATGTAAGGATCTACATCGATAAGCTTACCACCCGGAATTTGGCTGATATTGTAGTTACAAGGTAAGCTGGCTCCTTATCTTGTAGCTATTTAGTGATACTTGGGATTTAGCCCATATGTTTGGATGCCATCGATATATAGAAAAAATAGACACATATTTTCTTTTTAGGAGAACTCTATTCTTGAGCTCAATGTTATGATCTAATAGTATTACATAACTTTTGCATGAGAAGACTTTGATTCCCTTCTAAGCAATTAAATTTTGCTTGTTAACCAGGAGACTTGCACAAGATTTGGATAAGTATTATAATTACCACTTTACCACACAACATGATCTACTTAGGGAAATAGCCATTAAAACAAATAATAGTGTCAGTCGATACGAGGAAAAGACTGATAGTTGAATTTAGCGAGAATAATCTTCCTGAAACGCCACAAAGCAGTGACAGAAGATTGTTATCAGATTGTCTTCCTATCAGCTGGACATCAGGAACAGAAGAAACGCCACAACAAAGCAGTGTCAGAAGACTGTTACAAGATTGTCTTTCTATATGCTGGACAGAAGACAAGCCGCAAAAGAACATTGCCAGAAGATTGTCTATATCAATTGGTTTGTTCTTCTCTAACCATTCATAAGCGGTTTTTAATTATAATCGACTTTATTAATTTGTAGGTGAAAATTTCAATCCAAGTTCGTGTAACATAGAATTTACTGAGGTTGAGGTATTGGTTTTGAATCTTCGAACAAAGAATTACGGCTTACCAGATTTTATGAAGAAGAAGAATATGAAGGAGATGGAGAAAGTAAAAGTTTTGATAGTGACCAATTATGATTCTTTGCTTGCTAAATTAGAAACCTTGAACCTACTTCTTTTTTTAATCAATCTGAGGAGAATGAGATTAGAGAAGGTCTCAATTCCATTCTTTGTGGAATTGAAAAAATTGAAGAAATTGTCATTGTTTATGTGTAGCGTGAATCAGGCTTTTGAAAGCTCTTCCCACCGTATTTCAAAATCTCTGCCAAATCTTGAGGAAATGAATGTTGACTATTGCAATGATGTGGTGAACTTACCTGAATGGCTCTGTGATATTACCTTCTTGAAGAATCTCAGTATTACCAACTGTCATAAGCTTTCATAGTTGCCGAAACAAGTAAGTAAACTAGAGAATTTGGAAGTGTTAAGGCTTAATTCATGCACTGATTTAGAAGAATTGCCAGACTCAATCAGAAGTCTTCATAGACTAAGTATTCTTGATATCTCTTACTGCGTAAGTCTCCGAAAATTACCAGACAATTTTGGTGACTTACTTGGTCTAAGAAAGGTATACATGAATTGTTGCGCAAGAATTTGGGAACTACCATCTTCAATTACGGATTTGGAGCAGGAGCGTTTAGATATTATATGCGATGAAGAGACTGCTGCTTTATGGGAAATTTGGAAACTCGTCCGTGGAAATCTAAATATAATGGTGTCAAAATTAGATATCAACTTGAATTGGCTACAGAGACGATTTCCTAAGGTTTCTTTCTCTTAATAGATGATGAAGAACACTGTGATTATATATGTTGAAACAATATTCATCCTCACCTTTCTATCCATTTCCTGTTCTTGTGGGGAAAAACGTGAATTGTTGTTTGATAATAGTATGTCCTCCCTGTCTTTCCTCTTTGGTTGCCTACAAGTGTTGTCTGTGTTAAAATCTTGCTTGAGCACTTGAGTTTGTTTTGTATATATCAGTAAACGAACTTAAACACATATTGCTATGATGTGTATGTACCCAGTGAAATCTACCATTTTAACTTGAGTGGTTATTGTACATTCCATTATATGCCTTTGTTTAATAAATTCCCATCAAAAATGTTATTTTAGTGCACATTCCATTACTTTTGCAACGTATACTTGTGTTCCTTAAATCTATCAAAAAATAATGTATCCTTAATTGTTTTTTTTTTTTCTTGGAGATAAATATCATAAATTTTTTATTTTTCTTGAAGATAAATATCACATTATTAAAAAATAATATACAAGACGGCAAATATCAATTTTCTTGGGTCAATGATAATTGAATTATTAAAAATGAAAAACAAAATAACAATTTAAATATTGGAGCCGAAAGTGAGGATAAGAAGAAGCAAGGAAGGTGGGTCACTCAATTCTAATTATGCATACAGCAAGGTTTGCTTACTAGGTCAGTGATAGATTTTCATATTTGTTTTGAACATAGCCACATTCCTAATTTATTTTAGCAAAAAAAATACAAAAAAAGAAATTAATTAGGAAGTGAGAAGACATGATGTATTGCAGGTTATGTTCTAAGGGCTTCTGTCATAAAAATCTGAATACAAAATTAAACCTTGCTTTCTCGCTCAAATTATATAAAAATATTAATTATTAATATATAATAATTAATAAGACATAGACCAATGGTTCGCAATAAACAAGGAATACGTTGTAAATTAGTGATAGATTTTTTTTCTTTTTCAAAACATGAATACTAGTACCAATCTAAATATTATTTTAACTGACATTAATTAAATCTTAAATTTAGATGAATTTCAAATAACTGAATTTTTTTTTTCCATAGCCACAATTTAGAGGTAATTGGTACCGTTTATTTTTTAGTACGTCAAAAAATACTAATTTGAACAAAGATTACACCAATAACATAGGTAAGCAAATAAACTTGGAGAGAAGAACTGAAAGGGGCACAAGTTTACTACTTAATTTGTATCTTGGTCATGTTGCCTTTGAAAAACAAAACAAAAAAAAAAAAGAAAAATAAAAAGCCTTATCACTTTTACATTTAGAGGAAGATCTACGCCCTTTATTATTGGTGTCTGCTTATTTAATTTCTTTCAATGAAGAATATTGGACAAAATTTTTAATTTTTTTTTTTTCATTGCAATGTTTCAGTTTGGTCTGAGGGCGAGCCTTGGCACAACGATATAGTTGTTCCTTTGGTGACCTGTAGGTCACGGGTTTGTGGCGTGGAAACAGTCTCTTTGCAGAAATGTAAGGGAAAGGCTGCGTACATGTGCGCCCACCCTCCTCCTATCCCCTACCCCCACAATAGCTGGGGAGCACTTTGTACACCGGGTGAGCCCTTTTTTAATGTTTCAGTTTGGTTTACACTGAATTGCAGATAATGAAACTCTATCGGCCGTCAGGGTTTCCCGCTGGCTCTTATGCTGGTTGGTGGATCATTACGTGGACAGCCTGCTGGCATCTGGTTTGAATAATCTGTATGAAGATGGTGTGATAGCAATGGACAAGCTCCAAGAGCTCAACAACCGGAATATGGCTTATATTGTAGACACAAGGAAGGTTGGCATCTCTCTTGTAGCCGGTTGGTGCTACTTGGAAATTAGTCCATAATATATTTCCTAATTCCATTATGATTATAGAGAATTTTTTATAGGTAAACTATATATATCACTTTGTTCAATATTATCTAATAATTTTTACTTCAGAAAAATTTGAGCAACTAATTCTGACCATTAATCAGGAGACTTGCAAACGTTAAGGATAAGTATTATAACTACCATGTTATCACACAACATGATCTTCTTCGGTAGTTAGCCATGAAACAAAGTAGCAAGGTACCAATGGATAAGTGGAAAAGATTGATTGTTCATATTAGCGGGAATGATATTCCTCATTCGTGGACAAAGCGGCAAAAATTAAAAGCAATCGTATTGTCTATATCCACTGGTTTGTTCTTCTCTGACTTTTTCTCTCTTCTACTTTAATCATCATAGTTGATCTCCTATAGTGAACTTCCTTTGTAGGTGAAAATTTAAAGTCAGAGTGGAGAAAGTGCAACATAGAACGAACCGAGGTTGAGGTACTAGTTTTGAATCTTCAAACAATGAATTATACCTAAACAGTTTTTATGGAGAAAATGAGTAAGGTGAAAGTTCTGATAGTCACAAATTATGATTTCTCATGGGTGGAATTCAAAATTTGGAATTAGTTGGTTCTTTATCAGTCTGAGACGAATGAGATTAGAGAAGGTTTTGGTTCCATTCTTTGTGCAATTGGAGAATTTGAAGAAGTTGTCATTGTTTATGTGTAACGTGAGTGAGGCTTTTGAAAGCTCTTCCCACCCAATTTCAAATGCTCTACCAAATCTAGTAGAGATAATTGTTGACTATTGCAATGATATGGTGGAATTGCCAAATGGGCTCTGTGATATTGTTTCTTTAAAGAAGCTTTGTATCACCAACTACCATAAGCTTTCTTCGGTACCTGAACAAATTAGGGAGCTAGTGTATTTGGAAGTGCTACGTCTTAATTCATGCACTGATTTAGAAGAATTGCCTGATTCAATCAGAAGCGTTGATAAACTAAGCATTCTTGACATCTCTTACTGCGGAAAGTCTCAAAAAATTTCGAGAGAACTTTGATGAGTTACGTGGTTTAAACATGGAGAACATGAGTTGTTGCTCAAGAATGCGGGAACTACCATCTTCAGTTGAGGATCTTGAGCCTTTAAATATTATTGTTATATGCGACGCAGAGACAGCTGCTTTATGGGAACAATGGACACCCATTCTTAAACATCTAACAATAGAGGTGCCAAAAATGAACATCAACTTGAATTGGCTTGAGAGACGATTTGCTAAGTTTTCTTTGTTTTAATAACTGAAGGACCTTCTGATTATGTATGTTTGAAATATTTTTCCTCTAATTGTTTTCTTTTCCTTTCCCAGTTCTTGTGTGAAAAACTGAATTGTTGTTTGATAGTAATGTTTTGCTTAATAAACTATTGTAGAATTTTATCTCAGTAGTAAAACATTGAATGCTGATTACTAAAGCTATTTCATGTGCCACTATAAACATAAGTCAAACGAAATGGTACACGAGTCAAAAGTTTTTTCTTATCTCCAGTTCCGAGTATATATAAGCTTAAAAAGTTGGCTAAATTATCTTTTTGATCTATGTAGCTAGCTTGAATCGGAATTCACTTTAGACTTTATATTTTAATTTGTTGCAATTGAGTTCCTTTAATTACAAAATTACTTCAATTAGATCTTTATTGTCACCTTTTGACCCAATTAAATTAACATAAGGTAAGGGTCTCTAAACTAAATGGATATCATACACTCATGAACGATCTAAAGATGTAAATTAATATGAATTTTTTAAGATAAGTAAAAGCACTTATAAAAGAAATAAACAACATACTTACATAAATTTAGTCATAAAAATAATTTTTTTAGATGAAAGAAGAGGATGAAAGAAGACTTCCTAATTTTTAAATTTTTTTTACTGTAATTAATGATTATAGTAGAAATCTATTAGTTTTTAAAATTTATTATATGTTTTTTTTTTTTTAAAAATCTATATATTTAATATTTTTAACTTAAAAATAATAAATTAAAATGGATGAAAGTGGTAAAAAAATTCAACTTATTTGGAATTAATTTTAATAATATAACTTATTTGTCTTGCAAAGTTATAGCATGGCTAATAAGAAATTCTATTTTTCTCTCTGAACGTTTACTAAAAAAATTAATTTTACTTATACTTGTGTGAAATAAATATTTTTTCTCATTTTATTATAAAGAATATGTTAAAAATACAAATATTAAGACTAATATAATGTATTATACTTAAGCAAAAAAACTAGCATTTGAGCACAACATAGAAAAAAGAAGAAGTAAGTATCTAGAACTCATTTGAATAAAAAAATATAAAAAATATTTTTAATATTTTGAAAATAAAATAAAGAACTTTTTGTATTTTACTGATCCAATTTATTTTTTAATATCATTTACTTCTTATCCATTTGAGACAGAGAATGTCAATTTCCCAAATTTGGGATCTTAAGGTCATTTCAATAAATTTTAAGAGAGGAAAATATCAACGTAATCAACAAATTTAAAGGCTAATTAAATACATTTTTATTTTTTTTCAAAGATAGATTCATTGATGAAGGAATGGAAATAGGAAATGACTTTACAGGTGATCCCTAAGCCATCTCTGCCAGTCTAAACATACAACACCATAAGTAGTGTCATGATATGAAGATTAAACTGAAATTTGATGCAAACTTCAAGGATCGAAAAGGTTCTTTTGCTTTTATCTTTATTTTTATTTTTATTCAATAATACAACTTTAGTAGCTAATGGGCTTGAGCCTTGTTTTCATTAAGCCCCAATTGATCTGGATACATTAGTTGTGAGCCAGACGAATGACAAAGTTGTAGTATCAAATTCCATACCCTTCTTAACCCGATGGCGTAGAATTAAAAGTTGGAGAGTCTACATGTACAAGAACACGAATTTCAATTCCTTTCTTTTCCAAACGCTTTTTAGATTCTAGAATTTAAGAATCAAGTACCATCCCAACAATTTATGATTCTAGGTGTGTATAGCTTTATAACGACTTTGCAACTTGCTTCTATTTTACAAGTAGAAGTCCTCATAGTATAATTTGGATGTAGCCTTAATGATTAAAATGCTATAGTTTTTAATTTTCAATAAGAAAGTGGTGGGAAATAAAGTTTTCATATATTTATTAATTTTCTTGATAATATTTTTTCGTATACTAGATTTCCAAAAATAATTTAGAAGAAATATGAGTGAGTTATCTAGAACACCTTATGACTATATACAAAAATAAAAAATTATTTAAATTAATTGTTTGATTTCGTTTTTGTAATTATCAAAACAATTTTTTTTTTGTTAAAAATTTATTTACTAAGTTTATGAGCAACACAATAAGAGATATCTCTTTTTTGTCATAAACTCTTTATCTCATATAAAGAAGAAATAATATTTTTGATCCTTAGAATATAACTAAATAACTTTTGTAAAATTCTGATTTGAATGAAATATTTTTTAAAATAAAACATGAACTTACTTATTTGAAGTTATCAAATAAACACCAATGCAGACTTTGCCCACAGGCGTCATTAAATAATATTTCCTTCTTATTTTTTCTTTTTTTTTAATGAAGAACTTTAATAAATAATTTATTTATTGAAGACCACACTTTATCTGGTCCTTGCTTTTGAAAGAAAAACACTTTACGAGTTGTGGCATTTTTGAAAAGATGAAGGCTCCTTAGTAGATATATATATATATATATAAGTATCTTATCTGCAAGACTATGAGTCTTTTGACAGGTCCATTTTTTATTTTATTTTCTTGATTTCGAAATCTTTAACTATAAGAAATTTTGATTAAAATGATAAAACTTAAAAATTTAATGAATCCTTTTACTAACAAAAATGATAATATTACTTTTGCAAATTGCAATAATCACCGTACAATATAATTATACTTGATAAATCTATTAAAAAGTAATGTATCCTTACAAAAGTATCACATTATTAAAAGATAATGCACATGACCGAAAAGAACAATTTTCTTAGGTCAACAATAATTGAATTATTAAAACAAAAAACTAGTGAGGAGAAGAAAAAGCGAGGAAAGTGGGTGATTAAGAATTGATTTGGTAATGTTGGGGCTTTTTGAGAGATGATATGCTATTATGACTCTCTAGAGTTGCTTTTAAAAGTCACAGCAATAGTATTTGGTAAATTAATATAAAAACTACTCTCAATAAGTAAAATCCACAAAGTTAAGCTTGTTTTGGTAATGATGTGGCTTTTGCATATAAAATAATAGTTATATTAGACTTTTAAATTTTTTAGAGCAGAAGTCAGTTTTTAAAAGTATCTCTTGAGGTTGCTTTTAAAAGCAAAGCAGAAGCACCCAATTTTCTTTTTTTTACCAAATATAAAAAAATTGACTTATGCTTTTTATAAGCATAAGCACCCTCCCAAAAAGAATTACCAACCCAAGCCTAAATACTAATGAGTCTTAACTTGCATAAAGTAAGGTTTGCTGATAAGGTTAGTAGGACGATCAAAAACTATATTTACATTCCGCGCACAAAGTGTTTTTTAGTCGTCAAATATATTTGGAATTTTAATATTATTTAATGCATAAATTATAATTTTTAGAAAATTTCAGTTTCAAAAAATTATATTTATTACAATTTAACAAATGTGTTTAGAACACTCATTAAAAAAAATTCTATATATAAAAGGAATTTTGACCACATGAAAAAAATGAATAAATGATTACCCATTCCCAAAGTAAGTGAATATGTCACATTTATTGCACACTAATTAACACGAGTTTACATATTCAACTACTAAAAAAATTTATCATCATTTTAAGTATGAATTGTTTAACAGTATCTGAAAAATATTTTTTAATATAATAAATATTAGTTTTGAAAATTAATTTTTTTTTTTAAAATAATAATATTTATACATTAAAAAAAAATACTAAAATCATCGTCAATTATCATAATAGATATTATATAATTTTAATAAATATTCTTAAAACACTTATTTAAAAAATTGTTTATAATGCAACGAATCATCACTATAGACTATAAAGCTAGGCATGTTTTAAAAAGAGAAGAAGAATTATTCCCCACAAAAATAATATTTTAATGCATATATTCTATTATTTTTTATACCATCACGGTACCATATACTTTTGTTCGTTAAATCTGTCTAAAGGGAATGTATCCTTAAAAGAAGCTCCATATCATTAAGATAGAACTTGGAAGACCGTAAGGATCAACTTTCTTGGTCAACAATAATTGAATTATCAAAAGAGAGAAAAAAAAAAAAAAAAAAAAAAGCAATTTGAGGAGTTGGAGACAAAGTATCAAATTATTAAAATATATCATACAAGACCGTAAAGATCTATTTTCTTGGGTCAACAATAATTAAATTATTAAAACAGAAAAAAAATAAAAACAAAAACAAAAAAGCAACTTTAAATGTTGGAGCCGGAAGTGAGAATAAGAAGAAGGAAGGAAAGAAGGTGGGTGACTCTATACTAATGAGTCTTAATTTACATAAAGTAAAGTTTGTTTATTAGATTAGTAGCACCATCAAAAACTATAATTGCATCATGCGCATAAAGTTCTTTTTAGTTGTTAGAATATGTTCAACTTATGTATTTTTTTACTATTTAACTTTTCAATTCATTTACACTCATAAAATCAATAAATTAAAAACAACACATTGACATGTGGGCAATAAAAAATTTAGTCGCACCAAAAGTAAAACAATAAAAATAAAATATGAATTGTGTTTTTTTTTTTTTCACTTTTCCTCTATCTATAAGAATCGTGCACTACAAATTCTTATACATGTCAAAAGATGCTTCTTTATTTAAGAAAAAATTTAAAACAATTATTACATGAGAAAAATGAGGGAAAGAAGGTAACATATTTCTAGTAAGTTTTTATATTTGTAATATTTAATTTATTATTTTTAAGTAAATTTTTAAAGTATCGCTGGTTATGTTAGAAAAATCGAATACAAATTTATTTAACACTATAGCTCATCAAACCGTTGATATTCTATGGGCAGTTAGGCACCTAATGCCCCGCTTCCCATAGGATATTTACAATTCTCCTTTCGTATAAGATTTCATGTGCAACATAAGGTAAAGGTCTCTAAACAAATTGAGTTCTTTTAATTACATTTTGTTCTTTTAATTACAAAATTGCTTCAATTAGATCTTTATTGTCATCTTATGACACAATTAAATTAACATAAGGTAAAGGTATCTAAACTAAATGAATATCATACACTCATGAACAATTTAAAGATGTAAATTTATATGAATTTTTTTAGATAAGTTCAAGCACTTATAAAAGAAATAGACAACATACTTACATAAATTTAGTCAGAAAAAAATAAAATTTTTAAATGAAAAAAGACTTCCTAATTTTTAAATTTTTTACTTTAATTAATGATTATATTAGAAATCTATTAGTTTTTAAAATTTATTCCATGTTTTTTAAAAAAAAATAAAATCTATATATTTAATATTTTTTAACTTAAAAATAATAAATAAAAATGGATATGAAAGTGGTAAAAAAAAAAATTCAACTTATCTGGAATTAATTTAATAATATAACTTATTTGTCTTGCAAAGTTATAGCATGACTTATTGAATTTTAGAAGTAACAATAAATTCTATTTTTCCCCCTGATTACTAAAACAATTAATTGTACTTATATATGTGTGAAATATATATGTATATTTTTTCATTTTATTATAAAGAATATGTTAAAATAAAAATATTAAGATTAATATAATGTATTATACTTAAGTAAAAAAACTAGCATTTGAGCACAACATTAAAAAAAAAAAAAAAAGAAGTAAGTATCTAGAACTCATTTGAATAAATTTTTTTTTTAATATTTTGCAAAATAAAATAAAGAATTTTTTGTATTTTACTATTTAAATTTATTTTTTAACATCGTTAACTACCTATTCTAAGAGAGAAGAATGTCAATTTCCCAAACTTAGGATCTTAAGGTCATTTCAATAAATTTCAAGAGAGGAGAATATCGACATAATCAAAAAAATTAAAGGCTAATTAAATACAATTTAATGTTAACAAAAAAATTTAAAATATGAAGATTATACTGAAATTAATTTAATACAAAATTCAAGGATCAAAAAGGAACTTTTGCTTTTATCTTTATTTTTTTCAATAATACAACTTTAGTAGCTAATGGGCTTGAGCCTTGTTATCATTAAGCCCAAAGTTGTCTGGATGCGTTAGTTATGAGCTAGATGAATGGCTAAGTTGTAGTATCAAATTCCATATCCTTCTTAACACGACGGCATAGAATTAAAAAATGGAGAGTCTACATGTACAAGAACACTATTTTCCAAACACATTTTAGATTCTAGAATTTAAGAATCAAGTACCATCCCAACAATTCAAGATTCTAGGTGTGTATAGCTTTAGAACGACTTTGCAACTTGCTTCTATTTCCCAAGTAGAAGTCCTCATAGTATAATTTGGATGGAGCCTATTGAAATGCTATAATTTTTAATTTCAAATAAGAAAGTATTGAGAAATAAGGTTTTCATATATTTATTAATTTTCTTGTTAAATTTTTTCCGTGGACTAGATTTCAAAAAGTAAATTAGCTTAAATATGAGTGAGTTGTCTAGAACACCTCATAGCTACATAATAAATAAATTATAAAAAATAGTTAAATTAATATTTTACTAAATTTACGAGCAATACAATGAGAGATAAGTATCTTTTTTGTCATAAAGTCTTAGTCTATATAAAGACGGAATAATATTCTTGATCCTTAAATATTACTTTTATAAAATCTGATTTGAATGATATTTTTTTTAAGATAAAACATGCATATATGTATTTGAAGTTATCAAATAAACACCAATGCAGACTTTGCCCATGGGCCTCATTTTACGGGCACGGGCGGCATACTGCCCCACAACTGAGCTCGTTCCTACCTGAAAATTTATGATGGTCTAACCATTAAGTAATATATTTCTTCCATTTCCCTTTTTTTTTTTTTTTTTTTTAATGAATAACTTTAATAAATAATATATTTATTGAAGACCACACTTTATCTGGTCCTTGCTTTTGAAAGAAAAACATTGCAAGTGCTGGGAATTTAGAAAAGTTGGTTGGCGTTTGAGTTTGTGGGGATGGCCACAAGATGTAGGCACCATTAGTGTAATTAAGTATGTTGTCTGCAAGACCAGACGAATCTTTGACAAGTCTTTGTTTTTTAAAGTGAAACACTTAAAGCGTTGTGGCGTTTTAGAAAAGATGAAGGCTCCGTTAGTAGAGATATATATATAAAAGTATAATATAAGTATAATTATGTTATCTACAAGACTATGTGTCTTTTGACAGATCCATTTTTTTATTTTATTTTATTGATTTGAAATCTTTAACTATAACAATTTATTTTATTTGTTAAATTTTAACCTATAACAAATTTTGATATAAAATAATAAAAATTAAAATGTTAATGATTCTTTACTAACAAAAATGATAAAATTACTTTTGCAACAATCCCTGTACAGTGTAATTATATTTGATAATCTATTAAAAAGTAATGTATCCTTACAAAAGTATTTCATTATTAAAAGATAATGCACATGACCGTAAAGAGCAATTTTTCTTAGGTCAACAATAATTGATTATTTAAACAAAAAACTAGTGAGAAGAAGATAAGCAAAGATGGAGGTTTTTGGACAGAAGGGTCTAAGATTTAAATTTTTGGTCAAAATGGTAAAATTTTTACTATAATAGCCAAAAGGGGGTAAGTTATGAAACCGTGTTTTCAAAACACGGTTTCTGGATCCAACCTGGCGTGCCAGGTCGGACCACCGGCCAGATCAGGCACTCGCGTGTGGGACGCGAGTGCCAGCCAACAATTTGTCCCCTGCGGGCCTGCTGGACTGGCTCGTGGGAGACAAAATTTGTCTGAAACGACTTTTCAAAAGCCGGGTTTCAGACAGCCTGCAGCCCTTGTTCGCTAGGCAGCAAGCTGCCTAGCGACACAGTCCCAGGCAACCCCCCCCCCCCCCCCCCAATAATACACCCCCCCAAATATCTGCCCCCCTTCAACCCGCGTCCCCTTCTCCTCTACTAATACATAGACGAGCAAGAGGAGAAGACACTCCTCATCACGTCTTCTCCTCATCACCACCTTCATTTCTTATCACATTTAATTTTTCATTTTTTCTGTCAATGTTCTCACGTTATTTCGATAAAATCTTGGTAAGTTATACAAATTTTAATTTATAAAATTTATTTTTATTATTATTATTAATTAAAGTATTTTTTTATTAAAAAATTTATTACGTATATTATTTAATTTGTAGGAAAATATTATAATTAGTGATATTACTTATTAATTATTTAAATTACGTATACTATTAAATTTTTTAAAAATAAAATATAAATAGAAATTATATAAACTATTTAATGTTACACGATATATATGTTTTGTTATTCTAAGTTATTTATGTTTTCTTTGGGATTGTTGTTGAAAATCACGTTGCCGGTGTGTTGATACTTTTTGCTCGTTTGCTTCTTACCTTGTAAGTCATAAAGTTGTATTTATTTTATAGAAAGTTATATTTATTATTATTATATGCATGTACCTATATTTACAGTAGTTTTATATTATAAATGTTGAAATATTAATTTTTATTATTTGTTATAATTGTAATTTTTATGATAATTGCAATAATTAGTATATTTATGATATGAAAAATTATTAAACATATTAATAAAATAATATTTATAAGTTTAAAATAGTAATTATGTGACACTTAATTAAATTAGTAATTTTGTGACGTTTATTAATATAGTTGTTTTTGTTTGCCTTAAAATAGGAATTTAATGAGTTTTGAAATAAATAATAATTTTTGTATTTGCATGTTTTAATGTAATTAATATATTTATTAGTAATTTTGATAATTTTAAATTAGTTAGTAATTTTGATAGTTTTAAATTAATTAATATATTTTAAACGAAAATATAAATTATTTAATTCATAATGATTATGTTAAGTAATATACCTATGATAAAAAGTGATTTTATTTTGTAAGAATAGTAATTTTATTTTATAAATTGTGACTAATTTATAATAAAAATTTTTTTGGGGGGGAAATTTATAAAAATCTATTTATGAAAAATAGATTTTAAATTTGTATGTTTTAATGTAATTAACTTAAAGATGAAACCAAATATTTAATATAATTATTTTAAAATATACATTATAAGTAATAAATTGTGTTGTTTGAATTAGTAATTAGTAATTTGGATAGTTTTAATTTGAATTAATTGTGATGTTTTAATTGATTAGTAATATTGATATTATAATTGAATCATTATTATTTTGTAGTAGTCTATAGTTAATTTATGAAAATACTGTGAATTCATTAAACAATTAATGAGAAAATTTGATAAATATTTCAAAGCATTTTGAAGGTGCAAGTTTGATAATGGAAGAAAGAAATTGGAATATATGTGTTAACATTAATAGTGAGATGCGTACTGGTTCGAACGGGCTTGAATACGATTCAGGTCCCG
>CM055615.1:19667145-19899577 GCA_029379385.1 Quillaja saponaria
ATTCCGGTGCATTGGCAAATCCTCTTCTTGCTCATGAATCAGCACTTAACAGATTGGATGGTACCATTCTAGAGGAATTTGTTGCTGTAAGACCTGTTATCTTTTTGGATACTGCATGCTCACTGTAACTAATTATTGATGTATTTCATACTTTTTCTTTTCCTCATTCTCATATTTTGATCTTCATTTTATGTGCTCTTCTGAATTGCTATTGGATGTGGGTAATTCAGGAGAATTACACTGCACCTCGAATGGTTCTTGCAGCATCAGGAGTTGAACATGAAGAGCTTTTGTCCGTTGCTGAGCCACTTCTCTCTGACCTTCCAAGTGTTCCGCGAACCCAAGAACCAAAATCTGTTTATGTTGGAGGAGATTTTCGGCGTCAAGGTGATTCAGGGGTGTGTTACTTATCTTTTACTACCATTTGATTTCTCTCTATATCTTGCTTCTTAATTACTTTGTAGATTATTTACCTTCTTGATTCCCAAGCCCAAAGCAAAAGCTTTCTCACTTTTCTGCTTCATTCCCTCCTAGCTCAGATTGCACATATTGCTCTTGCTTTTGAAGTGCCTGGGGGTTGGCATAATGAGAAAGAACCTATCATCTTGACTGTTCTACAGGTGCTCCCCTTATGTCTAAAATTACAGAGAAACCATAATTTTACTACAGAAGTAAATGTTAATAATAACCGTGACTCTGAATCCTGCAGATGCTTATGGGAGGAGGTGGCTCATTCTCTGCTGGGGGTCCTGGAAAAGGGATGCACTCAAGGCTATGTAAGTGTTACGTAGGTTCTATAATTACTGCTTTCTTTGGTTGACAATCCTTTGATATGGGTATCTGTTGCATGGAAATTATTATTATTGTTTATTAGAGAGTGGCCTGCTTTGCATCTAGCCATATGATGTCTTGATTAATTGCTCCAACTTATGATACTGAAAATTATCTCACCTTTAAACTTGCTTTCTTATGTGCATCTGAAACCAGATCTTCGAGTCTTGAATGAGTATCAACAGATCCAATCCTTTTCTGCCTTCAACAGCATCTTCAATAATACGGGACTCTTTGGCATTTCTGCAATCACTGTAAGGAACACTTCTTAGATTATCAAACAAGATCTCCATTGCTGATGTTCATTGAATAATAAGAGTAAATCCAATATTTTTTTTCCCCTTTGGTTAACAGGAATCCAATTCTTTTTTTATTTTTTAAGACATCTAACTTTTCTGGAAGCTAGATGAATCTGTATCAGGAAATTTTCTTTGTAATAGTAATGGTAAGAGACTCAATTAAGCAACTTTTGAAATGAACTTGCTTCGAGGGCCATCTGATTGTCTTGTCTTAGTATGATGCCTTCAAAATGGTCTTCAGTGTTGCTTTTAATTGTTTATCATCTGATTGTCACAACTAATTCATGTATTCTTTACCTATTTTTCTTGTGGATTATAAGTGCGTCACGTCGTTGTGGTAACACTTGCTGTGATCTTCCAATTTGTTTGATGAATCTGTAGTTATTTTTAGTGCACACCATTTAATTTTTATGATATAGTTGAGAATGTTCAATTTTGTATGCAGAGTTCTGATTTTGTGTCAAAAGCTGTAGATGTAGCTGCCAGAGAACTAATTGCAATTGCATCACCTGGACAAGGTTTTATTTATATCCTCTTGTTCTTTGCATTCTCTTGGCAGATATTTGATCTCTGCCGCTCTGTAACTGTTTTGTTTTTCCTGTGATGAGCAGTTTCACAGGTACAGCTTAATCGTGCCAAAAAGTCCACAAAATCTGCAGTTCTGATGAATCTGGAATCTAGAGTATGCTTCCTTTTCCCATCTCATTAGCAACTTTGATCTTGATATTTATTACATTGTGGCCTGTCATTTTCTTTTCCCAACAATTCCCCCCACCAGGGGTGACCGGTGACCCCCTAATGAAATTAAAAATTCGGATTCGAATAATGTATTATTTGATTCGATATTCGATACTGTATTCGAATTAATATGTTTTTTAATTAAAAAATTAAACAAAAAGCAATTTTTTTTTACCAATTTACCCTTAAAAATTCTAATATTTGAAAATTTATTTGAATTCAATGCACTATTCAAAGCTATTTGATTCGAACTCCAGCATCCCCCCCCCCCCCCACCCAACACACAAATGGTTGGTTTTGGTAGACTTATTAAGGTTGCTGTTCTGCAGATGATTGCATCAGAGGACATTGGTAGGCAGATTTTGACTTATGGAGAGAGGTATGCAATGAAAGATGGACCTCCAGCTGATTTTCCTGTGTGTTAATTTTCATAGATCTTCTCCAGATTCTGATTTTCTACCACTTGGTTTCTTTTTAACAATTACAGAATTTGTGATTCCAAATTAAATCATCACATAGATATCAGGAAACTAAGTGTTAAACTCATTTTTAAACAACCAACTTTTGTAAATGAACTCATTCAGCTTCCTACCCGATAATGTTCCAACATTTTGATGACAAGAAATCTGCATCAGAGTTCTCCATATCTCGTGCTGGTGTTTCAGTATTTTTATTTACTAAAGCACTAGACGACCACATTGCCTGCTTTGTGGTTATTTTACCCTTATGAAATGAACATAAGATTAATGCTTCGACACCATCCTCTATAACCTTTGCAGGAAGCCTGTGGAACAGTTTTTGAAGGTTGTAGATGCAATCACTTTAGATGATATTACTAAAATTTCTCAGAAGATTATTTCCTCACCATTGACAATGGCATCATATGGAGATGGTAACTACAAATTCTCCCACAAGCTATGGTTATTTGCTAATGTTAGCATTGAGTATTAATACCCTTCTTCCTTTTCTTTTCTTATGGCAGTTATTAATGTTCCCAGCTATGAATCTGTTAGCGGCAAGTTTCATGCCAAATGATCAACCTCAACCCTGCTACGCTTACGTCCAACTTTCAGGCACTATTTTCCATTTCAACCCAGAAAATAAAATTCTTGAAGAAATTTTTGCTGTCAATAGGAAAAATCCCAAGTTAGGATCGGTTTCCTTCACTTTGATGATTAGCTTGGGTTACCCACTACACATGTTTGAGGGGTTTTGGACTTTTTTTTTTTGGTTGTAATTTTTGTGTCTGTAATTGATGTTTTATTTATATATAGCACTGCATGGTGCATACTTTCACTAATTATTCTATGATTCATGAAATATCTTTATAAAAGCAAATTATATCAAAAATCAAATTGAACTCCATTGTTTAAGCCATTTAGAACTAATTTTATCTTCATTTCATGATAAGAAAGCAACCAAAAGTCTAGAACATGGCTAATTTGGTTTTGTGTATTGTATAAGATTAGAATATTATAAACTTTTACACAATATTAATTATATAGTTGTATTAATATTATTACTCTTTTCAAAAAGCAATTTAAGAGTAAGAAATAAGAAACTCTTTAAAAAAAACGCACACGTTTTCAAACTTATAAAAAAAATATTTAAGCAGTAATTTTTAAGGTGATTACATATACCACAAAAAATAGAAAATAAAGAAAGAAAAATATTAATTAAGTTAAAAACTGCGTTGAACTGGGGTTCTCGTCTCCTTCCTTGACCATTATAACGAATGCCTTTGGCTCGCTATTCGCACCAATTAACACCATGAAACCTCAGTACAATCAGCTCAGTATTCACCTCCACTCAACGACGCGCCAGAATACCACGCGGCGACACTTCGCCACCAAGTATACAGCGAAAGTCACCTCCACTTCTTCAACAGGACGGTCCATCTCCGCCGAGGTTACTCCACCACCACCTCTACCCACTGACATCCGAGGGTACCCTCTACCACGCCGTGACTTAATTTGTAAAGCCACCCAAATCCTCCTCCGTCACCACCAATCCCCTTATTCAACGGCCGTCGTTTGAAGACGACCCCTTCTATGACCTCGCTGACTACCTCCAATCTCTCTCTCTTACTCTAACCCCTTCAGAAGCCTCTGAAATCCTCAAATCCTTGAAAACCCCTTCACTTGCACTGAAATTCTTTCAATTTTGTCCTTCTCTTTCCTCGAATTTCCGCCATGATTGCTTCTCATACAACCGCCTCCTCCTCATTCTCTCCAAGTCAACTTCCCCTCATCGCTTCGATCAGGTCCGTTCGATTATGGACGAAATGGACCGGAATGGAGTACGTGGCACCATCTCCACCATCAATATATTGATCGGATTATTTGGGACCGGTGAGGACTTAGAAAAGTGTATTGGGTTGTTGAAAAAATGGGACTTGGTGTTGAATCCTTATACTTATAAATGTTTGCTTCAAGCTTATTTGAGGTCTCGTGATTCAAGTAAAGCTTTTGATGTGTATATGGAGCTACGAAGGCGTGGCTATAAGTTGGACATTTTTGCTTATAATATGCTGTTGGATGCTCTAGCTAAGGATGACAAGGTCTGAACTTATACCTCCATTTCTAGCTTTTGTGTGCATTTAATGTTAACTAAATTACTACATTAGCTTCAATGATATTTCTGTGAGTTTCGCTGTGCAAGCTTTAATATTGGTGATGAGCGTAGATGGCTTTTCTCTACTGAATGGGTATAAGACTGACGTTATGTTAGTACTACGAATATGCTGTATGCTAAAACTAGTGAAGAAACACGGAATGTAGAGTAAATTTGTTAGTGAATGTATTCTGTTTCTTTCTGCTCATACATCTGCAATATCTTGCTGAATGAGTGTTATTAACCGTGTTATCGAGTGGTGCTGCATACGTAAATGGATGTCAAAGTAACTGTGGAAGGGTTTTTTAGGTGTCAAAATGCTAGTAGAACTTCAATTAAATTTCGGATTGGATACTTAATATACTCTTTCACTGAATAGTTTTTCAATTAAATTTCGGATCGGATACTTAATATACTCTTTCACTGAATAGTTTTATGTCTTTTTGTGTGTGCATCATCTCTCTGCATGTTACTTATATGAAATTCTAAATCTCTTTTTAGCAGTAGGCTGAGTATTACAGACTCTGTTGATGATTTTTTGTTACAGGCACTGACCTTGGCAACATAGCACAAATTAAATATTTACTGATGATTTGTAAGATTTGTCTACATACTCTGCCTGCTGAAAGATGCAAGAGAATATTGTAATACATAATATTCAAGTTTGATACTATAAACTTTTTTGTAAAGATGTGTTAATTGAACTCTGCAATACCCGAAGCTAGTTTTGTGGTTTTGCATTACTCATGGGAATCCTGATTAGCTCATGTGCAGTGTTTTGACAGGTTGACCAAGTGTACAAGATTTTTGAAGACATGAAACGGAAGTATTGTGAGCCTGATGAGTTCACATGCACCATAATGATCAGAATGACTGGAAAAATTGGTAAAACTGAAGAGTCACTAGCACTTTTTCAGGAAATGGTATCAAAGGGTTGCAAGCCTAATTTGATTGCTAATAATACTATAATCCAGGCACTTGCTAGGGGCCGAATGGTTGACAAGGCCATTCTTCTCTTCTCAAAAATGGTGGAGAATGATTGCCGGCCCAATGAATTTACATACAGTGTCCTTTTGAATGTTCTGGTTGCTGAAGGGCAGCTTAGTAAACTTGACACCATTGTGGAAGTATCCAAGAAATACATAACTAAGCCAATATATGCGTATCTTGTAAGGACTCTAAGCAAATTGGGCCATGCAAGTGAGGCTCACAGATTATTTTGCAGCATGTGGAACTTCCATGATAAGGGTGACAAGGATGCTTACATGTCAATGTTGGAGAGTTTATGCTCTGCTGGTAAAACAACAGAAGCCATCGACTTGCTGGATAAGATTCATGAAAAGGGTATAACTACTGATACTATCATGTATAACACAATATTCACAAGTCTTGGGAAGATGAAGCAAATAGCACATCTTCACAATCTCTATGAAAAGATGAAGCAAGATGGCCTCTCACCAGACATATTTACCTACAATATTCTTATCAATGGCTTCGGTAGAGCAGGAAATGTTGATGAGGCTGTTAAAATTTTTGAAGACATGGAGCATAGTGATTGTAAACCTGATGTTATATCTTACAATTCCTTGATCAATTGCCTTGGGAAGAATGGAGGTCTTGATGAAGCTCACATGAGATTTAAAGAAATGCAAGAAAAAGGACTGAACCCTGATGTTGTCACATATAGCACGCTTATTGAATGCTTTGGCAAGACAGATAAAGTTGAGATGGCCTGTAGATTGTTCAACGAGATGCTTGCTGAAGGATGCTGCCCTAACATTGTTACATATAACATCTTACTTGACTGTCTAGAGAGGAGTGGGAGAACTGTTGAAGCGGTGGATTTGTATGCAAAACTTAAACAGCAAGGTTTGACACCAGATTTAATTACATATGCTGTCCTTGAACGGTTGCAAAGTGGTACGCATGGGAAAGTTAGAATCCGTAGGAAGAGTCCAATTACAGGTTGGGTTGTTAGCCCATTAAGATGACAGACAACAGAGTGGTTGTGTTATATCAAGTCAAAATTATATGCAATCAGACACACCAGGGGCCATTGTTTTCATGCTACCATTCCTAGGATTTTACTCAAATTATAGTCACAATGCATCCTGCTCATAAATTGCTTTCAGTAACTTTCCATGATTGAAATTACAATTCCATTACTCCATTATGCTTAAAGCAAAAAGCTTATGGTCGGAGTACAATGATTCAAAATTGTCCTTACAAACATGTTGCAGACAGATGGGATATTACACGTGCTAATACGTGGCCTGAAATCCACCTGATATCCACAAACAAAATGAAGGCTGACGAAAGCCTTTTCCATTTTTCAAGACCCAGACAAAAATTGTCCTTTCATAAAATAAATGTTGCAGGTACATTGGACCAACATTACAAACGTGGAAATTTCTTGAATGTCACAGCAATGGGTATGGCCCGCCACTAATTTTATTTTAGTTAAGTTGTTCGTGGATTCATTTTATATACACTTCATTTACATCAAAAAATATAAAAAATTATTATTTAGTATCTTTTTAATGAGATTTGGGTTCAATAAATTAAAAAAATTAAGCAAGTCTCCTTAATCTCATATTATAAAAGTTAACCTAGTTTAAATATAGATCAGAAGTCTATATAAAGAGCTAAGAATTATCAAATACTTTCAACCCTGCAAAATGTGGCTACCATGTACTCTATTGATCTTTCTTGCCACACTAACTGTAGTAAATTGCCAAAACTCAGCCTTTGACATAACCAACGAAATTTACCTTCAAAATTGAGAATCCGTAGGAAGAGTCCAATTACAGGTTGGGTTGTTAGCCCATTAAGATGACAGACAACAGAGTAGTTGTGTTTATATCAAGTCGAAATTATATGCAATCAGACACATCTGGGGCCATTGTTTTCATGCTAACATTCCTAGGATTTTACTCAAATTATAGTCACAATGCATCCTGCTCGCAAATTGCTTTCAGTAAGTTTCCATGATTGTAATTCCCAATTCCATTACTCCATTATGCTTAAAGCAAAAAGTTATGGTCGGAGTACAATGATTCAAAATTGTCCTTACAAACATGTTGCAGACAGATGGGATATTTACACGTGCTAATACGTGGCCTGAAAGTCCACCTGATATCCACTAAACAAAATGAAGGCTGACGAAAGCCTTTTCCATTTTTCAAGACCCAGGCAAAATCACTGGGAACCTTTAAAATTGTCCTTTCATAAATGTTGCAGGTACATTGGACCAACATTATAAACGTTGAAATTTCTTGAATGTAAGAGCAATGGGTATGGCCCGCCACTAATTTTATTTTAGTTAAGTTGTTCCGTGGATTCATTTTATATACACTTCATTTACATCAAAAAATATAAAATTATTATTAGTACTTCTTTTAATGAGATTTGAGTTCAATAAATTAAAAAATTAAGCAAGTCTCCTTAATTTCATATTATAAAAGTTAAACTAGTTTAATATAGATATAGATCTGAAGTCTAAATAAAAAGCTAAGAATTATCAAATACTTTCAACCCTGACAAAATGTGGCTACCATGTACTCTATTGATCTTTCTTGCCACACTAACTGTAGTAAATTGCCAAAACTCAGCCTTTGACATAACCAACCAAATTTACCTTCTCCGGCCAAAATCTGGTTCCGGTGGCCACCTTATTCCAGAAATATCATGCTCAAGCTGGCGATTAGGGGTAGAAGCTCATAATATTATTGACTGGAAACAGATCCCAACTGAATGTTCAGACTATGTAGGCCATTACATGCTAGGCAAACAATACAGGGAAGACTCCAAGGTAGTTGTTAGTGAGGCTTTTGCTTATGCTAATGGCCTTAATCTCACCAATGATGGCAACAACGTATGGATCTTTGACATTGATGAAACTACACTGTCTAATCTGCCTTATTATGTTGAACATGGATTTGGGTAAGTAACAAATTAATATTTAAGTTACTATCGTTGTTATTTTCTGGCAGTCTTTTTTAAATATATAAAATTCATATTTCAATTTTTTTATAGAGAATTACTTTTTGTTAAGTTTTTGTATTAATATTTATAGTATTGAGCCATACAACGCAACGGCGTTCAACGAATGGGTCGACCGTAGTGAAGAACCTTCATTGCCAGAGAGTCTTGAACTGTACAACAAGTTACTGTCACTTGGCATAAAGGCTGTATTCTTAACAGGAAGAGGAGAGGATCAAAGGGAAGTGACAGTTAAAAATTTGAAGCAAGCTGGGTATCACACATGGGAGAAGTTAATTCTCAAGTAAGAAGAAACATTAATGAATTATTAATGATATTATTTTTTTATTACAAACATTAATATTGGATTGGATGCAGGGGTTCTTCTTTTTCAGGTAAATCAGCAGTGTTTTACAAATCAACTGAGAGAAAGAATCTGGAAGAAAAAGGATACAGGATAATTGGAAACATAGATGATCAATGGAGTGATCTGCTGGGGACTCCTACTGGTAACAGGACATTTAAGTTACCAGATCCAATGTACTACATTGGTTGAATGTTAAGTATTGCTATAAACTTACATTTCCACCAAAACTAATAAACAATGTAAACATCTATTGGAAATGTAATAAAATTTATTGAGTATGTTAATGTTACTCAGAATTGGTATTCGATCTTAATTATAACCACAACAAAAATTTAAGATATTTATATATACATTATGTGACCATTAATTTTGTCAATAATATATATGCTAAAATGATAATTAATATATATTTTTCACTCATGAATTGAGCATAATTGAGTGTCTATCTTATATAGAAAATTAGGCTTGTTTATTAAAATAAAAATAAAAATCAGGCTTCAAAATAGTAAATACTCACACTTTTTTGTAATACCTATACTATGTACTATGTTCATAAAATAACTAAAAGTAATATCTTCTGGGAAAAAAAAAGAAAGAAGAGAAATTTCAATTGTTGTATTAAAGAGTTTGATTATAGGTGTGAAATGTGACACTCTTAACTATCCAATCAAATGGGCCAGGGATTGAACCTACCCATCATAATTTTTGAATCGTACTACGTTTATTAGGTTGGATCGGGTTGATCTAATATGTGTCTTTGGATCAAAACCAGGTTAGGTATTCCCATCCCTAAGAGTGTCACATAAAAAATGGCTTTTTCCAATTGAGTGTCAAAACTGATAATTTTTTTTTAAGGATTTAACTACTCATTAAGTTTAGAGATAATAAATTTAAGAAATGAATAGGTGTATACAAAATAATTTGCTCTATGCAAGTCAGTCATTTATAATATGTAATTCCAACTTAAATCTAAAAAATAATATGAGTTAAGATTGTACATAGTACATTTATGCAGTCCCATCCTAATTCTAATGTTCATAAATGCATGATTATAAAAATGAGTAATTCTCATATATGCATAGTGGTTAAAATGTGTGATATTTTTATTAATTTTATGAGTTCAAATATTTTTTGAGAGGTCATGAAAAGCTAATCCTTATGAATTCTCATCCTGATGTGAATGGTCAATTTTTTAATTTCAAGATGAATGATCTGTTTATAACTGATTCAAAAAAATAAATTGATCTATATCAATTTAAGTTGACTAGGCACCACTCACCTTCTTAAAAAAATTAGAAAATTATAGTGAGAGCCTTGGGCTTTTATTTGTTATAATGTCTCCAGTTCATGGTTTTGGGCCAAGTCTAATTTAGACAAACAAAACTTCTTGACATCCTAAGAAAAAAAGAAAAGCAGCAAAAGCTAATTGAAACGTGCGTATAACTACTCTCTCTTCACTATAAAGAGGTTGAACAGTGAACTGTCTCTCTCACAGAGGGGCAAGCAACGGCAACTTCCCAGCTGCGAATTCAGTCGTCGTAACCATCGCTGCTCAGGTTCGCTCTCAGCCTCTCCTCCTTTTCTTCTTCTTCTTCGATCTTTTTTCTTCACTGTGTCGTGATCCGACTTAGTTACTCACAGCAAGTACTTTGTAATTAACATACATGCCTGTATTTTCTGGAGTTTCCGCAGGAATATGGTTATTTTGGGCGAGGACGCGGATATGGAGGTGGCTTTGGCGGCCATGGGTTTGCTACACAAGAGCCATTTGAGCTTTTCCTGAGTTAATTAAGGGCTGGTTTGGTAATGCTGTTCCTTTTCAAAAGTTAATGTGCTAAAAATTGTTACATATTTAGAAAGACAAATATATATATATATATATAAACAAGGGTTCTTTTTCTTAAAAAACAAAATGGTTAAGAAAGGATAATATTGAACAAATAAATTTTTTTATTTTTGGGTATTCCGAAAGCTGAATAATGCAAGTCATAGTAGCTTTGAAAAGCATCTTTAGGTAAGCATCAGTGACTTTTAAAAAGCAGCTGAAGAAACACCCCTCAAAAACATTGACCAGACACCAATTTGTAGCTTTTTCTGCGGGAAAACCACAGCACTTCTTGAACAACATTCCAAATCCCACCTTATATCAGTTTACGTTCAAGTTTTTTTTTTTTCCCCCTTTTTTGTGTCAAAAATTTTAGTGATTTCTGAATTATATTTATTTTAATAGAGTATGTCCTTAGTGTTTCTATTTTATAATGTTGTAAGTTGTCAAATTAAATGGATGTAGTGTCATAAACTATTGGAGGTTACTGTCTCAGACTCTCCCCCCACCCTCCCTCTCCTTGAGTTCTTTCTTTTCTAGGTGTTTTAATATGTTATTACAAATTATAAACAAAAAATTTATGATGTTTAAATCCTATTCATGGAACCAGCAATGGTTCTTCTGTCACTAAATCATTCCTGAAATTTTACCATATCTTTTACAGGCTTTTTATTTCTTAACAGCTAGCATCCTAGGGCTGAGTCATCCTTGTTCTTTGTGATTACTTAGTAATAGGTAGTCGCAAGCTGTTTGATTTATGTTCAATTACCTGATATCAAAGGTGTGACTGAGGAACAGAACTTGGTCCGCCGGAGCATTAAGTTGCAGAACTATTGTAAAGCCTCTCCCTGTGTTAGCGAGGAGTCTACTTCAAAGCGTAAGCGTCAAGTTCTGTTCACAACTAATATATATTTTTCTAATGGAGAAAATGGACACATCATTGTAGAAAATCCTTGATACTTCAGTGATAATACAAGGGACACATCAGTTTTTTATTAGGTAGTCAGATCAGGTGTAGTTCGGGAGTTGTAAAACTTGTATAGAATAAACTCGAATCTCCGCCATGACTGCTTCTTATACAATCGCCTCCTCCTCATCCTCTCCAAGTCAACTTCCCCTCACCACTTCGATAAGGTCCGTTTGATTATGGACTGGAATAGAGTTTGTGGCACCATCTCCACCATCAATATATTGATCTGGTTATTTGGGACAGGTGAGGACTTAGAAAATTGTATTGGGTTGTTGAAAAAATGGGACTTGGTGTTGAATCCTTATAATTTTTTGCTTCAATCTTATCTGAGGTACTGTGATTCAAGTAAAGCTTTTGATGTGTATATGGAGCTACAAAGGCGTGGCTATAAGTTGGACATTTTTGCTAATAATATGCAGTTGCGTGCTCTAGCTAAGGATGCAAGGTCTGACTTATACCTTCATTTCTAGCTTTTGGATGCATTATAGGCTATGGAATTGTGAACTAACTTACTAAATTAGCTTCAGTGATATTTCTGAGAGTTTGCTGTGCAAGCTTTAATATTGTTGATGAACATAGATGGCTTTTCTGTGCTGAATAGGCATAAAACTGACGCTAAGATACTACTAACATGCTGTATGCTAAAACTAGTGAAGAAACATGGAATGTAGAGTAAATTTGTTAGTGAATACATTCTGTTTCTTTCTGCTTATATATCTGAAATATCATGCTGAATGAGTGTTATCATCTGTTATCGAATGGTGCTGCAATCGCAAATGAATGTGAAAGTAACTGCGGAAGGGTTTTTAGCTAGATCAAAGTGCTAGTAGAACTTTAATTAAATTCCTGATCGGATACTTAATATACTCTTTCTCTAAATAGTTTTATATCTTTAGACAAGACCATTTCTTCTCTTCTCAAAAATGGTGGAGAATGATTGCCGGCCCATACAGTGTCCTTTTGAATGTTCTGGTTGCTGAAGGGCAGCTTAGGAAAAATGACACCATTGTGGAAGTATCCAAGAAATACATAACTAAGCCAATATATGCCTATCTATGAGGACTTAAGCAAATTGGGCCATGCAAGCGGAGCTCAGATTACTTTGCTGCATGTGGAACTTCCATGATAAGGGTGACAGGGATACTTATATGCAATGTTGGAGAGTTTATGCTCTACTGGTAAAACAACAGAGGCCATCGACTTGCTGGATAAAATTCATGAAAAAGGTACAACTATTTATACTATCGTGTCTAACACAATATTCACAAGTCTTGGGAAATGAAGCAAATATCACATTTTCACAATCTCTATGAAAAGATAAAGCAATGGCCTTTCACCAGACATATTTACCTACAATATTGTTATCAATAGCTTCGGTAGAGCAGGAAATGATGATGAGGCTGTTAAAAATTTTTGAAGACTCGGAGCATAGTGATTGTAAACCTGATGTTATATCTTACAATTTCTTGATCAATTGCCTTGGGAAGAATGGAGGTCTTGATGAAGCCCACATGAGATTTAAAGAAACGCAAGAAAAAGGACTGAACCCTGATGTTGTCACATATAGCACACTTATCGAATGCATTGGCAAGACAGTTAAAGTTGAGATGGCCTGTAGATTGTTCATCGAGATGCTTGCTGAAGGATGCTGCCCTAACATTATTACATATAACATCTTACTTGACTGTCTAGAGAGGAGTGGGAGAACTGCTGAAGCAGTGGATTTGTATGCAAAACTCAGCAAGGTTTGACACCAGATTCAATTACATATGCTGTGCTTGAACGGTTGCAAGGTGGTGCACATGGTAAAGTTAGAATACGTAGGAAGAGTCCAATTACAGGTTGGGTTGTTAGCCCCTTAAGATGATAGGCAATAGAGTTGTTGTATCTATATCAGGTCGAAATTGTAAACAATCAGACACATCAGGGGCCATTGTTTTCGTGCTGCCAAGCATGTTCTTCCAAGGATTTTACTCAAATTATAGTCACAATGCATCTGGCTCATAAATTGCTTTCAATAAGTTTCCAGGATTGTAATTACCAATTCCATTACTCATTATGCTTAAAGCAATAAAGCTTATGGTCGGAGTACAAAGATCAAATCAAAATTGTCCTTACATAATGGGACAAAATCACTGGGACCTTCAAATCTACCATTACATAAATGTTGCAAGCAAACAGGCCCAACGTAGTAAACGTTGATATTTCTTGAATGTGACAGCATGGGTATGCCGGCCACTAATTTTCTTTTAATTTAACAGTCCCTAATGTTCGAATTATTTCATCCTTATTTTGACTATTTTAATCAAGTTAGATAAATTATTGTCATTAAAATTCTAAAAAATATATTATTAATTATTTATTTTTAAGTTTGAATTAAAAATTATAAAAATTATTTTTTTTTTTATTATTTAACAATATGTAGTTAATAAGACATGCTTAAATTTAGCGATTGAGAAAATTTTACAATGTCAAGAGTTTAAGTCTGTAAAAAAAAATACTTGTGAGGACAGTCACGAACTCTAAACAAGATTAGGCGTATACTCAAATAATATGGGATACTCTTGAGAAATTAAAAAAATAAAAAATTATATAATCTTCTCTAGTAGCTGCTCACAAGTATGCAAAACGTGGGAATTATAATATGGTGGGAGATTTCTTCCGGCATTGGACAAAGCAAAAGTTAATCTATGCATTATAAAGAATTCATATTGAATATATTACTCTTATAAAACATAAATAGCCTAGCTGTTAAAGGTGTATAATTAATTAATCAATAAATCAATTCCTAACCTAACAAATCTATTTATGTTATTAACAACGTGATCTGGAAAAGTAATTCTTTTTATTAAAAATGCATGGATCACATGAGCTAAAATATAGGCATAATAATTTGGATTTATTTATAGATTGTTGACTATATAGATGATGTGAAATGAAGATAAAATAATAAATGCATTTTATTAAATAAAATAATAATATATTAATTAAAAAAAATACCTCAAGCAATGATTCAATAATACATGAATTACTGTTGATCTAATAAAGAACAATCAAAAATTAAATTAGTCACCCAAAATGTGTGGTCCAAAAAGATGTGCTGATACTAGTAAGAAATCAAGAAAATTAAAATTAAACTACTCTAATAATCAGATCAGATGTCCATATAAAGAGCCAAGAATTATCTAAGTACACTTCACAACCTGCAAAATGTGGCAACCATGCACTGTATTGATCTTTCTTGCCACGCTAATTGTTGTAAATTGCCAAAACTCAGCCTTTGACATAACCAACCAAATTCACCTTCTCCGGCCAAAATCGGGTTCCGGTGGCGACCTTATTCCAGGAATATCATGCTCAAGCTGGCGACTTGGTGTAGAAGCTCATAATATTATTGACTGGAAACTGATCCCAACTGAGTGTGAAGACTATGTAGGCCATTACATGCTAGGCAAACAATACAGGGAAGACTCCAAAGTAGTTGCTAGTGAGGCTTTTGCTTATGCTAATGGCCTCAATCTCACCAATGATGGCAACAACATATGGATCTTTGACATTGATGAGACAACACTGTCTAATCTGCCTTACTATGCTGATCATGGATTTGGGTACGTACGTAGTAGTCTTATTTTTACACGTAGAATTCACATCTCCATTTTATTATAGAGAGTTAATTTTTGTTAAGTTTGTTTAGTAATAATGTGTGAAAAAAAGAAAGATTTTTCATTGAAATTACAGTGCTGAGCTATTTAATGCAACTTCGTTTAACGAATGGGTTGACCGTGGTGAAGCACCAGCATTACCGGAGAGTCTTGAACTGTACAACAAGTTACTGTCACTTGGTATAAAGGCTGTATTCTTAACAGGAAGAGAAGAGGATCAACGGGAAGTGACAGTTAAAAATCTGAAGCAAGCTGGGTATAACAATTGGGAGAAGTTAATTCTCAAGTAAGAAAAATTGATGAAATTATTAATTTTGTGACTAATTTAATTAAAAAAAAATTTATAATTACAAACATTGATATCGGATTGGGTGCAGGGATTCTTCTTTTTCAGGTAAAACAGCAGTGTTTTACAAATCATCTCATAGAAGGAATCTTGAGAAAAAAGGATACAAGATAATTGGAAACATAGGTGATCAATGGAGTGATCTATTGGGGACTCCTACTGGTAACAGGACATTTAAGCTACCAGATCCAATGTATTACATTGGTTGAATGTCAAGTATATATTACTATAAACTTACATTCACCAAAACTAATAAACAATGTAAGCATCTATTAATGGAAATGTAATAAATTTCTTGAGTATGTGATGGGGACATAATGATGATAATATATATTAATAGTCAATATTATTATGATTATGTTATTTTATGATAAGATTAAGATTTAAATTACTTAGTATTTGATATAATATATATATATATATATATTAATAATTCGGGCAAATAATGTTTATACCCTTTGGGTTTTCGTTCGCTTTGATTCTTTGCTAGTTTTGTAGATCAAGTTATTTTCAATATCAGTGTTGCTTTCAATAAGAGCTTGTGACAGTGGATCCAATCATTGGAACTGAATTTTGACAACGGATCGCAGTGGCATTTGATGTTTGTTATGAATTTTCAATGGGGTTTGAAGAACAAAATTCAGAATTTTTACTCTGATACGACTTGATGCAAGATAAGTTGTAAAATTAGAACAGTAACTCTAAATTACAACTACTCCTCGTTCATATTACAAAACACTCTGATTTTTATTCAATTCAAAGGTGATTACAATCATAATTTATGCCTCTATTTTTAGACAAATACAAGTAGGGGCATAAATGTAAAAATACAATTGATGACCTAAGTGATCTCATAATAGTAGGGTATAAATGTAAAATACAACAAAAGGCATAAACACCATTTGCCTGAATTATTAAAATACAGATAAATACCTTGTCAAATACTAATTATTTAAATCCTATTCTTATCATAAAATAACATAATCATTATTATGTCCCCATCATTTTATGATAAGATTAGGATTTAAATAATTAGTATTTGATAAAGTATTTATCTCTATTTAATAATTAGGGCAAATGAAATTTACACCCTGTGTTGTATTTTACATTTATGCCCTACGGTTATGTCACGCTTAGGTTTCGTATCTATTCCTTAGGGCATCGCTAATTAGGTCATCGATTGTATTTTTATATTTATGTGCTACTTGGATTTTTGCTTATAAATAGAGGCATAAGTTATGTTTGTAATCACCTCTAAATTGAATAAAAACCCAAATGTTTGTAGTATAAATTAGGAATAGTTGTAATTTAGAGTTTTCGTTCCAATTTTACAAACTTGTCCTGCATTAGTAACTCAGTAGGTATCAATCTTAAGCAGAAAAATAAGATATTTATTTATAAATTTTGTAATCATTAATTTCGTCAATATATACTATACTATCTTCATAAAATAACTAAAAGTAATATCTTCAGGAAAGAAAAAAAAAAAAAAAAAAAAGGAAAAAGAAACTTCTATAGGAATGAAAATGTGACACATGAAAAATGGCTTTTCCAACAAGTGTGAAAAATAATTTCAAGGGTTTAACTAGTCATTAAGTTTAGAGATAATAATTTTAAGATATGAATAAATGTACACGAAACCCATCATTTATAAATATGTAATTCCAACTTAAATCTAAAATATAATATTTCTACCCAAAATATATGATATGAGAGAAGATCATATACATAATATTTATGTAGTCCCATTCTAATTCTAATATTCATAAATGCATAATCATATCTAGGGTTGACCTAATGGTGAAAAAAGGATAATTTTTTTTATTGACTTCATCATTTCGAATCTTCTATAAATAAAATTTTATAATTGGTTACTTGTGGCTGAATCGAAAAAGTGAATTATTCGAGATGTAATTAAGTTATTCTTATACCACTTACCGCTGGAAATAAATAAATAAAATTATAGTGAGAGCTTGGGCTTCTAGTTTATTATCATTGCAGTTCATGGTTTTGGGCCAACCAAGTCCAATTGAGACACAGAAATCTTCTTAAGAAAAAAGAAAAGCAGAAAAAGCTAAATGAAACGCCACGCATAACTACTCTCTCTTCAATGTAAAGAGGTTGAACAGTGAACTGTCTCTCTCACAGAGTGGCAAGCATCGACAACTTCTCAGCTGCGAATTCAGTCGTCGTAGCCGTCGCTGCTCAGGTTCGCTCTCCTCCTTTTCTTCTTCTTCTTCGATCTTTTTTCTTCGCTGTATCGTGAGCCGGCTTAGTTACTCAACGCAAGTACTTTGTAATTAACATACATGCGTGTATTTTCTGGAGTTTCCGCAGGAAAATGGCTTATAGGGGGCGTGGGCGAGGGCGAGGACGCGGATATGGAGGCGGCCATGGGTTTGCTGCACAAGAGCCATTCGAGCTTTTTCCCGAGGTAATTAAGGGCTGGATTGGTAATGCTGTTCCTTTTCAAAAGTTAATGTGCTGTGCAATACTAAAAATTGTTACATGTTTAGAAAGAAAAATATATGAACAAGGGTTCTTTTTCTTAAAAAACAAAATGGTTGAGAAACGATTATATTGAACAAGTTAGATTATTATTTTTTTTGTTATTATGAAAGTCATTATAGGTAAGCACCAGTGACTTTTAAAAAGCAGCTTAAGAAGCACCCCTCAAAAACAATTACCGGACAGCTTTTTCTGTGGAAAAACCACAACACATCTTGAACAACATTCCAAAATCCACCCTAAATCAGTTTGCATTCAAGTTTTTTTGTTTGTGTGTGTGTGTGTGTGTCAAAACTTTTAGTGATTTCTGAATTATATTTACTTTCAAAAATTGAACTTGGCATAAAATAGAGGGATTTATTATTTTTTATTATTTTAATAGAGTATGTGTTTAGTGTTTCTGTGTTTCTATTTTATATTGTTGTAAGTTGTCAAATTAACTGGATGTATACCATAAACTACTGGAGATTACTGTCTCTCAACCATTCTCCCTCTCCTTGTCCTCAAGGTCTTCCTTTTCTAGGTGTTTTAATTTGTTATTACAAATTATAAACATAAATTATGATGTTTAAATCCTAGTCACGGAACCAGCAATGGTTTTTCTGTCTCAAAATACTTCCTAAAATTTTATCATATCTTTTATAGGTTTTCATTTCTTAGAGCTAGCATCCTAGGGTCAAGTCATCCCTGGTCTTCGTGATTACTGTAGTAATAGTTAGTCGTAAGCTGTTTGATTTCTATTATTTATCATGTGAAAGTGCAGGATGTTCAATTACCTGATGTCAAAGGTGTGACTGAGGAACAGGACTTGGTCCGCTGGAGCATTAAGTTGCAGAATTATTGGAAAGCCTCTCCCTATGTTATTGAGGAGTCTACTTCAAAGAGTAAGCATCAAGTTGTGTTCACATATATATTTATTGACTGAGTTAGTGTAGAAAATCCTTGATACTTTGGTGATAAATTGATAATACTAGGGACACTTCATTTTTTTATTAGGTAGTCAGATCAGATGTAGTTCGGGAGTTTAAAACTCGTATAGAATAGTCTTACTATGTTGTTTGGTATTTGCTTAACACCAACAAAGATGAAAGTAACATCCAAGTGTTCTGTGATTTTGTTATAGCCCACTTAGTTTCTGCATGGCTGGTTAAGTGGTTATTAGTTGATTTGTTTGTTTTGGCCATATATGCCTCTATGAGGAAGAGAGTATATGTTAAACATAAAATTGGAATTATTTTCACATTCTTTTCAAGCAAGCCTAGTTACGAAATTGGTCCCTCCATTACTTGAGGTTTCTTCCTTGTGTTGCATATTTCAACTTGTCACCAGTTACTGAACTGTTATTTTTAAATTTTAAATGTATTCTTCTAGGAAAACTGCTTTTTAGTAATTGGAGAAGTTTTGTGCATGACATATTTGGTCTGTAGGGCCTCCTTCCCTTTTTGGAACAGAGGTGGAGGGTGAGATGATAGTTTCTAAAGTCAAGTGTTTGCGTAATGAGTAAAACTTTGATTGGATTCATCATGTGTTTGCGTATTTTATATCATTCGACTGCAAAACATTGAAGCATCTTTGCAAGCTATATTTGCTGCAATGTTGCATTTCTTTTTTCTCCATAAGAAATGTTGCAATAACCTAAATATCATTTAGAATATTTCACTTTTCAATTTCTGGTGACCAGAGAGCCAAAGGGAGGATATAGAAAGATATTCTGACAGGGAGAAGACAACATTTACACGTGATTCCCTTTCACAGATTCTCGTGCTCAATAACTTTCCTCGAGAACTGATCGGTGAGAGTTCTGGATCATTTTATAGAACATATGCAAGAGCCTGTTCAAAACTGTGTTTTTCCTTTTTATTCTACTTTTCACTTACAATTTATGGTGACTTGAGAGACTCATCGAATAACAAATTTACACTTCCAGGTGATATGAAGCAGAAGCCAACCCGTAAAAAGTTTCGATGGAACCCAGAGGCAGGTACGATGAATAAATAGGTCATATTCCTTTTGCTTTCAGCTGGGTATTTGTTAATGTGAAACTCAGAAGAGGCTATACCTTCCCAATTTAAGTATATTCCTTTCTATTAGTACAGAAATTCCAAGATTTCATTGAAATAACTGTTGTTCCCATGTGTATCTGGTAGATTTTGTCTTGTGTCGAGGGGTATGTGGATGACTTGTTTCACTATTTAAAATCATAACATGAGTGTTGGGGAATCATTCGTAAAACTGGATTTTATTGTATGGTAATTATTATGTGAAACGATCTCTTTACGGTTTACAGCAGATATCATCAATTGTGCAGATACTTGTTGTCTTGCAAGAGGCAAGTGTAAGCTTTCAAAAGTTCTATGAAAGTGATAATTATGTTTTTTTTGACAGATACGAAGGTAGATTTTCTGGAGAAAGTTGTGCAGAAATTACAGGTAGAATAGCTAAGTTTATTAATGTTTCTGCCTACCTTATTTAATCATCAGTACACAGTACTGACACTACCTTAATCGTCAGTACTTGATGCATTCATGTTGTTAGCTTAATTATCTATAAACATTTTCTTCTTGACATTTAGATCATTAGGGAAAATTGTACTTTGCACTCATAAACCATTAAACTGTGGGTTGTGGCACATTGGCTCCTAAGTTTTTCATTAACTCCCCAACTTTTTGACATTTTGTGATCATTTACAACTTGCAGCCCAACTTTTAAGTTGGTATGAAGGATTTACTAAGAGATTGGCAATATATTTTGCCTCGAAATGGCTGGAAAACCTAACACACAGCATGTGAAATGTCTTTTACCCTCATTAATTTGTATGAGATATAAATGTTTCTCACTTAATATATTTGAGATAATAGTACTGGCTAATGTTAGAATGGGTATTTTTAAACAAATTAAATTTGTTTCGCACCCATAGTGACCCATAAATTCCCGTGCCTGTGATAGGTGCAAATATTTTGACACCTAATTTTATAAGTTGCTAGATGCTATGAATAATGCATTGCAGAAGATATAGTATAAGGGCTAAAGAACTACTAACCCACATTCAAGTTTGCATATCAGGCTATGTTCTCTATTCAATGGAATCCTATGTTGATGAATATTTTTATATCTGTAGCGCAAAGAAGACAAAGGAGAAAACGAGAAGGAAGGAGAAGGTGAGGGTGAAGATGAAGAGGAAGAACCAGAGAATGAAGTTGAGGAAGATCTTAGTGATGACGATTATCATCAGGTTCCTACAAAAAAAAAAAAAACTCTAAATTTCATGTCTTGACTCTTGATAGTGGTTCCAGCACATTATTTGTTAATGCTATTTTCTTTGAGACTGGCATTTTCTGTGGTTTCGAAGACCAACCATTTTAAGAGTACTGTATGGGGAAATTCATTCTTCTGTAGAATGCTGAAGCATGTTTAATTGTTGACTTTTCACCAAGTCAAAAATAAAGGTTAAAATTACTAAATATTATATGATCACGACCAGCACCATCTGTTTAATATGTTGTGCATATAGCCTTAGGTAACATAAAATCTTCAGTAGTTAGTTGGTACATACTATTCAGACTTTAGGAGGGCCCTATACCCGTGAGAGAATGATTTTACCATTGGCTATTTTTATAGAAAAGGAAATTTCATCAAGAAATTAGTGTTTTTGAAGTTTCTAGATGTGACGTGATTTGGGAGTCAAGAACATGGTTCCTTTTGTCGTTGCATTTTTCAGCAGCTTGAAGATGGAAGTGTGATCCCCCCTTCCTGTTAAACCACTTCCTTTTTCCTGCAATATTATGGGGAAAATCCCACAAGCATGCGTGTGCGTGAGTGTGTATCTTGAAACAAGTTGATTCTAATTCGTTACCATCTTGCAGAATGAACATTTTGATGACGACGAAGATGATTACAATGACGTGGATGATGGTGACGGTATGCATCCTCTTGAATATCACCTAACTGCCCTGTTACTTCAACTTATATCACCATTCTTAGGACTTGACTTTTGACATACTATAGCATTGTTGAATTTCGCTTTGTTAAGGCATTTCTGGATATTAATAGTTTTGTTCATTGCAGATGAACCTATCTTCTAAAGCCTGTATGGAGAGTGTTTTACTACTCTTTCTCAAACAACTTTAAGCAAGTTTGGCAAAAATGGAACTCCTTTTCCAATGGGGTCAACTGTGAATTCAAAGTAATACCTTGGCATGTCCTTGTAGCTTGGCAATTGCTTTGCAATTATTGGAGCCAGCACAAGAATCAAGTATACTAGGGCCATAGTTTGGGAGTTACCTTTCTTGTAAATGGTATAGAATTAACCCCTTGGCCAGAGATATAGTCAACAGTGCAGATAAGCATTCTGAATCTTAGGCTTGAGTAGTGTTATTTAAAAAACTTGTCAAAACTATTTCACCATGAGTGAAGTATTGTTTCAAGTCTTTATTACAGTTTAATATAATCTACCATTAGCTTTTGCAGTTTGTGAATCGAGCTTATGCTTTCATATGCTTCTCTGTTTGTTTCTAACCATCGTCAAACATTTCAAGGAGACTGATGAATGCCTATCTTATTCATCATCAAACTCTCCTCGGCGAAGCAAGATCCAAAACTCCATGCAATATAAAGATTTTATCTAGTTGAATACAATTTTGTGTGCATCTTGTACTTATACATCCAATCTTAGTTGTAATTTATGTCATCAAACAAGAAGAAAAGAATTTCCCCAGTTACCAAAATCTTCTACAACAGAAAGTGGGACTGATATTGTAACAAATGAAAAATAATATAATGTTATCAATCACATAACAGGAACTCAAAAGACTTCAAACACCTGGAAAATGTGGACTTAACAATAGAAAATCACCAGCCAGATTAAATACAGCTAGTAAAGAAAACAAGAGGCAATTTGGAAATTAAACAAACAATGTAAGACATCTAATACAATTTCTTTCATCTTCACGAGGTTATTTTATCAACATCCACGCCAATTCCCTTTCATAGCAATGGAAGAATGAAGATCCCAAAACCATATATCAAATAGGAAAACAATGTGGTTGAGATGAGGCCTACAGGCCCTGATCAATTAGATAATCTCCCAACCTCTCAACAATCATGTTACACTGTCCTGGAGTTAAAGGTTCGTCATAGATACCAAAAATCAGAGCTTGGCCGGTCTTCTTAACAGTGATCCCACCAGAGCCCTGCACAATGGAAGGATATATCAGCATAAATAAATGGAAAAATAACTTGGGTTAAGTTCATGGCCTAACCAGTATCAATTTACAGCAGAAAGAATGAAAGGTGAATAAGAATAAAAAGAAATGCCAACACAAAAGAATAAATATCCAAAAGTAGCTTTCAAGGCAATATATTTTTAACAAAAAAAGGCATAATCCATAAAGCAAATAAATAACATATCAAACTAAAACAGTGGCTACATAATGAAATATAACTGCGCTACACGGCCTAACAATATTTTTTATTACATCTAAAAATGTTGATCATTTACAGCAATTTTCGGAATAATTATGCACTAAGGTACTTAGGTTAATTCCAGGTAATGACCATTACAATGAATTAGGCAGCTAACATTATGTAAAGTTTCCAATTAATATATCATTTTTTATTTACTCAAGTTCCTGTCCAACACGCTTCTCTTCAGGGAACTAGCAACAAGTTATCCTCAGCTAAAGTAGCACGGTTGCATGAAACACATTTTGACTGCAGGGGTATGTCTCATGCTATACCAATGTTCATGTTATGTATGGTGATGGTATTGGTATCAAACAATATTATTTCCCTTAAGATAGACAGTGAATATCCCATCTATGCATTGTTATCCCCACCCAAAAAAAGAAACAAGAAATAACAGAAAAGGATGCAAATAGCATTTACAAGAGGGAATAAAAGTTTGAATCTTGACTACCTTCTTCCCACGAATAACAGCTCCTTGCTCTCCCTGTATGACCATGTACTTTGTACCACCAAGGTGTAACCCGGTTGGGGCAAGGGAGCCAGGTTCATCAAAATCTTTCATTATAGCAACAATTTCTTCTGGCTTAAACTGCTTATAGTCAGCGAGGAACCATATGTGTCAACCTCGGATTCATTAGAAAAATAAAGGACGAAAAGGAAAAAAGAGCCACAGGATTCTTGAACTGTAAGAATATTTTGCATGAAAAAAAGTGTGGATGTTGTAAATTGTAATAAATTATAACAATGATAATAAGTTGACTACCACACCAGAAACCTAAAACATCATGACGAAGTGAATGCTGATTTCACGGATGCATGAGACAATCCACTCGGTAGTTCACTGCCAGTAATCTAAAGCATCTTCACAAATTGAATGTTGATTTAACATTAACAAATTCACTACAAAGAACCGAAAAAATAAACTCACGAATTAAATCTTTATTTCTTCTTTTAAAAATTCAGATCTCCAAATTCATGGTTTAATGAAATGATTAAAGAAACTACACCCCTCTTGACCCCAATATAAAATACAAAATTTTGAATCTTAGAACCACAGATCATTTACGAGTCAATCACAAAATTCAAGGATTGATCCTTATTTTAAGTATAGAACATTTAAAAGAAAAAACAAGTGCCCATCTTTCTTCACACAAAATGCTTGAAGTAAAAAAGTTCTTTTTATTTTATTTTATAAAATTGGCATTCAGGGTGTTGCATTTGATGTACTTTCGTTCAGTATAAAAATCATGAATCAAACACAACCAAACTAGATCAATACCCTATCAGAAATAAACTAACCCAGAAATAGTTATACTCTAAAATAGAGAGAAATCCACAAACAGATCAATACAGATTCCCCCAATTATTTATTAACGTAATAAATCACTGGTAGGCTTAGCCGAAGAAAGAAAGAACTAACATGAGGGAAACCGGGGCTCTGGGCCCACACGCTACCGTCGTGGCCGATGATGGCAGCGCTGGTGAGATGGTGGCCGTCGATATCGCACAGCAGGTGGTCATCTACGTAAGTTTGCCACGACATTTTCAATCTTCGCCTTTGGATTGCACTGTGTCTTTCTCTTTGACCTTGTTTGACTTTTCTCAAGCTGAATTGTATTGCAGAAGTGTTCTTGGTCTGATAGGGAGAGAAAGACCGTTGTGATGATATGAAATGTATGAGCTGTTCTGGGCCGTCCATTTCATCGCCATCATGATTGAAAAGGAGTGATGTTCACGTTCTCCCCTTGTCCAAGGGACGAAATGGAAATTGGAAAGTGAATGGTTTGCAAGGGTATATGAAATTGCTAATTGATTAATGTTTTTTATTTAGGTCGAAAACCTTTTCGATTTTGCCAAAAATGGTAATTCACTCTTGACTAAATCAAATATAAATATTTTATTATTCACAATATTTAAAAAAAATAATAAAATCAAACTCATGAAAATAATAATAAAATTAATACTTTGTAATACTTATATAGTTCTTTTATTTTATATGATTAATGGATCTGAGAAATATTACAAAAACAGTCATAATTTTTGAAAAAGATATTAATTACATCAATATTTTGGATAAAGAGAAAAATTATCACAATGTTAACTTCATCATAAATTATGTATCAAATTTATTTTGTTGCCTTTATGTTGTATGTAACGTTGTATAATCTTTTATATATATATATATATAAATTTGCAATGAATCTTCATTTTCACATAAAATAATGCTTTTAAGTTTTAATTTCTTTTAGGTGAAATTAAATTTTTTATAATTGCATGGGAAAATAATTTAAGGGACAATTTTTTATTTTTTTTGGAGTTAACACTGGTTTGACATGGAATGATTGAAATTTTGATGTGTCTAAGTGGAACACTAAAGATTGATTTTATTTATTTATAATTTTTTAGTACATTGAAAAATGTTTATTTTAGAAAAAAAATAAACAGAATTTTTAGTATTTTTTTTAGGAAATTATTTTTTAACACTTTTAATTTTCATTCAACTAAGGAGGGAAGTGACATCTTTCCAATTTTGGACTTTATTGTTATTTCAATAAATATTAAGGAAATGAATAATAATTTAGTCAAAAAAACAATAATAAATGTAATTTTTATTTTTAACTTAACACTGTGACATAAAAACGATATTTTTTTTATGCCATATCATTAATTTTATCAAAATTGCTAAATGTGGTATGTTGATGAAAGATATTGAAAATGTTTTGAAATAAAATTAAGTAAAATATACTTTTAAAATAAAATTGATAAATATAGGGTAGCAGATAAACTTGCTAATATTGTTTTAGATGGGATGAAATGCATTGACAGTTGCATCAACCTTTTGTTTTATTTCTTAATGGTGATAATGACGAAGTGGCTAAGCAATGTAGAACAGCTAATTATGTCTTATAATCTTTTTTTTTTTTTTTTTTACTAATTATCAAAAAAAAATGATAAAAATATATAATAATCTAATGATAGTAGATGCCATTTTGACAAAACATAAAATCATGATGACAAAAATGGTCAAAACTAAATATACCTTTTATTAGAATTTCTTTTTTGTGAAGAATATAAAACAAACTCTTTTATATCTATAATACCTATTTAAAAATAATATATATATATAATATTTAAAGAAATTTGAGCTAAATGCCAAACCTGGTGTCCTTGACCCCACATTGGAGCCCTGGGAGCGTTAACCGAATTTGTAAACCCCTAATGAGCATAAACCCTAACAAATAGCACAAGCACAGAAGCAGCAAAAGCTTATTCTAGCTCACTTCCCTTTTTACAGTGAAGCCACAAGAAGAAGCAGAGGTACCCTCTGAATAACCTCATTAGGTAGAAGCGGAAAATGAGGAAGAAGGTGGACGAGCGAATCAGAACTCTCATCGAAAATGGAGTCAAAACCAGGCATCGTTCCATGTTCGTCATCATCGGGGACAAGTCCCGGGACCAGGTATGTCTCATCGCTTTGCTGTCTTTCGATTTTATTCTTTGCTAGTTGTGGAAAGGGTGTATCCTCTTAAAAGTTGGAATTTTTTTTTTTTGAACTTTCATGAGGTTCATTTGGGTTGTTGGATTGGAGTTGGAACTCAGAATGGGAATTACAATTCCACTTCTCGCAGAGTTTAAATTTAGCATTTGATGTCAAACTTAGTTGCGTTGGAAAGAAGTTAAATTGTGGAGTATTTGTTTTGAACTTTTGATTAGGACACAACCTTTTTGGAGACCAGAATATGTTATGATGCTCTACGCTTTTAGCTTACATTAAGATGGTTTTGATAAGCTACCCAACGTTTATTTTACCAGGAAAAAAAAAGTTTAGTAGGAATAGGAGAGAGATTTGAGAAAGGCGTTAAATTTGAATTTTGATTATTAAGGGTTTTACTGTGTTGCACTAAAAATTTTGTAATTTCAGTGTCAAATGGTTCCTGATGTTCATGCTGGGCTTATTTTCACCCTTCCCCACTGAGTAAAAGTAGCAATAAATGATGGCTAATTGTGATTTCTACCTTGTGCAGATAGTTAATCTTCATTACATGCTTAGCAAAGCACAGATCAAATCCAGGCCAACTGTTCTGTGGTGCTATAAGGACAAACTTGAACTCAGCAGGTTCAACATAGATGTTGCACTTTTGTTCTATCTTGTAAAACATGCCTCATAGTTGTGTCATTGTATTCGAACCATTTCTAAACAAGTGCCAGCTAACTTAATGGGATGGTTATTTTGTACAGTCACAAGAAAAAACGTGCCAAGCAGATTAAAAAGCTAATGCAGAGGGGTCTGCTGGATCCTGAGAAAGTTGATCCTTTTTCATTGTTTGTTGAAAGTGGGGGATTAACATATTGCTTATACAAGGATTCAGAGAGAATTCTTGGCAATACCTTTGGGATGTGCATACTTCAGGTAGCTTGCTTCAGTATTTATGATTTGAAATATCGGTCTTTCCTTTTTTGTTGTAAAACACATCACGCACCTCAATGATTAGCATGGACCAAGTTAACTTTTATTTTGTTGCTTTTACTTTCCTATTATGTAAATTAAATTATCCATTGAATTTCTGTTAGGATTTTGAGGCGTTGACACCAAATCTCCTAGCAAGAACAATAGAGACAGTGGAGGGGGGAGGTTTGGTTGTATTGCTACTTCGATCTCTGTCCTCGCTGACCAGTCTCTGCACCATGGTTATGGTATGAATATACATGCAACTGCCTTCCCTTTTTTATTGATTACCTTATGTAGGAACACTAAACACCATTATTCATGTAACGGTATTTTTTGTAATCTGTGCAGAAAACTACAAGTCAATGTGTATCAGTCTCTGTTTAGTATGTCATTATTTAAGATGTTGATATACTACACAATTTTGAGTTCAAACATTAAAAATATCCTGCCTAATATGACACAGGTTGAACATTTCAAAGAAAAGCAAAGTTATAATCCAACACAAGACAACAAGCAATTATGTGAAAAGCACCTAAGAGCTTAAAAATAGATTGTGTAATTGACTTATCAAGAGTTAGGAATAATAAACATAGAGGAAAAGCAGTTATAGCTAATTCAAGTTTAGTTGGCTATCCATAAACTGGAAGAGAGTAAGTTTTGCTTGGATGCTTCTTAGTTAGGAATGATAAAGAAATTTGTTAATGCTTTGGAATTTCCTGTGAGTTAAAGCCAAGCTACAAGGGTTTCGAGAACCCAACAAGAATGATAAATAAGCATTCTTAAGCTTTTTCCTTTAACTGAACTTAAGTGAATCTAAGATCAACATATGTATTCTACATTCCTTAGCTTAATAACCACAATATGATGTATGACCATGACTACACTATTATCACCTATGCATTATCATACAAGTAATTATTTTGTTTTGATCTTTCATTACAAGAAAGTTACTTAAGGCATATTGATTGCAGGACGTGCACGAAAGGTTTCGAACTGAATCCCACTTTGAGGCTACTGGATGCTTTAATGAGCGCTTTTTATTATCACTGGCTTCCTGCAAAGCATGTGTGGTCATGGACGATGAACTGAACATATTACCGATTTCATCCCACATGAGGTCCATTGCCCCAGTTCCTACTAAGGAGGTAAGCAATTAAATCTTTTTATTTCCTTGAGGGAACCCTGACATCTTTAACTTTGTGAATGGAGGGAGAACTTAATTTTACAATTCAGATGGGTCTAGGTTTTGATTCTCCATGTGTGATGCATCCAATATCTAGGGATGGCTATCTATAATTGTGAGTAGCATGTATATTATGTATCCTTTTTATGTTAGTGCCTGTTTATGCATGTATATATGTCTTTGTCAGATACATCATGGACATATTTGAGGAAATAATTTTTTGCAGATGGAGTTTTAGTTGTAATTTAACTTTCAATTGCTCTATTTTGAAATGTACGACTTCTTTGGGCTTATTTTCAAAAAGTCCTTGGTCAACTTGAAAACAAGTCCAATTTATCTTTTTGGTGCTCTTTAGGGGTAATTTACCTTATTATGATTTTAATCCATGATGATTTGTAATGTTAATGATACTTCAGAAAAGGCTTGAAAGTCTGTGAATATTAAATGTGAATATAAGGTAGTCTTATCAGTCTGTGGATATTTTCAATGCTATCGTAGAACGCCTCCTCCCTTCTCCTTGGTAACCAAGGATGATAACTAGTGGTAAATAATTGTTTGTTCCAATTTCAGCCAAACTTTGTCTAACAGTTTTCTTTATCTCTTAATTTATGTTGAAGGACCCTGAGGGACTCTCTGAGGCTGAGCGTGACCTGAAGAACCTAAAAGAACAATTAAATGATGATTTTCCAGTTGGTCCATTGATCAAGAAGTGTTGTACATTGGACCAGGTTTGGATTTTCCTTGTTTATCTTATATTGGTGTTGTCTAATGTGATTGACAATATTAGGTAAGAATTTTAGATGGTTTCTTCTTTGTTATATGAATAGGGAAAAGCTGTCATTACATTTCTGGATGCAATACTGGACAAGACACTTCGTAATACGGTTGCATTGCTGGCTGCTCGTGGCCGTGGGAAGTCTGCAGCACTTGGTTTAGCAATTTCTGGAGCTATTGCTGCAGGGTACTGTGCTTGTCTTATATACAAATTTAGATCATATATAAATTTATGATATATGTGCATATGTAATATTTTATCAATTTATTAGATTCTTATTGAAAATATTCATGTATATAGGTATTCAAATATCTTTGTAACTGCACCAAGCCCGGAGAATTTGAAAACCTTGTTTGAATTTGTTTGCAAAGGTTTTGATGTGCTTGAGTATAAGGTACAGGTTCTCTCCTATATTGTAGCAATTGTTATATGACTTTGCCATATTATTGTCTTTTTTAGGACGCTGAAAGGCAATTGCAACTGTGCTTTTTTTAACCTATAATAAGTTTCTACTCTTTATTTTTTATACCTTTTAACATTTAGATTACACAACTTACCAAGTACTAAATTGGCACGTGTTGGTCCAGTGTATCATAAACTTAGTTGCTCTGTCGTGACATAGCGATAACACTGATCATATTCATTCAGAATTCATCCTAGTATATCTTCAGAAAAAGCAATGTAATTAACTTCAGATTATCTCACTAAAATTTTCTTCTACCAATCATTTGAATTGTTAACGACCTCCAACTTGAAATTGCTGTTCTTATTAGCATAGTTAAATCTCCATTTTTGTACTGAATTTAGTGTAGGCAAGTTTGAATCAATCTTATGTTGTCTCTAAATTGTTAGTTCACTTTTTTGGTACTAATGGATTACTGATGATGATGGGTGTACTTTTTTTTGTATGTTGGTAGGAACATATTGATTTTGATGTGGTAAAAAGTTTGAACCCTGAGTTCAAGAAAGCAACCGTGAGAATCAATATATACAAGCAGCATAGACAGACAATTCAGGTAACTGATTCAAGTAAATTATTTGTAAATGCTTTCTTTATGTGGCACACTACCGCAAGCAACAATTTATCTGCTTGATGGGCTAGAATAGCTTCTAAATTTCACCATGTTGGGTCAAAAATTTAATCCTTAGATGGTTATTTTCTTTCCTTCTATTTTTTGAATAAAATAAAGTTCTACACTCCATTTACATTATTGATTGTCATTTTACTGAATCACATGAAGATAAGTCTTTGGAAGTATAGATTCCTTGTCTGGAAGTGGAGACACAGACCCAATTTGAGCTAGAGGATCTGGATTCAGTGTCCTAAAATATGAGTATTGATAAAGTGCTTTATTTATCTGCATTCTGTTGTGATTGGGGGGCACATGTGAAGAGCTTTGAAATACTTTTTTACAACTGTATGACAGATCACTGATGTTGCTCTTGTTTTTCCTCATAATTCGATGCAGTATATACAACCTCACGAGCATGGAAAGCTTTCCCAAGTTGAACTGCTGGTTATTGATGAAGCAGCTGCTATTCCTCTGCCAGTAGTGAAGTCTTTGCTTGGTCCATATCTTGTCTTCCTTTCATCTACTGTGAATGGGTATTGCTTATTATTTTCCTGTTTGTTTCCCTCAAATTTCCCTTTCTATGTCAAAACCAATTGGTGACTTAATAATATCTTTTCAGTTTATCAACTGTTTCATTTTTCCTTACAAACCTGCTTAATCTGTGTACCTTGATATGTACTGAAATACTCCTTTTTGTTTTAACCCATTGAAAGCTATGAAGGCACAGGTCGGTCTTTATCACTAAAACTTCTGCAGCAATTGGAAGAGCAAAACCGGTTGTCTGCTAATAGTGTGGATGGATCTCTTTCTGGTACTTAGTTTCACTTGGCTTCAGAACTGTACTCAATGTTTTGCTCTTGGGATGGCTGTATAGAATTTTGTTTCTAATGAGCCAGCAATATACTTCTATTACTTTTTTTTTCTGTGCAGTTGTAGCACATGCTTATGTTGATATTTGCTAAGGGCTGACTCATCCATTTGCAGGTCGTCTTTTCAAGAGAATTGAACTGCATGAATCTATCAGATATGCTTCTGGGGATCCAATTGAAAGCTGGCTTCACACTTTACTTTGTTTGGATGTTACAAATTACATCCCTAATCTTAACAGGTTGGAAAAGAGATGTTACCATAGGCTGTGGAAGATCAGCCCAACACCATAATCTTCACTGATGCCTCTTTTTTCTGTAATCAGGTTACCTCCACCCAGTGAATGTGATCTGTACTATGTTAACCGGGATACACTTTTTTCCTACCACAAAGACAGTGAGTTGTTTTTGCAGGTAATAACAAATTTATATAACGATATTTAGGTAAGACCTCTAACTAATGTCTATTTGTATACGTGGTGCTAAATTATTTGAAATCCTTGCAGCGTATGATGGCCCTGTATGTTGCTTCTCACTACAAGAATTCTCCTAATGATTTGCAACTGATGGCTGATGCTCCAGCGCATCACTTGTTTGTATTACTTGGTATACTTGTTTTATTTTTTTTTCTTTCCAATTTCTCTCTCTCTCTCTTTTGAAATCCTTATGTGGCTTGAGCTGGATTTCTAATAACATCTGAATTATATAGGGCCTGTGGATGAGTCAAAGAATCAACTACCTGATATCTTGTGTGTCCTCCAGGTTTGTGTTATTGGCATAAATTAGCCAACCTTTTCTTCAGTACCACCATAATGTTTTTCCTCATCTTAGTTATTGGTTTCTCTGATATTGCTTATCTTCATTTCTCCTAAGGAACTTATTGTATCCAATGTTTTCCACATCTTTTTTCTTCCTCTTTTATTTTGGTCCTAGCTGAATACCCTTTGCACACATACACATACTAACTATAGTCTTTAAGTTTTCCACTGCCTCATTATATCTAGAAAATGCAGTGCATGTTTGTTTTTTATATCCATCTTCTGTAATGACTGATGAGGAAGGACCGATACAAACATGAAGGATAGTATAGGCGGCTATATGTCAATGTAAAAACTACAACCAGATAATGCTGCCTTAATGTGCTTGAATACAATACACCTGCAGTGGAGAATTTCATATTTGATGCTGATATGGAAGCACAGGGACATATCTTTTATATTACAGTCAATTTATAAGCTGCTGGTGTTTGATTGGGTATGGTGTGAATGGGTTGCTACCATGCTGTTATTTGTGTAGTTCGCTAGCTGTTTAATTTCATTTGTTACAGTCATGGGTCTAAATTTTAACAACCAAGAGTGCTCTTTATTGATTGGTTTTAGTTAAAATAATAATTTTCTCCGATAATTAAAATAATTAAGTATTAGAATGAAATAATTGGAAGTGTCTACGGTGTTATATACTGATGCAGTTAGCTTTTCAGAGCCGAGATGCCTGTTGTTCTATCCTACTGTGAAGTTGCATGTTATTGCTGACAAAAACTCCTCTGGGTTTCTTTTGTTATCTTCTCCTATCTTTTTGTATCGAGACTAGGGCTTCGGCAGTCTTTTCTCTCAAGCTAGAGATGTATCTGTATCTATTTGAACTCTGTTTGGTTACTATATTAGGCCAGGTTGTTGATGAGATGCCTATTATCTTATTCCCTCTTCATTTGTTACTCTTTTTCAATGTATAGTGTATTATTTCTATCTGCAGGTCTGCCTTGAGGGACAGATTTCTCGTAAGTCTGCCATGAAAAGTTTGAGTGATGGATATCAACCATTTGGAGATCAAATACCATGGAAATTCTGTGAGCAATTTCGGGACACTGTTTTCCCGTCTCTTTCAGGTGCTCGCATTGTACGCATTGCCACCCATCCAAGTGCCATGAGGGTAACTTTTCTATTACCCATGCAAAACAAGTTTCTTTGGCTAGATTTTTGCTGATATAGTGAACTTTTTTCTGTTTTTTTTTTTTTTTTTTTTCCTCCTCTCACTTGTGTAGCTTGGTTATGGCTCAAAAGCAGTGGAACTTTTAACACGGTGAGTGCTGCTTTGGCTTTCTGTTTTCCTCACTATCATATCCTTTACTATCTGAAGTATTTTAGTTTTGCTTTAGATTTCAAAACATGTTCAGAATTGTGTCTCTGATTCATCCAGTAGTTTTTTGGATATTAAAACTTGCCAATTACATGACTTACTCTCTGTAGGTACTACGAAGGACAACTTACTCCAATTTCTGAAATGGATGTTGAAGATGTAGTTGACACCCCTGCATGTCAGAGTTATTGAAGCTGCAGAGAAGGTCCATTCTCAAAACCCTTCATTGAAATTCTTCAATGTTTAGTTTTTTTGCCATATATATAACAAAGTTGTTCAATGAATCTATTTGTGTGTCATTTCAAAATTTCAGATTTGATATTGGTTATATCTGATATGGTTAACTATTTGCATACATCTAGCCAAATTTCTGGCATGGAAATACTATTTGAAAGTGATTGTTTCCTTGATTTCTACAATATTATGAAGGAGAAATAAATTTAATTGTCAGTTATACATGTGGACTATTGTTTCACCCTATATTCATTAGGCATGTCCAAGATTAGTAGTTTGATGTTTTGGATCAATATTTTCTACTTATAAAGTAAGTTTAGCAGTCCAGACAGAGTCATCTCTGGTATGGTGTTTTCTTTGTCATATCTGATTATGCTGCCTTAAGTGGTCATTTGAGTAGCTTGATTTCTTGGAATTATATCTGATCAACAAAAGTACCTCTGGAAGTAGGGTTTCTTTTTCTCTGTTTTTCTTAGGTTGGCTTTTCATGATACATTATTCACAATTGATTATTTGAGTAAAAGAAGAATGTTGTTGACTGGTATTATATGTGGAAAAGTGATGGATAATTAAGTTAACTGGTTGCTACTTAATGGGACAGGAACTATGGTCTATAGTAGTTGGTGATTTTGGTGTGCATTGGGCAGTGTCTCTGTCAGTTGCACTTTGCATTGATGGAGGTCCTTGTTTAATTATGTTTCCACTTAGTTTCTCTATATCTTTCAGGTTACAAAGATAGTGTGAGTAATAATTGATTAGATTATTACACTTGATTCTTAAAGCAACTTTTTATACACAAGATATTTTTCTTATATTTAGTCATTGGATATATTATTCGAGAATATTGGACTTTTTGTGAATCTTTGATAGTTTTCAAAGGTTTCAAATGATGTGGCAAAAAAAAAAAAAAAAAAAAAAAGGTTTCAAATGCAACCAAGCTGTAAGAATGCTATTTAAAATTTTAAGGCTGAAACTTATTTCATTATTGAAGTATCTTCCAAATTACTTTGGAATTTGTCAATATATAGACTTATGTTTAATTTTGAATAAATTTTCACATATAATTATGTCTTCATTTATTTTATTTTTTCCAATGACACTGCGCTTGCAGGTTTCACTGCTAGAAGAAAATATAAAACCTAGAATTGATCTTCCTCATTTGCTGCTACATCTTCGTGAAAGACGACCAGAAAAGCTCCATTATATTGGTGTTTCCTTCGGGCTTACCTTAGACCTATTTAAGTTTTGGAGGAAGCATAGATTTGGTCCATTCTACATTGGCCAGATTCAAGTTAAGAATGAATTCATTATTCTTTTCACCTGTCGAATTATACTATAATTTGGAAGATTAAATTGTTTAAAAATGTTCTTTTTGCCAATGGAATAGAGTACTGTGACTGGTGAGCATACATGTATGGTCCTCAAACCTCTAAACAGTGATGACATTGAAGTTAATGGATCTGATCAGTGGGGATTTTTTGGTCCATTCTACCAAGGTGAGTCCAACTTCCCAAAGTTATATACTCTTCTGTTCATGTTAGTATTATTTTATATTTTTTTTATATTTGTGCTCTGGTAATCTGTTTACCATTTGTAGATTTCAGACGAAGATTTAGTAGACTTTTGGGTTCAAGCTTCCGTGAAATGGAATATAAGCTTGCAATGAGGCTAGTATTGAGAATTTACTATTTCGATATCGTTATTTATTTCTTCATTATTCAATATGCTTATGCCACTGAAAACTTTTCAGTGTCTTGGATCCAAAGATTGACTTCAAGGAGTTAGGGTCTTCAACGTCCACCTTGGGTGGATTTTTGGGGTCAATTAAAGATTATCTATCTCCACATGATATGAAGCGACTGGAAGCTTATACCAACAATCTTGCAGACTTTCATCTGGTAAGATCACAGATGTCCTTTTTATTTTTATTGGAGGAACCTTTTTTTGGTTTCTTCAAAGTGATGCTGACTTTTGTATCGTGAACGTTGGCAAAAATAACAAATAAATTAAAATGTTTCCATTAAGTTTGTAAGAAAAAAAAAAAAAAAAAACCATGTTTCAGTCAAGTTTGTATCCAGCTTGTATATGCATATAAGAATCATGGCAAAAGTGGAGAGGAATTATTCTTGCAAAATCAGTTTTTGATTAAACTAAATTCAGAGTGACGTCCTAAAGCAGTAACTTAATATACCATGTTTGGCTATTTATTACTGGAGTTGCTATGTAAATAGATCAAAAATAAAATCTATAATGCTAGAATGCGAAACAGCAGCTTTTATGAGTTCTAATAGTTGTTATAGTAAAAATGTGTCTTTGTCTTGCAGATTCTAGATTTTGTTCCTATCCTTGGGCATCTATACTTCCAAGAGAAACTTCCAGTTACATTGACATATCTACAGGCATCTGTTTTATTCTGCATTGGCTTGCAGTATCAGAATGTCTCGTACATTGAGGTTTGTTTCTCAATTTAGCAATCTACTTTGTAGTTTAATATAATTAGACATACATCCAGAGCACATGCCTATCAGCCTATGTATATAATATTAGTATTTTAAGGAGTATGACCACTGGGCAATTAGTCCTAGAGACTGATTATAGTAAATGACAAGAATATGGGTGCACATCAGTCAACCCTTTAGAGGTTCATTATCATTCTAATGGTCAAGGTACCAAATACATGTAGCATGCTCCTTTCAACTTGTTTTATCAAATTGAATGAGCCATGCTATAGCAGTTTTTGCTTGTGCACCTCCTGGTCCTTGAAATGTAAGAACAATGGCATTCTTGTTTCATTTATTTTTTTTCTCTTCTTATGAAATGTCTATTGATGAAACCATGTTCTCTTATCCTCTTGCAGGCACAAATGAAGATAGAAAGACAACAAATTTTGTCTCTATTTATAAAGGTTATGAAGAAGTTCCACAAATATCTATACAGTGTTGCATCTAAGGAAATTGAATCAACCTTGCCTCGTTTAAAAGAAGTAAGTTAATTGAAGCTAAACTGTAGAAGATTGTGTCAATGCATTTTTGCTTCATTTATCAGCATCCAAAGCAGAAGGCATCTTCTCAATTTTGCTAAAATGTCTATTTAAAAACTTGCACCTGTCTAATACGTAGTATTAAATTGCTTGTCTGATCTGTTGAGTATATCCACCACTGATGTGTCTGGTATTATCTGAAAAAAGATTGAAACATGCATAGCTTGTTTCGATCAAGGAAGTGTAATCCTGTGCTTTGTCACTCCTCTTTTAATTTTTCTTCCTTTTGCTGTTATCTGTCAATTTTGTATCCAGATTGTGATGGACCCACACAACGTCACCGTGGATGAAGATCTCAATAATGCAGCAAAGCAAGTTGAGGTATTTTACTATCGTCGTTCCATTTAGCATCTCTGCTTCTGTTTTCTGCATCCTTTTATTCCCATAAACCAACCTCCTCTTCTCCTTTCCATCCCTAAACCCCGGCGAGGAAATATTTTCTTGTTTTACTTCCGAAAAGCTTGACTGAGTTCACTTCATTATAGGATGAGATGAAATCCAGGACAGAGGGATTGTTGAATCCTGAGTTCCTCCAACAATATGCCATCGCAGAAGGGGAGGCTGATTTTGAGAATGCTTTACAAAATGGTGATGGAAAGATACCGGCAGGTGGTCTGATTAGTGTGCAAACCAGCAAAAAACAGAAGGAAACTGAAAAGATCGAGAAAAAGCGAAATAAAGGTGAGCATAGCTCCAAATCGAACAAAAGGAAAAAATCTTAATTAGGACATTGGAGATATCAATTTGAAAGAACTTGCCAAGGATTTGCGTCTGATTTTAATTTTAATTTTTTATACTTTATATGTTTCCGGGCATATTATATAGTGTCAGAGGAGCTAGCCCAGATTCTCCTAGCCATGACTGTTGAATGTAAATATGCTCGGATAGAAATAAGAAGTTTAAAGACATACCTTCTTCCTGATTTTGTAATTTCAAATTAATGCTTCTCTAATGTTATTATCTTTTGCTTCATTTTGTGTTTATTCAGTATGGAAACATTTTTTCCACTAGATCAAAAGTTAGTCGCCAATACTAATTCATTTGTTTATTTTGATCTGTCCATGAAAAATAGTTAGTGTAATTTTTGAAGACAAAATGTAAGGTCATAAAATCAACAGACTTCTTGCAGCCGTTTTGGTTCTTTCAGGAGGGAAAAGCCAGGCAATGATGAGATTAGTCCCAACCAGTGCTTCCTAAGTATTCCACTACTGCAGGATCCAAACAAACATTGTTTTCGACAAATTAGTGATACAAACAGATAGGCACAATTATGGTTCAATGACAATAGGTTAGTAAAAGTGATAAATTCATTAGGGAATCGATTCAGCTTCAGCTTTACTAAACAAGTCTAAATCAAGTCCTAAACTGTTCACGTTCACAAACAATTCTATTCATTTGAAAACTAATTATAAATCGGCAAAGAGAATGACTAGAAAATTGTCAAAGCAAATAAACGATATATAGAATTGGTAAAGTCGTGTAAAGTGCCAAAGTATACAATAGTTCAAATTAAAAACTATCAAAACAAATCAAATGCAAAAATAGTTTCACGATTTATTTTTATGTTATACTCAAAAAAACAGGTAAATAAGTAACATAATTGAATATCACTCTAAAAGCTATCAAAACGAGTTAATCGTCAGAGGACGTGACGATTTACTACAAAAAACACATAAACGGCATAGCACCCGACCATTTAGGCTTAGGTCTGTTGCACCACTTAAGTTGGCAAGGTTTTGATGGTTTACTTAGTAAAAATAAAGTAAAAGTGTAAAACATCAAAAACTTGAAAATTGGCGTAGTCTTTGTTGATTTACTCAAATATAAAAACTCTCAAATTAATAGGCAATATACTATATAAATATCAATTTGATCTAAAAAATTCAAATACCAAAGAGCTTGGCTATGTACTATATATATAAAAACAACAAAACTCGTTATTTTGCAAAGTATTGGTATATTTAGTCTAATAATTAACTATCAAAGGAAGTAAAACATCAAAGATTTTAACGGTTTACTATTTAAAAACCAACAAACCTAGTAAATAAGCAAAGTTGTTGACTTTTTACTCTATTAATTATCAATCAAAGCGAATAAAATGTCAAGGAGTTTGATGATTTATTCTATAAAACAACAAAGGTCATGTAAACTGGCAACGGTTTACAACGGTTCAAACTATAAACTATCAAAACAAATCAAATGCAAAAGATGTAAATTGGCAAAGTGGTTGACTAAAAAATGATCAAAGCAATTTCACGATAGAAAATTTCACGATTTATAAAATAACTAAACTCGTTGTACATTGACAGAGTATTTACTGTTTATTGTAAAACTAAGAAAATAAATCAAATACCAAAAGTTTGACACAGTTTACTATTTGAAAACCTACAAAACAAATCAATCAGAAAAGATGTTGACTTTTTACTCTAAATACTATCGATCAAAGCAAATAAAACCCCCAAGAATTTTACAATTTATTTTTTGAAACAACAAAGGTCATAATTTCGCAAACTATCTGCCAATTTAGTCTAATAACCATCAAAACAAGTAAAATGTCAAAAAATTAAACGGTTTACTTTAAAAATGAACTAAAGTTGTCATCCTCTAGAGATAATTAAAGTATTTCCAATGGATCAACAACTTAAGTAATATGTAAATGAATTAGATGTTATTTTTAAAATTATTCAAGTATGTAATTAATATATCGTGAAAATATAGCCGATTCTCTCATAAATTATTCTCTTATGTATTTGACATGTAAATTTATTTATATTTTAGTTAATTTCTTCAAAAATTACTCTCATATATAATTAACATTTAAATCGCAAAACCTTCGCTAATTTGCTAACAAATTTTTCACATATAATTAATTTATAAATAGACATTAGTTGATTTTTACAAATAATTTTCATATGTAAATAATATATAAACGAAATTTTATGATTTCTCATAAATTATTCTCATTTGCAATTAAAGCTGATTTCCGTAGAGAAAGAAACTCTTCATCTTCTACCAAAAAAAAAAAAAAAACACTCTTCATAGGTTTTACTTCTCATGTCCCCAACTAAAAATGGAATTCCCTCCCTTCCTAGTTGTAAGGGTAGTTTCCTCTGTCACATATCAGATCCTACAATGAGGATGAAAATGGTGATACGAATATCATTGATCCAAAGTTAGTCGTCTAGGGTGTTGAATGTAATAACAAATCAATTCATTTTAACTGGAATCCAAATCCAACAGTAAAATTATTAGTTTGCACAGTTCCAATGATAGATTAGATTAGTTATACATAGTCAGGGTATTAAGAAGGACAATTGAATTCCCCACAATTTTTCAGAGAAAGAAGGCTGAGTTATGAAACAATGGAGGAAGTTTTCCTTTTGGTGCAACTCAATTAGAAGAAGGAGAAGATTATTCAGGGAGATGTGACTGCACGGTTTCGGATTCTGCTTGAACGCCTTATTGGAGTAGTAATAACCTTCACTTCTCTTTTTTCCTCCTGCATTTACATATGAAAGAAGATCTGAAATGCTTGCTATTATAATGCAAATCATGCAGAGTACAGAATAAAAGTTACAGACACAGTAAGTTCTCTTACTCTTGTAAAATTCAAGACCAAGATTACACTCAGAAGATATCAACTCACCACAGCTATAGGCAACCTATGAAATGTCATGCACCACTAGCACTTTTCAAATGGTTTAAGATATACTAAACTTTCTCCCTGAAAGCCTTAAACTTACCCTATCAAACAATGGCCAACCAAAATTTAACTGTGCAAGCATATGTTTGCATTCAACTAAATGCATAATTATGTTTTCACCTAAATATGGCCTTTGCACATCTTCATAATTATCATAACGCATACATTGTATGTGACAGTATTGCAGTGCCAAAGTTAGTCAAACTTTTTCTAATTAAACTATAACTGTCAAGAATAAACTAAACAGAAATCATATTCAACAAAAACCAGGCTTGCATCATGGTTAAGAATCGCTCACCTCTTTCTTCATTATCTTTCTTTGAGGTGTAAAGCTTCCATAAGAAGGGGAACCTATGGTGGACAACTCTGATGAGAAAGCAGGCTGAGGATCAACAGGAACAGAATGACTCTTGATCCCTGGGCTCTTCGCAAAGGAAACAGAATAGTTGATATCTTCCTTTTCTGTGTATCTCTTATTCACACCACAACTCCTCAGAGAACTGCTGAGCTCTCCAATGACAAACTCACCAAGCAACTCAACTGTTGGTGCCCGGATTCCTTGACACCCTTCAGTATCCACAGAATGTCTGGACAAGGAAGGACCCATGAAAGAGAAAGTATGTTTACTCTGCCAATCTCTCTCACTAGGAGAAACGGAGCTGCATTTTCCAGTCATCATATGTTCAGAATAAGGATCCACAACAATCGGAGAAGAATTCTTCTCAGTAGTTTTCTCCTGCAGTAGAATTGAAGATTCTAAGCATGGACTTACAGACAAACAAAAATCCTTTTCAACACGGTTTTTCTGCTTGAAGTGAAAAGCCAAAATCAAAGACACAGCAATGGTTGAAACTGTTGAAACCCCAATGACAGCTTTTACAAGTAATTCACTTCTCATGTGCTCCACTGGTCCTTCCCCCAAGTTCTCCTCTTTATCAAGACTCGCAGTTTCAAAGTATTCATCATTGTTGTCTACCCGCTCTGAATTAGCTACTTCACCCTCTTTGTTAATAACAATTGCAACTGGCTACAATTTTCTTTCAACAACTTCATTTCCAGCTTCTCCTTGAAAACTTCAATAGCATTTGGAGCAGCAGAATTCTCTACAATTTCAGCAACCCGCAGCTCAGATTCCTGAATCATCTTATCATAAATCTCTCCATTTTTCACATTTTTATAATCACATACATCTCCACTTTCACCCCTTTGCAATTCCAAAACTTCAGTCATTCCATCAACTGGTTCTTTCTCTTGATTATCAACCATCTCCACATCTTCATTTCCTCCACCTTCCTGCTCTAAGTCTTCCCATAATTTATCAGCAATTTCATCTACTTCAACATTACCATCTTCAACCACTATCTCTTCTTTAGCACAGTCAATGATACCCTCTTGTGTCTCTTCTTTTTGGTCCAGAAGATTACTTCCACTTTCAATTTTGTTTTCTGAGTAAGTTTCAACAATCTCTTCTACATACTTGATCCCCTCTTCAATAGCTCCCTGGTCCACTTCCACAATACCTGTTTTTGTCAGTGAACCAATTCCTCCTTTGGGTTGCCATGATGCAGATTCGTATTTATGGTTCTGAATCATCCAGTATCCATACCTATCAACCTCAAAACACTGTGAAATTGGTGAAGGCACCTGGGAATTCATAGACAATATATATGAGGTGGAAAGAAGCAAAATGAAACATAAAAGCAAAAATTTCAGTGCCCCTTTCACATTCCATCCCCTTTCTTTCTCTATCTCTCCATCTTCCTCATCACTGCCCTCAAACTCTTCATCTTCCTCGTCACTTTCTTCACCTGCCACATCACTTCTCTCAACTTCTTCATCTTCTACCTCCAACTCATTTCTTTGGGAAGAAGAAGACAAGCCATGAGACCCATGACCATAAACTGAGTCAGCCTCCGCGTCCGTGCAATTCTCAGAATTGAAGGAACCGTTTGGTGTAACTGTTAAGGCATCTTCTCTTTCCCCTATTCCATTTTTTTGAGTAAGAAAAATTTCACGACACCTATTTGGCTTGTACTGGAGAAATTTGGGCCTTGGAGTAATGTAATTTTTCAGTGGGTCACAAGGCATTAAAGATGAATCTTAAACAAGAAGAGCATTTAGCTTATCTTCGTGATTCTGGGTCGAGAATGATGTCGCTTTTGGTTCAATATTCAGGGCCTTCTGGTCATGGTTATCTAAGAAAATCAAATCAGAAGTTTCATTACTTTCGCCTAAGATTTTCTTTCTTGGAACGACAACCTTGGAAGCTGCGGATATGGTAGTGGACATGTAGTGCTTTGAGGTTGATTTTTCTGGGTTATGTTTGTAGTCAGCTACCATTCTTGCTTTGTATGTCATTCTCATCTGTAAATGCAATCATTATTTATAACGAACAAAAATCAATCTTTCTGAAAATTGTGGATGCCTTAAGGCATGACTGATTACTGTGAGAGCAAAAAGGAAATAGAAATTAAAAGAAAACATGGGGAAGTTACAGAAAAAGCAGCTAAAGCTTATCTTTTCCACTTTCCTTGTTTTCTTGGAGTCCAAACACATAAAATTAGAGAAGCAAAAGAGAGAGATACATATACCAGTATCAAAACTTTTTGAAATTGCGGAGGTTTTGATGGGAAAAGGTGATGAGGAGCGACCCTTATTAGCACCATCCATTTCCTTTACCTCTCCTTCCTCTGGCTCTCCAAAAAAAAAAATTATATGACTGACTTAACCTTTCAAAGGTCGATTTTGAGGATTCAACTTATGAACAAATATGGCCGTTGCCCGTTGGCAATTGGAAAGTATTTAAATTCCTTATATATTATAAGAACAGCTACTAAAAGTTTGAATCTTTTGACCGTTGGGATTATGCCAACTTGCGTCTTGGGCCAACTAACTGTAAATCTGGGCCTGGTTTTATCATTCGTTTGTAGTTCGTCAAAGCCCAAAACAAGAGAACTCATAGCAAAATGGAAAATGGCCCATGCAGGTCTCGAACCTGCGACCTTCGCGTTATTAGCACGACGCTCTAACCAACTGAGCTAATAGGCCAATTTCTATATTAGATTTGAGCAAATCAAAATAAATAAAACAAATATTTTTGCATGGTCAAACTGCATTTTCCAAATTCTAAATATAAAGAAGTGAATGAAAATTGAAAAATGGGATATTAATTGAAGATTCATATTGAATCCTATTTCCAGTTTGTTAATGTTTTTTAAGTCAGAGTTAAAGCCTCAATGAAAGCATCAACCATCATTATTATTAGAATTGAGAAGAAAGAAGAAAGAAGAAGAAGGAGGAGATAATTAATTATATGGCCAACTTACTCTGTCAATTTATACTTACCATTAACTCAATCTCAGTAGTCATATCAGATGGGATCCATGCCCTGCATCTTCATGAATAAATATGGAATCTATATTAATTAAGAGTTAGATAAAGGATAGCTGTAGATTTCAAATTTTCAAGCCATATATGTACGAAACCCTAATAAGTAAGTAGATATATAAACATATGAATTTCGTCTAATTCACGTATCAACATTTTGGTGTATATATAAATGGCAAGACGCTCCTACCATTGTGGGGTCTGGAGAGGATTAAATATACGCAGTCCTATCTTGCATGTGAAAAGACTATTTCTACAACTTAAACTTGTGACTTCTAGTTATGAAGACTTACTTACAAATTCTCGTAGAAATTAAATAGACTAAAATGACATGTACTTAGCATTTTATATTCGTTACAGCTAATAATTATAGGCAATGACTAACACTATAAAATTAAAAGCATCCTAATTTTAAATATAAAAAAAAAAGGTAAATGGATAGACTTATATGCTACGGTCTGTCCATTGAAGTAAAAAGTATATGGCTCATGGTAGATATTTAAAAAAAAATACGGGAAACTAAATTTTTTATAAGCTAAGCTAGCAGCTATATCCCATAAAATTGACTGTAGTCTATAATATTTTCGGCTACAGGCCAAAGTCTTAAAAGTCATTTTCTTGTAGTGCAAGGTAGCAATTTTATCATAGTGTCAAGGCTCACTCTTTATTGTAGGCATATATATAACTAAAATAACTGTGATTAGAAACAATCGAGACAGTATTCAAAAGTACTGAATGTCTTCCTTTTTCATATTGAAAGTTGGTTGTAATAAGAACTTACACAATGTGAATGCACAATTTGACCAAATACAACAAGTTTCAAACTTTAAGCTTGAGGAGGAGATAATCCCAAATTTGCACTCATTAATCAACATTTGGGTTCCAATTTTTTTCAAAAACTTTCCTGTGGTGACAGATGTATATATATTAGCCCATGAACCAAACATTAATTCATTATTTTCTCGAAGAAAGTGTTTTACAAATTAATTAAATATAAAATAATATTGAGCAATATGTTAGAATCTAGAGAAACATAATGTTTTATTAAGAAAGTATTTACCATTAATTTATTCTGATTTGTTTACTTCTGAATATATCGTGCTTTTCATTTAAATAGTTGGCACCAATTAATTAAAACTTATTTTTTAATCCACAAAATAGGCACCAATTCAAAAAATATGGTAGAGAGATGAGGACATATATGTAAATATAACCAAAGGTGAGGGGTGATTCTGGAATAAGAACATTTCAATATGGACACGCTGCACGAAATATTGGCGATAGGTAATAATGTATATGTAAAGTCTTAAAAGAATAATAATTCAGACAAAGACCATCTCAATTACCCAAAGTACCCCTCATAATGATGCTTTTTTACTACAACAGAGGGCACGTGACCTATAAAAAAATAAAATAATAATCCTCCATCAAGGTGATGCAAGCACACGAAATTTAAGAAGAAGAAAAGTCCTGAGCCCTGTCAATGAAATGAAGTACCAAGTACTAATCATTACTGATGAAAATGAGAAATTTAAGATTCAAACAGAGTACTGTCTACCATTAGATAGGGTAGGGTACCCTATCCCTTTCTAAACTTGTTGTTTCAGTTTACACCCACTCCCCCTCTCAAACGCGTGAAGTGTCATCGCCAAAATTTTCATTTTCCAAAACTAATGAAAAACAAAGTCAAATATTGAGCTTGTTCAAAACATAACAAGCTGTGGTTTGCCAAAATTTCACTCGTTGCCATTATTAAGTAATCTCAAAATTTTGAATTGGGATGTAATCCAGTATTCATAGGACTAGAAAATGATAAACTTATTTTTATAGAAAGAGAGGCTCAATTATCAGTTCCTATATGATGCTTACTTCTTACAAAAAATTGAGTTAATTAACTAGTTGACTAGTTTAATATTATTAATAAGTTGTATTATTATTTATATATAAATTTTACTATCTCATTTTTCAAAAAATTGACTTGTTAATTACTAGTTGACTAGTTTAATATTATTTAATAATTTATATTATTATTTATATATAAATTTATAATAACTGTATTTATATGTAAAAAATAACATAATTTATAAATGTAACTTATTTAAGTGGCTTTATTCTATCTTGAGTTCTTTAATTTTTTGAAAAAAAAATACACATTCAAGAACTTTAACAAGTAGAACTCTAAGCTTAGATTTAGGCTTGCGAGCTCTTGGAGAACATGAGCTGAGATTGAGCTTGCTCAAACCGTATCAAACTGGGTTTTGCTAAAACTTGAGTTGTTGCCATTACTAAGTGTAATCTCAAAAATTTGAATTGGAATATAATCCAGTATTCATAAGACTAAAAAAGGATAAACTTATTGTTATAAAAAGAGATGCTCAATTACCAGTTCTTACATGATGCTCACTCCTTACAAATGTGAGTCTCCTCAAGTTATCTGTGGAGAAATTCATATTGAATTGCCAGAGATTATATTTATTTGTAACACTTGACAATGTTTGTGGTGTTCATGAGTTTGTCTTATTGCCTTCTTAGCATGTTCAAACTTTTATTTATGCTCTACAAGAAGTTATTATTTCACCCTCTCCTTTTTTTTTCAAATTTTTTTATTGGTCGGTAATAATGGCGCCCTGTACTTTGTCCCTGTGGGGGAGTACACATCATAGTCATTCATACTTGGCTTCATGTGGTGCATGTCCAAGCGTCTACTCGTGTCTACTCCAGTGCCATCACTGACTTCCATATGTGGGAAATTTTGAAAGGTTTCCCTCGTAATAAACCTCCTTCTTAACTCTTGCTTGTCTTTTACCATTTGTGCTTTGTGCTATTTCTGGGAATATTCTTCCCACTTATAAGGGGCTAAAAATTCAAGTTTCCATTAGTTTAAACCTAATAGACAGTTTCTGCCAATTTCTTTATAAAATTAATCTGGAGCCTACCTGAAACCCTCATCAGATCTCAATTGGTGGGAAACTGTTGGTTTTCAAAAAAATTTGCCAAATTTGCCAGAGGTATACACACTAATACAAATCACACAACACTAACTCCTTCTAGGCATTAGGCAACACAGTGTTACAGACATCCTATCCTCTTGTTGGAATCGCTATGTCTTTAATATTCTTAGTTGCTTCCTGAAGACAATATGAACCTCAGGCATTGAAAATTTGCACAAATTGTTGTTTCAAACCAAAACTCTTGACTAGGAATAAAATAATGTGATATATAACAGAAAAACATGACTAGAAAAGAACTCTTGGAAAGGAATATACAACCAGCAGTACTTTGTGTTCTGTCCTATTGCTTTCTAAACCTTAGTGGAAGAAGAAACATTGTTGAAGTACTATTCTGGTTCTTCAATTAACACAGAGGTTCTATTTTTACTAAATTCCAGGATTCTTGAACATGGGAGTGCGAGGAACGTTGCATCCTAACACTACTAATGCTGTTTCTGGCAGCCATTATTTCATTGAGTGTAAGTTGCTTCTTTGGACCAGGTTCAGGCCTCTGCTTTGGTGCACTAAGAGACCTCAATTTCGCCATAGAAGACTGTGTGTTGGCCATGTAGTTTGGGGAATTGGAGTAAGGCCGGAAGAAACTGTCTCCATAAACACTCTTAGCCGGTGTACCCGGGGCATTATACCGGATACATTTTGAAAAACGAGGAGTGCTTTGAGCTGTAGAGAACTTGCATTCATCACCTGTGAAGTACCATTCAAAATCTTGGTGAAGTTGGCAATCGGGTATAGGACTATGGCCTGGAACTAAACAAGGTAGAGGCGATGACACTGTTGGATAAGGCATGTCTTCACCAAATTCAGATAATGCATTGGCAAAGCGCCTGGATCTTGATCGGGTCTTATAAGCTGTGTCCATTTCTTTTATTTCATCAAATCCAGTGTAGGGACTTTCATGATTTGCAGATAGCCATTTGCTGTGGAATTCACTTCTTTTCTCATCCAATGTTTCCTAACAAAACAAAAATGAGTGAGACTAAATGATGGGGGATTTAAGGAGCAAATTGAAATTGTAATTGTATAAATGATGAAGAATTGGTTCTTACAATGGATTTTCTTGGACGAATTTCGGGTTGAAATCTATTATCTTTGCGGAGGGAACGCTGAGCCATCTGTGATCGAGCAGCTGCTTGAGCTCTTACAAGAACTTGCATACGGTGAAGAGTTGCAGCAGTCTGCTTCCGGATTAGATAGCCTCTAACAAGAGCTTGTAACTTCACCAATCCTTTCAATGCTCTAAGTGCTTTTCGGGCCTGAAAATGAATCAAAATTAGATTTTGTATATGAATAAAAAATAAACCCAATATCAAGGGGCAGCAAAATAAAATGAAGAGTTTAACCTTGTAGATCTGCAATATGTACAAGACTCTCATGGTCAGGTATGTTAGATATCACACCACACCCAAATAAAAAACAAGGCCAGTCACTGTTTCATTAGAAATTGGAGATATTTTCCCATTTTTGCAGTAATCAAAGTAGACACAAAAGTAAGAATTAAGCAAAACACTTCAATTATACCAACCAAGATCTTTCACATGGACAAACACACAAGCATTTCAAAGGCATTGTAATTTGAATATTCCAGGAACAAAGGAATTAAATGCACATACCAAGTAACCTCTAAACACAGTCTGAATCTTCACTGCAGCCCAGCCCTCTCTTCCCCCAAAAAACATAGTTTTCCTTCCACTGCTTCTGCTTCTAAGTTTCACAACTTCAGAAGCGGCTCTTGCAGAAGCTACAGCAGCATCAGCTGCCGCAGATGCTGCAGCTGCCACTGCAATTGCGTGCTTGGTCTGATCTTTCTCTGTTTCATCAATATATGATCTCAGCCAAAGAGAATAAGAGACAGGAGCAATACCCGGAACCACCGAAATATGCCCTGACCCACCGGAGTTTCTCCCTGACTTGCAGCCAAAACTCCACCTTTTCTTCTCCTTGCAGTCACGAACCACTGTACTTGGATTGTCAACACGGTGATCCTTCTGTTTCTTCATCCCCAACAAGCCCTTCAACCATCTTGAAGCTTTACCCATTTTTCTAGATCCCTCTAGAATTTCAGGTCACAAATCCTAGAGAGAGAAACAATGTCAACAATAACGGGTGGGTTTTCCCTCTCAAATATTTTCAAGTAAGAAATAAGTGCCAGACAATCCTATAAAACAAAATAAAGGCCAAAACCCAAGTGAGAGACACGTATTTCAAAACCCAGGTAGAGCTCAGTTGAGAATGAAGGCTCTAAAAAATGTTGTAGAATCTTTACAGGTTGCAAGATGAGAAGAGGGTTGTGGGGGAAATGTTTAACAAATCAGAATGCATCAAATCTAAAAGAAGAAAAATAATAAGAATTGGATAAAAATCAGAACTTCTTGAAAATAAATTTCTGACAGAACCTCGTGAAAACTGTATTACAAGACAAAAAGATGTCACAGAAAGATACAGAGCCTCAAAATCATTAAAAATAGTAAAGCTTCAAAACCGTAAGTAATACAAACAAGTATTACGGACAAACCATAAAAAGTGATAAGCAATAGAAAAAGTAGTAATAATCAGAAAGAAGAAAGACTCAGAGCCTCAAACCCACCTTCTCAAATTCAAAAAAAAAAAATCACAGAATTCCCTACCACTTCCTCTAATCCAATAACTATCTCATTCTCAGCCAACCTACAAAACGGACTACAACATTTACTCTCACTGGTAATACTCTGGCTTTCTCTCACTAACTTTCTGGAGCAACGTGTAATACAAACCCTTTTGAGTATTTTTGCTTCACACATACACTATCTCTTCCTTCAAACGAAACTGAGACCCTTGTCAATCTTCTGCTACCCTTTTAAAGCCACAATTTTTCTCTCATTACTCACACATAGACTCTGTCTCTTCGCCAATGTGCTGTACTAGAGTTCTGAACAGCCATTAAAGCCCATACCGACTAAAAGGGTTCTTTTATAGCTACTCTTTGTCCTCAACAATAGGCCAAAAAAGCCTGGGTCTTTGCTTCCTTTCTTGGGTAGAGAAGATCTCCCAGTGATTCCAGAATATTTTCTTGCTGAACAGAGATTTTCCTTCTCTGCTACAGTTATCTGCCAGAAAATCTTTGAGAAACAAGCTTTGGTCAAATGGGTATTTTCTAAATGATGGTGACAAATTAAGCATATGCTAACTGATTTGTAGAAATGATAAAAGCAATAAATGCTTGGTTTTCAATTTGCCCCAATTTGTGTTGTACTAATGAATCTTATCTTAATTTGAAAAGTGATTGAATTTTTTTGCAGTTTTTGAATTTTGAATCAAGATCTTGCTGTGTATTTTAAATTAATATGATGATGATTGAAGTTAGAAGATGATATCCAAAGGAACTAAAAAAATTGTATAAATTTGACAAGAGATTTGAAAAAAAATAAAAAAATAAAACATTCAAATCTTGCATGAAGCCCGGAATCATAAATAATTTATTAGGTTGACAAGGCCGTAGATTAAGGACGGAAAAGAAAAGGATTTAAAATGAAAATATCAACGGATTTTTTGTCCCAAAAAAAAATAAAAAATCTCAATATTTATCTATATTTATATTATAATTATTATATATATCTATATCTATCTATCTAAATATTGAAATATTTTTTAACTTTTTAATATAATTTTAAATTTATATAACACTAGTGGACTTGCTCACATATACATATGCATGCATGTTTTATATTTATTTAGTAGTTTTTAAGTGGTTTGATGAAATTTTTTAAATATGTGTATATTATATAATAGGAGCCAATAAGAGGTTTTTTTAACTCTTATCATAATATAGAAGAAACTTAAAAAAAGGATAATGCCCTCTTAAATTTTGAATTTTTTTTAAATTAATATTTCATCATTTATTAAAAATATTTAATTTCTCCTATAATTTAGAAAGAAAAATTAACAAAATATAAAAAAAAACTCATGTATTGTTAATAAATATTCAATTATGCTAATGAATTCCTCTAACTCATATATCAATTCTTTTATCTTTTACACTAACATTTTGTTTAAACAAAATCAATATAGATGGTGCTTTTAGGGAAAATCCGGGAAAGGCAAGTGCAGTTGGTGTGATTAGGGATAACCGAGTCAATAGAAATTGGGTTTTGAGAAAAATTTTGGCTGGTGCTGTTCCTTTAGAGTTGAATTATGTGCTATGACGGTAGGTCTTCTAGCTGTTTGAAACAAAAATTACAAGCATATCATTGTTGAAACGGATTCACACGTGGTTGTCACTTTCGTAACTAAGAGCTCCAGCACTCCTAATGCTAATCAACCTTTAATTAATGATATCAAACGTTGCTGGGAAGAGAGTGGGAAGTCTCATTGTGCCATGTTTACCGAGAAGTAAATCAGGTAGCTGACAAGTTAGCAATTATGGTCTTAGAAGATCAAGTTACTCATGTGGATTGAGAACTGCCTTCTTTGGGTGTTGATCTCTTGCTCACTGGAGAGGCTTTGGAAACTCCTTGGAGTAGAAGGATAGCTATGCCTTTACCCTAGCCTTTGTTGTTTCTTTCCATTTTATCAAAAAAACAAAAATAAATTAAATAGTGTTAACTAAAAGATAAGATAAAACTACTCATCATACTTTTCTTAATAGTTTATTATCAAATCAGGTAACCTACTATTTCTATGGAAATGAACTTGATACTCTTATGTACAAGTATATCTCTAGAAGAATTCTATATATATATATATATATATATATATATTAATATTTAAATACGCACAAGAATTTTTACTATGACACTAATTAATAAAAATTATCAAAGGTAAACGCATGAGGTCCTCGCATTAGAAATTAGACTTGGACCATGGGTTGGTCTTAGACACGCGGATGGAACCCAGCATCCTTGGACCAGTCATGGGCAAAGTGAACACTTCAGCTACCCAAGTTAAGCTGGGTCTGAGCCTAGTTTTAGAAGCCCAATAGGCAATATGTTCATGTAAGCCTTAAACGGCTTCATCTGGGGTCCGATTCGTTCAACTGCTAACAGAAACCCAATGACATGAATAGTTTGGAATCTTAGCTGAAGTCTTGGGAGTATGCAATGCTGGTAGGACCAGTCTGTATCAGGCTTGAGTCATGGATTTTATCTTCTACTTTTTATCTTTCTTTTTTTTTTTACCCTCTTTTTTCTTTCGATTTTTTTAATGTTCAATGTGCTGACTGATCTGCCTAATTTTCTTTCTTGCTTCCTTTTATATTGTGTAGCCAAATGCTTTGCTAGGCATGACTCATAATTCTGACTGTGGAATTCACTCTGAGACACTGCAAAGATCAATGATAAGGCATGTTGTTCTAAGAACAGCCCCTGGATTATCTGTATATAGTTTGTCGTCATGCTGTTGCTTGTCTGCTTTCTTAATTCAGCAGGTTAGAGTCTAACTGCAACAGCATAACAGATCAGAAAATGGTGACTTTTGGCTATGGATGTTCGCTCTGGTCCAAGAAGGGAAAGACAGAAAGTCAGCAGTTTGGGTAAGTGTTAATTTAATTGCTGGCTTTCATTTCTTTTGTTTTTCAGGCATTATGGTGGGATCGCAGACTGATTGGCATGAACTGAAGAGCTTGGGGGAGTGTAATATTACCATTTCTAGTGTACAGTTATGTGTGAATATGCTGATCTGTGTAAGCTCTGGCCTCCCTATACAAATCCTGACATTTGCTGGGATTCTGCTCAACTTGACAGGCATTTGGTAGGCTTATGCTTCTTGCTGTTTGTAGCAGACAAGCTCATGTCACTGTTGTCATTTTTATTGGGTTGGTAGGATTGTGTGGGTGTGTCTGGTTTATTTCTTTCTGGAGAAAGGGTAGGGTAATTTTTATGTATCAACAGTACCTTAGGTTCGAGGTTAGATGAATTATGTTAGTAGTGTTCCTGATTTGATCGAACCTGCATTAAACTTTCTTCTTTATAGTAAAACTGTAAAACATCAACCCTCTTGTCTCTTGCTGTTGTCTGTGTCCATGTCAAATACATACATATTTGTTGTCCAAATATATATACATCAACAAATAGTCAATGATCTTGCTCTGCAAAAGTGGTCCAAATATCAATAAAAACAGTTTTGTAATACAATTCAGAAACCAAAATGATAAGTCATTTGTTGTATCTCTAATTCTATGATCGATTATTATTTAAATAACAAATAAATAAATTCATTTCTTTAAATCAATTTAAATATAAAAACTTTAATATATCACTAAATTTCCTAGATTAAAGTGGAAAATTCCATGCCAAAGCGGAAGTGCCAAATCATTTCAATCTATTATTCATTCTTAATACTCCGAACAACCTTTAAGAATATTTTATTTTAAATTACACTTTTCATACTTATAATTTATATTAAAATATATTTTAATATTTATAGTTTAAAAAATAAAATCAATAATTTATAATTTTATGATTGAACCAATATAGTTTTTGATGTTATCTTTCTTTTAAAATTGACTTAAACAAAAAAATGACATATAAAAAAAATTTAATCTTGAAACCTATAAAAATCTTTAGTAGATTATAAAAACTATAAAGGCCAAAAGTGATTTAGATGGATATCAATTTGATATGATATGACCTCGTATAAATAGGCAACAGTCGTTTCTTCTAAACTCTATCTTACTATAAATATTGCAATAATTTCCTGTTTCAGAGATATCCCCCTTTTGGATTTTGCTGCGTCTCTCTCTCTCTCTCTCTCTGTGACACCGGCATACACCTACGCAGAAGAAAAAAGAAGACGGAGATCAATGGGGAAGGTAGTGGTGGGAACAGCGGTGATTTGCGCCGCCACTGCGTGTGCTGTGGCGGTTTTGGTGGTGCGTCATCGTATGAGGAAGTCGGGTCGATGGGCTAGAGCGATGGCTATTGTCAAAGAGTTTGAAGAGAAGTGTGGGACACCCACTGGGAAGCTGAAGCAGGTGGCTGATGCCATGACCGTCGAGATGCATGCGGGGCTTGCTTCAGAGGGTGGCAGCAAGCTCAAGATGCTCATTACCTTTGTCGATAATCTCCCCACTGGGTAGTGTAATTCTCACTCATCGATGTAGCATTTGATTAATTTCACCTCAATTTTATGTGGGGTGCATCTATGCATGTTTAATTTGATTGGTTGCAGCTCAATCCTTTTGATCCCCTCTTGTTTTGCAATCGTCTCGAGTTTAAAGGTTGCACCTTTTATATCCGACCGTGATTTCACATTTCATCTGATCCTCTGTATATGAAATCTAATCATTTATTTTTCGGCTTATTATTTTCCTTTTATTGCTAGTCCGAGAGGTCTGTTATCTAAGGTAAACAATACCTTTCCCATAAATTAAATAGTTGATATTTGCCTATTGATCTTTATAATCTACATTTATTTTGCCCCAATTCTCCCTGCTGCTTTTACAGAACTTCCTTCTTGTATCATCAAACCATCACCCATTAATACAACACCAAGAATCTGCATATTTCTAGATCATACCAAAAATCGAATGGTTCCTTTATCATTAGTTGCTCCCAGATATTTGGCCATCATTCTTCTACTATATTCTTAAGGTCCACATTTGTACTTTCCAATTGCCCTTTTAATCTAGCAAGTGCCCTTCTAGTTACTGGTTATTAATGTGATCGTTATTAATTATATAACTACTCAGTTAGTTGAGCATGTGAAATTTATTGAATCTGATTAATGATATTCATATACTTCTTCCAACTAGAGGAGATAGTGTAGAAAAGCTCCAAAATATGCTCGAGGACCGTGACCTGGGTTACTATCCACTTAAGCTTGTGATTTATCCGCCTGATCCATTATTTGAGGCTGATACTTTTTTCGAGTTATTGTTGATCCCAGAGCTTGGCTCACAAACTCCTTAAGTTGGCATTTTAGCTCTGTCCTTATGCTATAGCTGAGTATATTATTATCCAGGGATCGTGTATATTATATCATAGCTAGCCTAAATAATCCCAGCTTATCTGATTGATAATGTGAGTAATATGTTAATCGGAGTTCTTGTGAATTCTAGACCAGAAGCAAGATGGAAGTAATACCCTATGATTGAATCACTTACTATGAAGATATTGTACTAGTAAATAGAATACTTTACATATTTAATGTTCTAGTTTGATAAATTACTACCTCATCTAAAAGCTCAAGCTTGTAGTGAGGGAGGTTCTTTAATCATTTCTATAGTCTAGCACTCCTCCTGTGTGGGCTCGATACTTCCTTTGTAATGGATCGGCCCAACACGTCAATTTTATGATTTTAAAGAGGTGCAAATGACAGAAGCAGGGTTCGAACTTATGACCTACCGCTCTGATACCACGATAAATTACCACCTCCTCTAAAAGCTCAAGTTTGTAGTAAGGGAGATTCTATTATCATTTACATATTCTAGCATAGTTCAAAGCTTCAAAACTTGTTAAGAGGAATCAAACAAATGTTAAATTGATTGGGGGTTCTTATATGCCTCTTCCTCTTTCAGGAATGAGGAAGGACTATTTTATGCATTGGACCTTGGAGGAACTAACTTCCGTGTGTTGCGGGTGCAATTAGGAGGGAAAGATGGTGGTCTTGTTAATCAAGAATTTGCTGAGGTGTCAATTCCTCCAAACTTGATGGTTGGGACTTCAGAAGTAAGCTATTTTTGCTAGACAACTATCATACTCATTTAAGCTAGTTCATGCAAAAGATTTAGCTAATCTCAAAAATGATTTTGATTTCAGGCACTCTTTAACTATATCGCAGCGGAACTCGCAAAGTTTGTGGCGCAAGAAGGTCAAGATTTTCAACTTCCTCCTGGTAGACAAAGGGAGCTAGGTTTTACCTTCTCATTCCCTGTGATGCAATCATCAATTGCTTCTGGGAACCTTATTAAGTGGACAAAAGGCTTCTCCATAGATGATGCGGTTAATCCTGATTGCTTTGGTGTTTTTTCTTATACAAGATAATTGCTATTATCATGTGTGGATATGGACACTTCACACATGCACATTATTTTTGCTGTAACAATGCTCTGAATGTATTCATTGCTGTGGTGGTCCTCTCTCATAATAAATTGTAGTCATTAAGAACCAAATACTTAAACGATAGAGCTATCATAAGTTTTTCTATCTCGTGATTATTACAAATTATTCTTTGACATCCTTCCAACATCCCAGTTTCTGCAGGTTTCCTGTCAATCTTCTCAAAAACAGAAAAAGAAGTGTTCCAAAATTTCTTGAAAGACTATGTTAACTTTAAGCATGTTTTCACCTGTGTAACTTATTCTTTTCAAATTTAGAGCAGCAACATCGTTCTCATTGTTCTTGATGATTCTATGTGGAGTAATAAGATTGGAGGGCAAACTGAAAATTTGTTAGTGACTCTTTAGTAAAATTACAAAAAATTTAGGGGTAACTCTATACCAAGAAAATATGACCAAAATGTTTGAAGAATTAACGATATTTGAAAATTTGGAGGGGCCGTGGCACCTGCAGTAATATATGTAGGTCTGCACCTGAGTAGAGAATGTGTTATTTCTTATTCGTGACTCTGGCCAGAGTCTGTATTTTGTCACAAAATTACTGATGATAAATTTAAAGCTGAGCATATATTATCTTGTTTTGTTGTCCTAGAAAGCATTCTTTTATCTGCAAAAAACTGTGGTATCACCACCCTATTGTGCTTGTCAATGTAATTTTCACTTTTGACGACATTATTCCCAGCAGAACTTCTTCCTCCAATTTTCTTCTGTTAAAGAAGTTATGTCCAAGAGTGCAGAAAGTCGTAAATAAAAAAAAAAAAATTATTTCATAATTGAGCATAAGCACTGTCTGTTTTGAAGGATTGTGAATTTCAAGCGAACACTATCTTCTTGCCTTTATATTCTAGGTTTTTTTTTACTTTGTTGGTGAATAGGTTGGCCAAGACATTGTGGCAGAATTGACAAGAGCCATGGAAAGACAAGGCCTTGATATGCATGTTTCAGCTCTGGTAATTGAAATTGGTGGATTCTTTTCTGTAACACTCACTGACAAGACATTTATGTTATTTTCTTTTATCCCCCCCGGGAAACTATCGTTTAAGTTTGTGTGAATAGATGTTGGTCTCAGAAGACTGCATCTTCAATATCATATTTTGGTATGATCTAATATACAGATTGTATGCTAGGTTAATGATACCGTTGGGACATTAGCTGGAGGTAGACACTCAAACAACGATGTTATTGCTGCTGTGATCTTAGGTACGGGAACTAATGCAGCATATGTGGAGCGTGCTCAAGCAATACCAAAATGGCATGGTCTACTGCCAAAATCTGGAGAGATGGTACACCATTTCTTGAATAGAGTCAATGTTAATACAAGCTACATATGGACTGATTCACAATATATAATGAAGCATCTATCATGTTTAAATGTAGGTTATAAACATGGAATGGGGAAACTTCCGGTCATCACACCTTCCATTGACGGAGTATGATCTTGCATTAGATGCTGAGAGTTTAAACCCTGGTGAACAGGTGAATTGATTTTATCTGAGTTTCACAACATTTTCCCTAGTGCATGAAGTTACATTCTATTTTATCTAATTCTTTCAACCAATGGTCCAGATTTTTGAGAAGATCATTTCTGGTATGTATTTGGGAGAAATTGTTCGTAGAGTTTTATGCAAATTGGCTGAAGAAGCTTCCCTTTTCGGTGACACTGTTCCTCCAAAACTAAAAGTTCCATTCATATTACGGTACAGAGTTTAGAGTTATCTTCTAACTTTTATTTTTCCTCTTTTCATATATATATATATATTTTAGTTTTAGTTACATTTACTGTCTGCAATGTACCCAAACAGGAAATTGGCTTGATTAGTTGCTTTATACTGCTAAATGAAAATGAATAGTAGTCTTATGGAAGCATTTTCTCTACAAGTTGCTCAAACTTTCTGTTTGGAAGAGCATAGAAGGAACAAGTCATTAAATAGTTAGCCTCAAGCAATTATAACTTGTGAGAACTGTGGTTATGAACTACTTTCAGTTATATGTAAATTTAGTTTCTCTCTTGGTGGTATTTTGGTATAATTGAGATGGTGCTGGGGGGGCAATAATCAATATATTTCAGCAAGATTATCTTTTGTGGGGTTTTTACTTTATGTTAAAGTCATCAGTTTCTGTCATTGATTCTTCAATTCTTTCTGTGGTAGTCATCCATATGCTATCATACTCTTTACTGAGTGATCAAGTTATGAAAATAAAAATTAGATAGGATCAATAGAAAGAGATTGTAGACATGATTGCTGGTTATTTCCTGCACCTCTCCCTCACACCACATATATGGTGGCTTCATTAGAGCAAAGATATGCTCACCTAAAAGAGGTTATCTTTTTTTCTTTTGGGAGTTTGATGCTGAACAGCTGAAGAAGTTGCTGGGGGATTTATTACTAGGCATTGCAACAATTTTTCTATGTTTGAAATTCACACTTTACCATAGGTTTGCTAGATCTTTCAAGTTATAAAATACTGTGGAAAATGTTTGAGTGGAATGCATATATAATCTGGGGTTACAGTCATACATCTATTTTTGTCCCAAAAGTTTAATCATATTATTTCCTCCTTTTCAATTTAGTATCACTGTTATTGTGCCATGGCATTTGTCAAACTATGGCAGATTTTTCTTAGATTTAGGGCAATTTTTTATGTTTTTCTTTTTGGTGAGAAATTTTTTATGTTAACCATTGTGTATATGTAGCCAAAACAGCATTGTAATCCCTAGGCTTCTTATAGTATGTGCCTATCCTGTTGTGTGTACAACTGTACATATTAAGTTGGATGGTAGAAATGTGTTCTTTGCACTTTTAGTATTACAGATAGGATCACCAGATTGTTACATACTCCAACTATGATCTCTAAAATATGCAGGACTCCTGAAATGTCTGCAATGCATCATGACACGTCTGCAGATCTCAGTGTAGTGGGGAACAAACTGAAGAGTATCTTAGAGGTATCTGTTTAAGATCAAATTCTTATAATAGCAGGGACAACAGTTGCTGAAAATGCTCTTTTGTTTGATGAAAGAGATCTCTCGTTAAATAGTACATTAGTAATCATCTCAATACTTAGCTTTTGTTTGTGAACAATTGATAGAGGAAGGAAATGAGCAGAAAGAAAGGGGGAAGATAGAAAAGGGGTGGGGGGTTAAATTTTCTCTCCTCTTATATGGGAAAGAAATAAAGTAGAAGTGTAGAAAGTGAAAATGGAAGGAAAGACAATTATAATGAGGAAAATTACACAATAATTTCCCTAAATCCATCCAAAAGAAAGAATCTCCATTTTCTCCCCAGTTCAGAGTAAATTTTGTGGTTCCAATATCAAAAATTTCTCTAGAAACTCATTTCATTTCATTTTCCTTTGATTCTCAAATGGGAGGAAATAACTTTCTCCTTCCACTTTATTTCCTCTCATTTTCATCTCTCCCAGATAAAACAGGCAGAAAATGTATCCCTCCAGGTTTGGAAAGGGAGAATAGAGAAATTCCCTTCATGCTTATTAACATATTGTTCCATGTTCTAATCTATACTACCTCCCAGAAAATTTGTTTGACTGTTTTTTTTTTTTTTTGCTAATTTAGATATCTGATACCTCTCCCGGAAACTCCCTTCATGCTTATTAACATAGTGTTCCACTTTACTGAATTGACTGTTTATATTTTTTTGCTAATTTAGATATCTGATACCTCCCTGAAAGTAAGAAAAGTTGTTGTTGAACTCTGCAACATTGTTGCCACTCGTGGGGCTCGTCTTGCTGCTGCTGGGATCCTGGGTATCTTTGAAGAAGTTGGGAAGGGACACAATCAGAGATGGGGAGAGTCAGAGGTCAGTGATAGCCATGGATGGTGGATTGTATGAACATTACACTGAGTACAGCAAATGCATGGAGAACACCATAAAAGAGTTGCTTGGAGAGGATGTTTCAGAAACTATCGTGATTGAGCACTCCAATGATGGGTCAGGCATTGGAGCGGCCCTTCTTGCTGCCTCTCACTCTCAATACCAAGATGGTTAACGATAGTGATCAGAGTTTTAGATTTTTCTTTTTAATGTCATTTTTTTACCAGGTCATCCTCAAGTTATAATCTTGCATTCTTGGAAAGATTAACCTGTCTATCATGACTCTCAAGATTCAGACATGGACAATGTGCTGCTTGATTACACAGGTCATTTTTGTTCGACTATAACGGTCATTTTTGTTCTTTCAGAATGTTGTACTCACTTATTCCTCGTTTTTTTTTTGTTTTTTTTTATGTCAATTCTTGGATTTTGTTTAGAAGAACAATAAAAGGTGTATCAAATGTAAAAACCAGGATTTGGAAGCATCAAAGCTTTTCTTCCTCGTCCTCTCCTTCTTTGGTGAACATAATGAAATGTTGAACTCTGCTCTATCTGTTGGGTCTATTTAGAACAACATAAAGCAGCACCAATGAGCCCTTTATTAAATCTATTTCATCTTTTATAGTTTCGATTCTGACCATCCCGTAGGCTGTTTTCCATGTCTGTTCTTAGGTAGATGAAAATGGCATCTACAACTATATAGAAATAGATGTGCAGAGCATTAGTTGTCGGCTGGTTATAAAATGATAGTGGTTAGCACGACAAATACTGCATGGGAAACAACCTTGAAATCATACCATTTTGGAAAGAAAGCAGAAATGCCACTCCATTGCATTTCATATTATCTTGTCATATACAAATACTATTGTCAACAATCTCCCAATGTTTTTATTTTTTATTGTACATTGAAAATATCAAAAGAAATGGGTGGGTGTATTATAAGTATTTATCAGTATGACACTCACTTCTAGTATTACTCTATTCAAAATACTTTTTTTTTTTTGTGTATTAGGAGTGCTGGGGTGGGGGAATTGATACCAACCACTTGAGTTAAGCTCTAAATGATTATTTAAAAATATATTTAATTGTAACATGTAGTAGTGTTGGAATAATTGCATCCTTTTAATATTTTATATTTTCATATAAATAAATGATAAAAAACATACTCTAAAGTACAAAAGAAAGATTTACAAATTATAGAATTGGGGCATGACATACTGATTGCATTTTGACCAATATAGCTACCCATACCATTTTATAATATTTATAATGGTGGGAGTGCTCCAACCATCTTCCTAGAATATATTATTCCTTTGTTTCTTTATTAGTCTACAAAGAAATAAAACCCTAGTTGAAATTTCTTAGAGCTTTTTGCACCCACTAGCAGGAATATGAGTCATTGAAAATACATTCCAAGAAAAAATTTGACAGCTTGAAATTACAAGCAATAATTAATTATTTATTTTGTTTTTGAGTTAAAACTAGGAAACTAAAATATCAAAAAGGATGAGAAACATACATATATCTCACCTATATTATTTATTGCTAACTTCTTTTTTTATAATAAAAATTCAATTACTTCATTAATGTCTGGCCAATAAATAAAGAAATGGGTGAAGGATGGAAATTACCTATGTCATTTTACTAATTATGATTCATAAAAACCACCTAATTTCCCAACCCCATTATAAAAACTATTTTCTCCCCCACCCCACCTTCACCCAACTTGGAGATAACAAATTAATATGAATAACAAAAATTTGCAGATTATATAATTTATATATATTTATAGATAGATAGAAAGAAGCAAAACCTTCTCTATACATCTCAATGGCTACAGAGACTTTTCTGTTTTCAAAACTCCACCAACTATGGTGGATTCACCTCCAGCTGCTCCAAGTGTGGAAGAACAACACAAGGTGATCACTCACATTTTGTTTTTCACTTTCACTTTTTGTTATACTGTCTACAGCTATGGCACACAGGTGAAGCCAGGCAAATCAAGGGCTACATGTATTTCTTTTTCTTTTCATGAAGACTCTATACAAGTATATTTTGATTTCTATCCATTCAGAGTTTTTTTTGGCAATTTTTCTTGGAAGAATTTTGCTTGAAGCTACTAGGATTTTTGAATCAACCTCAAATTTTTCTTCTTATGTTTTGTGTAATTAGTATTTCTGTGTTTATGTTCTTCTTCTTGCTGCTTTTTTTCTTTTTTCTCTAGTGAAATTTTGGGTTGCTCATAAGCTTTATGTAACCCAAGACAATTTTAGAAATAACTCTCTATACAATATATCTTTTTTGTAAGTTATAATGCAAGAAACTATTGGAGGAATGACATTCATCTATGTACTTCTAAGATTTTAGCATCATATAACACCCTTTGGGATATTAATTAACCTAATAAATTAATTTTGTTTATAAATCTAATTTCTGGTTTGGTTCATCATACCCATTTGTTTGGATTTTTCTTCTTTTGTTTTTATTTTTCACCCTTCAAAAAAGAGGAATGAAAATAAATGCCTGGAAGTAAAAGGAAACATATTCTTGTTAGAAATATATAAACCATGAAATATTGGATCATGAAATTTTATTCTAGGAATCCAATATATATTCCACCAAACTTTATTCATAGATAGAACATATCCCAAATATATTTTAGTTTCAGCTGAGAATTAGTTCTTTTTGCAACTCTGATAGCAAGAATCCACATAGCCTTCCACTTCATGAGCAACTTTGTGTAAAAAACAAGTCTTCAGTTTCATTATGGGAAAAAACAAAACCAAAGGAATTAGAAACTGAAAGAAAGTGACATATATACCAGTATTGACATCATCAGACTTGGAAGCAAAGCCTGCATTTTATGTTACAAAGATTGAGGCAAAGCATAAATCCAACTGGTCCTCCTAACGCTAGCCGGATCGAACTATGATCATAACCATAATCATCACCAGAACCACTGTCTTCATACCAGTTTCTTCCATGGCACTTCTCTGTGTTATGTTTTTTCTTTCTTTCTGTACTCAAAACTAACTGTTATTTGTAGGCATAGATTCCTCCTATGCTTTGTTTTTCTCTGTACTCAGGAAACACTTGTTTTCTAATGCATTTTCAAGTTGAAAAAATAAAAAATAAAATACTAAGTGCATTTTATAGGCATAGATGCCTCCTATGCCTCATATGGAAATACCATAGATTACTACTACATATAACTAGGCTGATTAAAGTGTCTTGTGCTCAATTGTAGTAGAAGGTTTAGTTGGGATTTCTTTTTTCAATCCTCAAGCACTTGTTAAGGCAGAAATTGGACAATCTAAATTCTAAAGGACATAAACTAACAGTGAAAAATGAAGGCATGTCCTAATCCTTGATTAAGAAAATTAGCATTTTGTCAAACCCTTAATAAAGGATTTGTTAGAAGAATGATATGACAAGCTTTTTTCATGCCATTTTGTCTAGAAATAAAAGAATTTTTTTAATAGTGTATTTGAATATGATATTTCTTGATTAATGATTTCATCTCTAACTAGTTGAACTAAGACATCATGAAAAAATAGAATTTCTTTCTTTTCTTTAAAGTGATTTTCATTATGGGATTTTGAATTATTGGGCTATCATGGTCTTGGGCTTAAAGAACAGCCAGTGCTGGTTTATGACCAAAACTGAAATAGAGAAAAAGAATTCAAGCTGTCCCCATCAACTTCTGTGTGAGTAAACAGTAGACTACAATAGAGTCTTATATTTCGGCCCAAGTAGGTCACCTCTCATTTTCTCATATGGCTTTGTAGTTTTTCACTTTTCATTCATATTTTGGTCAAAACTATGATGCCCCAAAAGTTCCACCTAATAGCTAATACACCAGTACCAAAATGTCCCAAACAAATCAAAACCCTGCATATGTAACATTAGGGCAGGACCGCCTTAATGGTGCAATGTATGTAGCTTGTAAAGAAAATGAGAAAGAGAAGAAGCACTAGCAGCATCACCATCAATTATCAATGATCTGATGAGTTTTGGTCCATCCTTTTCTTCTTTTCTCATACAAAAAAGCATACATTGTTCTTGTGTTTCCTACTTTCCTGCCTACTCCAAGCCAAAAATTACACTTTGATTTGTGCAGCAAATGAAATCGAATCATAACGAAAAAAAAAGTTTAGATACTTTACTACTTATCAGTATGACTATTTGCACAATGCAAGTCATGAATTTGACCAATAAGCAAGAAATTATAGTGGAACAAATTCTATTTTGGCGTGGAAAACCGAAATGATTAAGCCTTCATTTTCAAGGCTTAATGGTACATCAATGACAGTTTGCTAGAATTAACTAACTACTTTGAAGCCATTCCAAGTTAATCAACAAGATTTGTAGCAAAGGTTAGTTCTTCATATTGCCTTCAGGATTGCATGAAATTGAAAATTAAATCAAGGAACCCCATTCATAGACTTTTTCCTATTAGCACTCAAATTCAGTACAAACTAATACAAGTTAATTGTTACTTGCTCCAATAGAGTAAGATCACAGTACACATTTGTTTGGATTGATTTTCTTTCTACAAGAGCAGGCTACTTAGAATTTTCACTAAAAACATATTCATCCATAACCAGGGGTTGTAACTTGGAAGTACTCTCTGAATATTAAACAAGAGTAAATAAGCACACTGTTAAATTTAAACACACTCCTTCAAATTCAGCAGGGATTCCTTTCCCACATCCTCCTTTCTCATTTCAATGCAGATTGAAACGCAATCTTCTCTTGCTTACTTCCAACTGAAAAGAAAAATACTATATAACTCATCCATCAAGACATAATATAATTATATATATTCACATAACTAATCTAACTCACGGCTAAGAGCAGGAAGTTCGGAGCTCTTCAACACGCGCAACCTCTTCACTGTCGATACAAACATGCTGCAAATCCAATATTAGAAAACATATTATAAGCTTAACCGAGACAATCAATCATGCATACTAATTAATCATAAACATCAGCAACACAATGCCAGGTGTTGAAATAGTTTATTTGTGGGTAACAAGATTTTGGCAAGGGATAGTGGTACAAGTTTTTTAATGTGAGAAACAGGCATACCATGTCATCTAGTTCCTGGGAATATGCATCCACAGCAAATTAACAAACAGTTTTAAATGCTTATAAAAAGAAAGAGTTGTCAAGGAATAGGGAATCTGATGCTGTTTTTCGGGACAATCTAAAACAACATGCACAAAAACTGTGTTCTTCAAAACAAAATCCTGTTGCGTCATAGGCTCAATGACTAACTGATGTATTAAAATATGAAAAATGATGCATCAGATCCAGTGATAAGATGCTTACTGCCATGGGACATCCCCAACAAGCATCCGGTCTCCTTCGTTATCTTCATAAACAAGTGTATATTCCCCACTACAGTCCAATAAACCCTTACTTGGTTTCTCTACCTCTTGCTTGTTCTGAATTCCACCAGCAGAGGAATCTCTTTGAGCTAAACAAGGAGAAAAAAGACAACCAAACTTAGATAACTTCATCACTGCATTAATTCACACTAAAGCATATAGGAACTTCAATTCTTTTCAAGAGCTCAATAATTAACGTAATCTAACTAACATGCCTTGCTAAGTAGTTACTAGGGTTTAGTTTTGTTATTTTAACATTTGACAATCTGACACCTCAGTAACAATGAAATGTGAATACTAATAGACCATCAAACACTTCAGTAATACAAAGAACAATTTTGGAGGAAAAGCTTCAATAGTAACACCATATGGCATAACTTGATGCACTTAAGTTTTAGTTTTTTTTTTTTTTTTTCGGGCCTCAAAGTTAGTTTCAAATTTATGCACACTTGTGCACTTAAAATATTGGTTTGGTGCAAGAAGTATTGACCATATGCTTCTAGAGCACTAAAGTTTGCTGACATATATTCTAGTAGTATATGTTAAATATTGCCAGACATGGACATAGGTAACCATAAAATTAACTGTTTTGCCCTGCTAATTTAATATTGTTAGAAAAAAAAAGCAGAAAGCCAATCAAAAGACACATAATCAGAGACATATAATATAATACAAAAATATTGACCATATGGAACAATTATTTAATTAAATTAAGTGGATAACCTGCAAGGAGGCCTCTGAATAGTTCATCAACAGCTACAGATAGTTTTTCATAGCTGTGGTAAGCATTAAGGATCCACTTTTCTTCCAATTGGTACTCCATCCATATTAATCTTCACAAACAAGCCTTTACTGCCATTATCAACAGGTTTTTTCCCAGTAACCTTGTCCGAAACACCATGCTGATTCTGTGATTGATCAGGAAGTGGTTTTGAAGCACTGCTGCTTGCAATATTCTTCCTAAATGAACGAATTGGAGGCCAACCCACAACTGGAGCAGGAGCAGTCCTACAATTTTGTGGTCCATTAGATATTTAAATCAAATAAAATGTTAAGATTTAATTACATGTTGGAGAACAATAATTAATGAAAGAACAAAAGCCTACAACCACTCAAATTCTAATAAGTACTATCCATAACCATGAATAGTAGTATTTTGTTTTATTTACCCCCTCCAACCAAAAAACATAAAGAATGGAACAGAGTCACATGTCTGTGAATTATGGGGAATCACATAGTAATAGATAATGGAAAGCATCAGAAATAAGATGTAGACATCACTGGTAGTATACTTGGAAGAAAAGGATAACAGAACAAAGAACAGTAAGTCTTTGCACAAAGGAGGAAAGACAAGGGATCAAAGCTTGAATTGCCTTAACAAGTTTACAGTTACAATCATGATTTGTCCTTTTAAAATAAAATGTTGGTAACAAATAATGTAATAAAAATAAATTGAGAAATAGAATCATTTTCTTTCACAAAAAAGTGTAAGGGGTGTGATATGCATAGTTATCGCACTAGATCTATTTTACAATAGAAATAAAATGCTCTTATATGCATGGACCACACAACATCTAATAAGTAATAACGTTACCCTATTAGTGAATATCCTCTGTCCAAAAGTTCATAAAATCAAAAATCATTTATGTACAAGGGGGAAAAGCTGAAGTACCTTTTCTGAGAGCTGTTGGGCACAGCTGTATTTGCAGAAGATGGCGAGAACGCTTTTTTTTCTGCATTCTTCAAGTCTTCCACTTTAGTGCAACAGGGCTGTGACGATTCCTTGGCCATAACAGGCATGTTCTGTGAGCTAGATTCGAACCGAAGAAATGATGGAGCTTTTGTTTGGGGTTGATTGTTCTGAGTTTTTCCCTGGTAGCCTGAGGAAGACCATGGAGACGACAAAATAGACGCAGCAGGGCTATCAGAGGTAGGAATTTTCTGGGTTAGGCAGCCATTGTCAGAAGCTATGGGAGAGAAATAACCAAGAGAGAGAAGAGACTCATCTCTTCCTCTGTTAACGTTTGTGCTACTGTCTTTCATAACCCAGTCTTCACCTGGTGGGCCAAGTCTAAGCTCCAGTTTCTTCTCCTCTGAAGACTTATGGCTTCCACTGCCTGAGCCTTTTTTCATAAACCACTCTCTGTCTTTAGGTATTAAGTCTAGCAGCTGAGGACAGACCTCCTCATTTCTTGACCTTGCCTCCATCTCTGTGACACAATTACACACTATCCCAATTAACCCAAGAGCAAAACACCTTGTTCTTCGTCTTTTATGCAAGGAATTTGAGAAACTTCACTGGAGAATGTAACATATGAAGAAGTTAAAGCCAGAGAATACAGAGGAACAAATAGTAAATGAGGAAAAGTTCACCAAAAACCATACCTTTAAAATACAGATATTAACATACCTTACGAAACTAACCACAGCTCAACTCAATGAAAAACCACATCTTTATTTTTAATCATAAAAAAGGGAAGCTTTCTTGTAGAATGAGATTCCCAGATAGAAGAAAAAACTGAACCTTTTAGATCTCCACAAATAGTATAAGAATACCTAGGAAACTCAAAATACACCAACTAGCTTTCAAAAGCTTAAACCCAAGACTAGAAGCCCAAGAACACAGTCTTATATCAGCTCAAACAGAAAACCCCACCAAGAGAAAGAGAACCCAAATTAGACTAACCACGCAAAAGCGAAGAAGGGAAAGAGAGGGAGCAATAATAGCATGAGATTGCTAATCTTATTAAATCTTTTATTTGCACCGTCAGTGTGTTCTCCCCTTTCTATCTTTCTCTCTCTCTCCCCGTCTACTCTCTTTTTGAAGAGTGTAGGTACTTTAGAAGAGGCAAAGAAGAAAATCAGAGTGATAAAACCAGAGAGATTCCCCTTACTCAAGACCCCAAAACAGGAAGGTGAATTAGAACATAACGCACGCAACCAGAGCTCCCCTAAAAAACGTTTAGGTTGTTTAGCACAGGAAGTAAAGCGTGCTGTGCTGACATCCCAAGGCCACAAGCCTATGCCTTCACAGCACACTATCCCCAAACATCCCCTTTTATTAGATACTCTCTTCAATCTCTCTCTACCCCTCTCAAAAAGCAAAGCTTTTTAGTGAGAAAAAGTGATTTGCAAGATTTTTACTGACATTGTTACTGCTAATTGATTTGGGTCTGATTAGTCAAGCTGAATTAGTTAGGGATAACACTCAAAAAAGTCTAAAAACAAAGAGAAAGACACTTAAGTCATTGTTGGCAGAAGCCAAACATTACCCAATGTCAAAGTTATTGGTTTTTAAGTACATTTTAATTAATTATGATGGATTAGATAAAAAGATAAAGACTTTGAGGCTTAATTAAACTTGGGATTTTGCTTTTCTAAGAGGTCAAGAAATTGATAGATGGATGGGATTGGTCTGTTTACTTTTTTGTTTTATTTTAAGAAAAAGAGCAGAAGAGCGGATTTGCATGATCCATATTTAAAGGGCTTGTGCAATAAAAACATGCAGATCCCATGATAATGTCTGCTCTCTCACTCTATCTCATTCTCTCTCCATCCACGTATACATCTCTCTATGGGTAAAGAGATTAAGATCAGAGGGGGGCAACTCCATTAGACAAGGTGGGAATCATAAGCTCATAGCCGTTGGATTAGTGAATTAATCTTAGACTTTGATGATTAGTGTTTGATCAGATTAAAAAAATATTTATCAAAATACACGTCACTAAATCACACAAATTTAAAAAAACTCTGATTGTAGCAGGATGGCAGCTCAAAGGACAACCACTTTTATTTATTTTATTTATTTTTTGCTAATATTGCTTTTGAACACGGGAATTTATAACTTCTCCGTTTGACATATCAAAATGACCAAGGTTTGGTGATAATTAGAGGACAAGTTATCAAGTTAATTCAAGACAAGGTGTAAACGGTTCGGGTTTCGTTGATATCCAATAACCCACTCGATGAAGTTCATTTAGAGTAAATTAAATAGTTTTGAAGGGTGAATAAGAATTGTAATTTATAATTTATCCACAAGTAAGAATAATCAAGTACTTGTATTTCTATTTATAGGTTAGATGTTTTAGATTTGTAACATAAATTTTATCTTATAGTAATAAAACTAATTCAGCCTAATGGTAGCTAGGTTACTAATGCTTTTCAAAATCAAGAAACGACTAAAAAATCTAGATTATTATTTGTTAAATAATAATCTCCTAAGAGTATAAATTTATTTTGATTTAATTAATAAATATATTTACATTAATTTATGTACATCTCAATTAATTAATTATTTTTACTTAATATATTCAATTTATTGAAATAAAATCTTCTTAATATAATAATTATAAAAAAAAATATTTTGTGGACATTGCTTTAAAATTTGAAAGTCAAAACTAAGGAAAAAAACAATAATTTCTTCGAAGTTTTGTTCCAAAGTTGGGAGCAATTGTCAATGAAACAAATCAAAATGGGTAAATGTAGGTTTTTCCACTCGGGCTCAAACTTGACCCTTTTTTTTTTTTCTTCCGGTAAATCAAAACTAGTGGATTATGAATTAATAAGTATAGGGTCAACCAACCAGAAACAAAGGTTAACCTCGAAAATATAACCTGGGCATGAGCCCTGGTCGGTTGGTCTGGTTGGGTACTGAGAAACGCATCCTAGCCATAGGCTAATAGGACATAGCGTCCTTTTCGGTCTTTGGGGTCGTAAAATCTAGGACTGACTAACACGCGTCAGTTTCTCAAACTTGGTTTACTTTTTTGTGGTCCCCACAAAACCGTCACTATCCGTCCGTCCCCTAGCCAACTTCCTCCGACCACCCAACATGTTCCAACTTTTTTCTTTTTCCTTTTTTTTTTTTTTTGGCTTTTTACGGCTCTGCTTGGGAGTGGAAGGATTTATTATGTACAGCAAGTCCTACTGTAAAACTCAATACCGTCTGCAAGTGATTTCAACCAGAGTTTAGTTTAAATAATTAATATTTATTTTTATATTTTTTTTATCAAGTTTGACCACTCTTGATATTCAAGTAAGAGAAAATTATCTAAATATAATACTTAATTTGCAACAAATTTTTTATTTATAATTACAATATTTTTACGAACAAGTGGAGCTCAATCAAAATCATCCAAAAATATTATAAATATTTTGAAAAAAATTAGAATTTTCCTGCAAACTTTCTATTAAGTATTTAATTATATGTAATTACTATAATTTATATGAAAATACCTTTTCATAATAATAAATAAATAAAAAATTGAGGGGCTTGAGTTTGAGATGGTGAGGTGATACAAGTAATGATGTTGACCGAGTGGATGAGAAAATTGATTGGAAGTCAGACAAGACGCACTAATCGTTACGATTCTTATCATGGTTGTCAGTCTGATGGGATATTCCCAGCCGTCTGATTTGATTAGGAGCTCTTTGGCAATGGGTATCAATTTCATGATGCTATGTTGGTGGAAAGGGAATGAATTGCAATCAATTTTTATTCTTTCCCTATTAAGGTCTTGTTTGGTAGGAGACTGTAAAATTCCTCTTCCAATAAAACTTCATTATGAAGAATAGCTCAATTTATTAGTTTACTTCTTTTTTTTAAGTTGTTGATCTTGATTTTTTTTTTACTTTTTTTTTTTTACAGAAAAAACTTCGAATAAAACTTAAAAGTAATTCAAAAAATGCAATTAAATACGATGAGATGATCTTGATATTTTTAAGTAAAAGGTATAAATGAATAGTTTTGTTTATTTCTTTAACCTAGTGTATTGATCCTTTAGCCAACCTCTGGCCAAGGTAAAAATTAAATTATGCTTTCCTTCGTATTAATAAAATTCTCAGTCTTTTCTTTTATGTTAGTGTTGAAAAAATCTTTTAAAATATATATATATATATATTTATTTAAATTATTAAACAATAAATTTAATTAATAAAATTCATCATATTACTTGACAATTACTAAATTGTAACCTTTTAATTTTTTTATTCTCTTACTATCAGTTGAATTAATTAAAAATTAGATTAAAATAAAATATATACAAAACCCACACTAGTACTTGTAGATGACTAATATATATTTTATAAACTTGGAATAAGTATAGACTACTTCATTCAACAACAAAAAATGACAACGTTTGCTCTACCATAAATGAAGTCTCCGCAATGTAAGTACATAAGTACATGCTGCAAAATGTTTAGCAAAAAAAAAGTACATGCTGCAAAATGCAAAAACCAACACAATCCAACATGCAGTGCATTTTTTTTTGCTAACAACATGCAGTACATATTTGTATGAAATAGTTCAACCTAGCTTCATTTTCATCATTTTTAAAAGCCAAACACACCCCTTCTCCTCCATAGGTGCCCATATTGATATCTCTCTCTTTCACTTCTTTTGGTTTGTGTGCAGTGTGTAAAACTAAAAGGGGGCTAAGGGGTCTGGCCTGGCTGCTCATCCAACCTTTGTGGACTATGAGAAGGAGACCCTTATTTTTATATATTCCACGTTCTTTGACATAAAAATCATACACATACAGACCACCATATCCATCACATAATTACAACCATTTAACTTTGATGCAAATCCCCCCAACTTTTTAATTGTTTGTGGCATATATATATACCCCACCATATATAATATATATACCACTTTCTCCTTTCTATCTAAGTTTGTGATCATGGTTGATCATTTCACTTTGATTTAATATGATAGTTGCCCTTTTTTTCTTTGGCTTTGTCTTCTTTTTCTTCATTTCATTGATTGCAACCATCACTATGTCCTTTTAGCAATATTGCTTGTGACCCTTTTTCCTGTTTTCTCTCATCATAAACATGTGTAACATGGTAAGTAATGGGATCCACTTCTCTAGCTACCATTTCATATGTGCATCTTCTTTTGGAGAAAGAAGTGGACTTTAGGTTATTTAGGCTTTCAATTAGAAATCTTCTAGAAACAACTTTTATTAAATAATAAACAAATAAATTCAAGCAACAAATTTTTATAATTAAATGGTTATGAGTTTTATCATTATAACATGAGGTTAAATTATTAAATCTTGTTATTAAAGAAATTTATCAACTTTAAAAGATAGATTCGAACTCAATCGAGAGTGATATGATTTGTGATTATAGTTAGAAGCACGGGTGCTGGGTGCAAAGTAATTACTAAGATGTGGATTGCAGCCATCATTAAGCCGGCTCTCTTTTCATAATCATAATCAAACAGAAAGGTGGCTTCATTAATTACATACATAAGCCTCTTCCATAAAAGGTGGATTTTCCACCAAACCAAAAGTTAGTCCTATATATATATATATTTGCTAAGAAAATTTAGTCCTATATTAAGTCACTATTATATTAATACACCATCTCTCTCTAAAATAAGGATGCATGATTACAAAAATAATAATAAAAAAAACGATATCTTAATTCTTGAGCATGCATAGCTTGGTAGATTGTTTATTGAAACAAGAATTAATGACTCTTTGATGTTCATCTTATGAATGACATCCTTTAAACTCTTAATCTATAACAACTTTTAAAGTTGATTTCTTGAAAATAAATCATTCCCGAATATGACTTAATTATTTTAATTTAAGAAAATATTTGCACAATTATGCAATAAAAACTACGCTAGTAATTATATTTATTGTCAAAATAATTACTTTTCTTTAAAAAAAAAAAAATTAAGGGAATTTTTTTTTGGACTCTAAAGTTTACCACAAGTTGTAATTTAGTCGTTACATTTTCAATTGCGTCTAGTTAGTTAGTCTTTTAATTTTATTGATTGTACTTAATTAGTCCCCAACCTTGTTTTTCTACTTATATCATTGACAAAAAATTATTTGCATGTCCTTAATGTTGCTAATATTTTATTTTTATTTAAATCCAATATACCCTTTTGACATATTGATTTTTTTTTCTCTTTTTAATGTTTCCTAATTTCTTGCATAATTATGAAAAATATAATTTATTATTTCATGTCATAGTTTAAACAAAGAGGAATTAAGTTAATATTTTACAAATTTAGAAAAGTGTTTAATTTTACAATTTAATTTGAGCAAAATAAGACATGCTCTTTAAAATAAAATAAAAAATATTGGAATTAAAATTTATGATAAAATTTTTAAAAAAAAATACTTTTCTATATATTGACAATGGATATTAATCTCTTAAAGTTAACTATAATTAATTAAATTAAGATGATATCTATATACTTTTGGGTAACACTTATATTTCCTAGCTAGATATGAGAAGAAGGTAAGAATTTTCTTAAAAGTGCTATGTATTGTCATAACATCAATCTTTTTCCTCTTTATATGATTATCATCATAAAGAGCTTAGCTTGAAATGATTGTGATTGTGATAAGGCATTATGCATCTTTTATATGTGATGAATCATTATTTTTGTTTTGATTTTTTTTTATTTGATTATTTGAAATTGTAATATCTTGATTGTTGTTAAATTGAGAGTTCAATGCTATATTATAATTGATTGATGTTAACACTAATATATATATATATATATATATATATAAATATAAATTCATATTATAATAACTTGACAAATCAATTAAGGCAGTGATATGTACACTTGTTAAGTGCATAACTAAATATCACTTTCTTGTTAGAATTTTTTATTTTATACATATCACACACTTATGGGTCTTAATGATTTATTTATTTATTTTTTTTGGAAAATGGAGCAAAATCTTAGAAAGCATGAATTGGAGAACAAGTCTCCTTAGTTTCAAACAAAACCGCAAGAGAAAAAAAACAAAAATGGAAGAAATTAACAAGAACTTATAAGTTCTAAGATAAATTTCCTTCACAGGACGATATATTAATTCCAAAACTTTGTAAAAGAGCACATTCATCCTCCTCCTTTTTTTCCTTGTAAATGCAAATATGTAATCATCAAAAAGAAAATATTGATTATTTATAATAAAAAAAGTTGGCAATTTAATGAGCACAATTCTGAAAGTTGGCAAACTCCAAAAGAAACAATTTCATTGTCACAAAAAAGAACCAAACTTAATTAAAAAAGAAAATAATGAAAAAAAGCTTCAGAAGAAGGAAGAGTATGTTTATCTCAAAAGGACCCCTACCTCCAACTATCCTAAGCTGTGAAAGTAAGTTCCCCGTATTACTACCAAAATGTCAAATTTCAAATTCTTCTAGGATTTCAAGGAATTGGCCTTATGGTCAAAAATATATGTTCCCATAAATGATTTTTTGATTTTAATAACTTAAAAAAAAAAATTAAAAAAATCATAAAGAGTAAAATGTCTATTCATATTGAAACAATTATGAAGTTAACACGGTTTTTTTTAAGAGATTTCAATCCATTAAATAAAAAATGAACTTACTTCTTAACTAGTAGACAATGTCTAGGAGTAGAGTTCCTAAAGTTAATTTGATCCTTTTGGACTCAACTTCCTCCACCAAATTATAATATAATATAAAATAAGAGTATTTTTTTTTTAAAAAATAAGGACTTTTATTTTTCCCAAAAAAAAAAAAAAATTCTCAATCTGATCATATTCTTAAAATGGAAAAATAATAATAATAAAAGATCAATTTTATTTTCATGTTCTTAAAAGTCCTGAGAATTGGGTGGGCAGTCCTTTTTATCTCTGTGTAGTTGGTTTGTTTTATGTAGTGGGGGCGAGGTTGAAAACTAGATAGAAAACTAAAGACCAATTTACAGGCCTAGTTACTCTAGTGAAGCTCAGGTTGATATATTAACATCCACTGAAATGGAAAAACCCTTTAATTTTTGTAACAAAAAGAATCCCGTTAATTCTGAATTATGATTTACTTCAAGTTCCAAACTTTGCTTTGGGAACTTCTTAATCAAAAAAAGAAAAATAAAAAATTTAATGTGCCTAATCAATGCAGTTTTTTTCAAAACTTTGCTATAGGAACTTCTTAATTAAAAAAAAAAATTAATGTGCCTAATCAATGCAGTTTTTTTCAAAGATATCTCACATTGAGACTTGAGAGTGGGTGTCGTAGGCTCATCATAGCTAGTCATAAAAACTGTGAATCTGTCATGGAAGCTGGAATTGGCATGAAAAGAGTGGCTGTGGTGATGACTGATTATTATGGCTATTATAGTTGGAGGACAAGCTTAGCTTTTTCCTCCATTCCCCGGTTGTGATTCCAAATGTGTTTAAGATGTTCGCAGAGACAAGCGTTTGCAGGACCAAATTATTGCTTTGCTTCAATTTTTGCAACTTAGAATGCAGGCATTTACCTTCACAAGCTGTCTACTATTGTACTCAGCGTTGTGCAATGTCAAAGTCTGCTGATGCCAACACTGCTGTGTGTGTATCAAGCACATAATATCACTTTCAGTTTTATTCGTTTGATTTCATTTCATAATGAAACTAAGACTACTTGTTTTGTACATAAAAAAAGGAAAAGGAAAATGATGTACCTTCTTGGTGCATATATGAAGAAGAAAATTGCACCACATTTGTTCACTGAAAAGAAAATCATACACCTTAAGGATACTTTTCCACAGAAGTAACACAACTTACCAGGGATACCAAAGTATAACATGCCAGTAGGTGGCTTGAATGATCTTCGAGAATGAAGGACAGCCAAATTATCCAACAACAGAATATCCCCTTTCTGCCAAGGAATCGCAACAGATTCTTCTTCAAGGATTTGAAGACAATCATAATGATATCAGCTGGCAATGGTTTGCCATCCCCAAAGGTGACAGCCTTTATCGGATCATTTTGCGCATCTTCCCAACCTGTGTAAGCTGCAATGATACTGTTAAACCAGATTTTGCATTGTCTTTGCTTGTCATACTTTACAGCTGGTAAAAGTTCTGAGGAAGTAAACTCAAAACATAGTGATGAAATGGCACTATTGATTTTATGGTACATCCGAAAGAAAGATGTGGCACTATTGAAAAGCAAGACTTCAAACATGCAATCATTTATCAGGTGACTGTAACAGAAAGGCCTTACAACAAGTTTCAGAATGATATGGCTTGCATGTGCTTTGTTTGAAACTTTGAATATAAAAATCAGCCAGTAATATACTTCTCGAATTGAATTGGTATAACATGGTTATATTCAGTTCACATTCTTTTAGGTCTACTTGAAATTGCGAGTGTGTTCCCAGTGAAAGAACTCTGTAACTTGTTAAAAGCTCTGATTTTGTATTATAATTTCATCACTTCTTTGCTTTGTCTACTAATCCATGATTTAATAAAAAGTTCTTCAGTATGTTGTAAATCCAAAGAATAGTTAGTCATTTCAGAATTCAGAGTATAACTAACCTTTCCATTAATCTCATCATGAGTCATGACAACTAATAACCAAAACATTTATCATTCTTGATTGGTAAGGATCAAATCTAAGCTACCCAACGCACACAAGCAACAACTCTACAGCCTGAGCTATAACACAAGGGCACAACAATCGACCCTTCTGTAACGAAGTTTAACAAATTGGACACTGATTAATAGACTGAATACATTTTGAAATATAGGTACATTATGAACCAAAAGTTTAGCCATTTCAAATTATAATAAACCCCACCATTAAGATCATTATGAGAAATTGAGAACTAATTAAGCAAAATAGTTGCCTTTTTTGCTTGGTAAGTGATAAGGATAAGAATGAATTTAGGTGGGCAGGAATATGATCCATCAGCAAAATTCATCAGTTTATGTCCTTTAAGGATAGGAATTAGTTGAGATCGCCATAAGAGGAAATTATTGCGATCTAGATGAACTGGGAGTGAATGATTAAAGTTGGTAGGAAGTGGGAAGGAGGGGAAAGTGGAAGAAGTGTTTAAAGCCATTTAAGATGTATAAGCCAAGAGTGGCTCTGATACCATAAAGGAATATGGTAAACGAAAGAAAGCTTCTATCCCTTGTTTTATATCTTGGGATGAGCTGAGCAATTGTATTTATATCAGTAGTTAGATGTACAGTGTATTTATATAGAGATATACATGGATTTAGATGGTACTCGGAGTGATATCCCACTTTATATCGCAGCACAGTTGGTGCTTTACAATATGTCAGCCTCACCAGGCCTGAAGTTGCTTTCTCTGTCAATAAAGTCTGTCAATTCATGCACAATCCCACTAAAGAACATTGGATTGCTGTGAAACGAATACTACAGTATCTCAAGCATACCATCCATTTTGGTCTTCATCTCAAATGCTCATAGACTTTGCCTTTACAAGCCTATTCGGATGCCGACTGGGTTAGTTGTCCTGATGATCGTCGTTCTACTAGTGGCTACTGCTTTTTTCTTGGCCCAAATCTAGTGTCCTGGAGTTCCAAGAAGCAAAGCACTGTTGCTCGCTCAAGCACTGAATCTGAAAATCGCATTATGGCATGTGCAGCAGCTGAGCTCACTTGGATTCAAAGACTGATGAACTTCATGTATTTCTCTATACTCATCCAGATTTATGCTATGATAATTTGGGAGCTACATTTCTCACTGCTAATCCTGTCTTCCATGCCAGAACCAAACATGTCGCCATTGATTTTCATTTTGTTAGGGAAAAGGTGGCTCACAAAGACCTTCAAGTTTGTTTTCTCTTCACTGTTGATCAGATTGTTGACATTCTGACAAGACCCTTGTCTTCTCAACGTTTTGGTTTTCTTCGAGCCAAGCTCACTGTTCTTCCAGCTCAGTTTCGCTTGCTGGGGCGTGATAAGGATAAAAATGAAAAACAAAAACAATCTCCTATTCTGTTGCTGCCTACTTGATTATGTGCATATCACTCTGAGGACCATCTAAATCCACGTATATCTCTATATCAATACTCTGTATATGTAACTACTGATATAAATACAATTGCTCAGCTCATCCCAAGATATAAAACAAGGGATAGAAGCTTTCTTTCGTTTACCATATTCCTTTAGTAAGGATCTAATCTAAGATCTACAAAACGCCACTCAAGCCCCATGGCCCACACCCCTACAGCTCGAGTTAATAAATAACATCACAACAGGTCGTAATTCTAGTTATGAGGTTTAACAAGTTTCCAGATGTTGACTGTCACCATTCATGTAAATTGGAACCTTTTAATCTTGTTACATCTAGCTTATGCTGGTCAAAGACTTCACAATGACATCAACTCAAATTTAACAAAGATTAAGAAGAAATATAGCAACAGGATTCCCCAATTTGTCTGTACGTATTTAACATATGAACTGCAATATATAATTCCACACATGCCATAAACTTATCTCTTCCACTTTCATAATATAATTCAGATAACAAACCTTTCCTCAGCCACACTCTTGTCCTTGGTCAAGAATGTTGATTTCCATCCACGCTCAATTGCAGATGAAGGGTCATCATTTTCCCCCAGAACCTGTATATAGAACAAACCATGGCTTCTCTAGCTGCTCAACAAATTCAGGGTACCTTTCTTTCGTCCTCTCATAGATAATATGGCTAAGAACAATGGGAGTTGAGTTTCACCCCCCACTTTCTGGCTCTTCTTCACAAAAGAAAAAGTATTTTGATGGAAATGCAGGAACCTGTTGATAAACCTGAATAAGTCCTAAAAATTCAAACAATGCTAAATAAATAGGTTCAAAGAACTTCTGTACACTATACATAAACTGATGAATAGTAAACAGACTCCAAGGAAGCAAATATGTAAATTTCAGCCAGAATACACCAATCAACACAAAAGTAACAGTTAAAAAAAAAAAAAAAGAGTAACTAAACTAAACTACAAGAAACCAACTTTTAATATCAATAAATCTTTCAATAAACACCACAGTAATGCCCCCAATCGTCATGCTTAAAAAGTAAAGCTATATAATTTATAATTTATAATTGTTAGAATAGTTTATGTTGTTATGTGGTACCTTTCTTATTTTTTTTTATTATAAATAAAGTTTATGAGTATAGTATTTGATTCATTCAAGCTACAACTTTTTTTTTTTATATCCATCTACATGGAATGAGAGCAATTCGGCCATCCACCACCGCAGGAAAACTTAGCAGCCTATAATCTTTCGGCCGTAGGAAGACTGTCGGAAAACAACGGCCTACGCGCCCCAAGCGTCGTTACAGTGGATAACTCGTGACAACTACGCGCAACAGAGCAGGAAGGCATGTGTTGGTGCGTGTGTGCATGGGATCTAAGCGTAGATGAGCTCTTGAGCGCGTGAGGCCCATTCACAGAGAGAGATTTTGGCTCTTGTAGGCTCGTGCGATGTGATTTTTAAGGTATTTCTTTTCTGATTTGGTTCCAACAACCCCATATCAATTTCTGCTTCAATTCGATATGTTTTCTATGCGTTTTAGATGTATTTTTAGGATATTCTTGGCTTGCTCTTCCTTGTACGTAATTTACATGGGTATTTTCTGACTGATTATAGGTTGTGATCCTTGCTTTTGACTATTTTATCTCGACGTCATATCTCAATAGCTGTTTATTATGGCACTCCTCTATTGCTTTTGTTTTTCTCTTTCATGGAAGTATGGACTCTAAATCTATATTACCTCCACAAATTACTACTCAAAAGTTGAATAACAGTAATTACTTACAATGGTCTAGAGTTATTGAGGTTTATTTGATTGGTCAAGGGTATGAAGACCATCTTACATCCGAACCTCTTAAGGAGGATACTGAAGAGGCTAAGGCTTGGAAGAAAGTTGATAACCAAATTATTTCTCTTTTATGGAATTCAATAGAACCTCAGATTGCTGATGTGTGTTCTCATAGTACTGTCAAAGAAATATGAGATTTTGTGAAAATAATATACTATAGTAATTTAACTTGTCTATATAATGTCTCTTGTGGTCTTTTTCAGGCTAAACAACTTGGTTCTCTCTTTGACTATTTTGATTCTATACAGCAAATTTATGACGAACTCAATATTGGTCAACCTCTTTCATCTAATATAGCAAAGCAAAAAGAACAATGTGAACAACTTATGGTTATTAGTTTTTTGGCTGGACTTCATTTTGATTATGAGCCTGTTAAGGCACAGATTCTTACGGGAGCTTCTCTTCCATCTCTTAAAGAAGTTTATCTTTGGGTATCTCAATACTCACCTAGTACTGATGCTAGTCATGATAAATCTGCTCTTACTATTCAGTTTCTCAGTTGCATGATGGGATTTGGTCTGGTAGTACTAGAGGTGGTCGTGGTGGTAGAGGAGGCCGTGGAGGATGTGGAAGTCATCATTGCACTTATTATGGTCGAGATAACCATACTCGTGAGTATTGTTGAAAGTTAAATGGTGAGCCTCCTAAAGTTACAAAAAAAACATATACTTCCTCACAACCCGAGTCTTCTGGCAACATTTATATCTCACAGGAGGAGTATTCTAAGTTACTTCAATTATAGTCTACACAGCAAGCATCTATTCCCACTACATCTCTTGCCTAGTTAACTAATTCTACAGTTTGTTTTTCCAGTTCTTTAACCCCAAGGCCTTGGATTCTTGATTCTAGGGGTCACTAATCACATGACAGGTACATCTAGTCTTTTTACTAACTTGTAAGATTCACAATCACTGTCTCCTATTACTTTAGCAAATGGTTCTACTACTGTAGTCAGTGGAATAGGTACTGTTGAACCTAGTCCGAGACTTTTCTATATCATCTGTTTTATATATTCTCACTTTATCTTTTAATGTTATGTCTGTTAGTAAATTTACTAAAAGTTTAAATTGTTCTATTCTTTTTTATTTTGATTTTATTATTATTCAGGATTTGAAGACAAGGAAGACGATTAGAAGAGAACACGAATCTACCAAACTCTACTACTTTGATCCATTACCATCTCCTATAGCTTTGTTCTGCCACAGTTAAACCACTCCAGATCTATTGTCGCCTTGGTTATCTCTCTCTGGAAAAGCTCAAGAAGTTAGTTTATAGTTTAAGTCATTTGTCCTCTTTAGAATGTGAGTCGTGTCAGTTAGGTAAGCACATTAGTGTCCCCTTTGCTTTCTGCATTAATAAAATTATTGAAAGTCTATTTATGTTAGTCCATTCAGATGTGTATGGTGTGTTACTTCAAAATTGAGTTATCGTTATTTTGTTACATTTATGGACCATTTTTCAAAGATGACTTGACTTTATTTAATGAAAGAAGCATTCTAAACTGTTTTATATTTTCAATGCCTTTTGTTCTGAAATTAAAACTTAGTTTAATGTTCATATTCGCATACTTTGTAGTGACAATGTTCAAGAATATTTTACTACTCCAATTAACATATTTATGACTACTTTCAGGAATAATTTATTAATTTTCTTACTCTCATACTTCACAACAAAATAGGGGTGGCCGAGAGAAAGAATCGTCATCTTATAAACACTACTCGTACTTTATTATATCAGATGAATGTTCCTAAAATATTTTGGAGTGATGTAGTTCTTACGGCTTGTTATCTCATAAATAAAATGCCATTATCAAGTTCTTCATGACAAAATTTCATTTTTCTGTATTTTTTCCACAGGCTCCTATGTTTTCCTTACTCCCTCGCATTTTTTATTGTGTCATTTGTGCATCAACTCTCTCAGGGTATTGATAAACTAGATCCTCGTTCTATTAAATGTATTTTCTTAGGGTACACTCATATACAAAGAGGGTATATATGTTATAGTCCTTCTTTAAGTCGTTTCTTTGCTTGTGCAGATGTTACCTTTTTTGAATCTACCTTACACTACACTGACTCACATGACACTACAGACATCGAAACAGTTCTTCCATTACTTGTTCCTCTTCCATTGTTTTCTGAGCTTCTTTTAAGTCATTTTGGTTATCTATATCGTCCTAATTTACACATTTACACTCGACGCCAAGTAGACAAGAGTATTTTGATAGATTCTGGTGCTCCGCTAGTTGCTTCTTTGCCTTCGAATCCAGCTCCCCTGACTCTGATCTTCCTCTTTCCATTCGAAAAGGTAAACATACATGTCCTTCTGTTTATACTTGTCCTACCTCATTTCAAATTTTGTTTCCTGTGATCATTTGTCTCTTTCGTATTATTCTTTTGTCACTTCATTATCTAGTATTTCTATTCCTAACTCTGTGTCTGAAGCTTTAAAACATTCTAGGTGGAGAAATGCCATGGATGAAGAGATACGGGCTTTAAAGGACAATGATATTTTGGAACTTGTGAAACTCTCCCTTGGGTAAGTCTGTTGCTGGTTGTCGTTAGGTGTTTACTGTGAAGGTTCATCCTTATGGCTCTGTTGATAGGTTGAAAGCTCGTTTAGGTGGCTAAAGGTTACATTCAAGGTCTAGTGCTGAGTCTGAGTATAAAGTCCATGACTCAAACTACTGCGAAGTTGGTTTGGTTGAAAAACTTGTTGGAAGAACTTGGAGTCACACATTCACAGCCTATGGAGCTCGTTTGTGATAACCAGGTTGCATTGCATATAGTTTCTAATCCCATTTTTTATGAGCGAATAAAGTATATAGAAGTTGACTGTCATTTTATTCTAGAAAAACTTATGAATAATATAATTAAAACTGCATATGTGAAGTCTCTAGGGGGTGCTCGTCTTCGTTATATTTGTAACAAACTTGGAACATATAATATATGTGCTCCAGCTTGAGGGGGAGTGTTAGAATAGTTTATGTTGTTACGTAGTCTCACATTGGTTGTATGTGATACTTTTCTTATTTTCTTTTGCTATAAATAAAGTCTATGAGTGTAGTATTTGATTCATTCAAGCTACAACCCTTTCTCTTGTATCCATTTAATAATAAGTAAACCTTTATAAGATAAGTAAGAATTACCTGTTGATAAACCTCAATAAGTCCTACAAAATTCAAACAATGCTCAATAAAGAGAACTTTTCTAGTCAGATGGGGACTCATTAGCTGTAAAAACCCTACTCATAACGTTGGTCCTAAGAACAGCTCCACCCACTTAGGGAAGCTACTCATATCCAAATGCTTCAACAACTCCATTGAAGTCTGATGTTGTATTCAATGAGAAACCCCTGAAAAGTATAGCACCCGACTTGAGGAGCAAAGAATCAATAACCAGGTTTCTGGGTTTTGATTGTTTCACTCAAAATAAAAGGACTGAAGGAAATTCCGAGTTTTGGAGCTAAAATGGCAGGGAATTCAATTCCATTGTAAAGCCTTTGCTGGGGAACTTGGATTTCGACAAGAACTCAAACATGTTTGACGGACTAGAAAGACTCAAACTTTCTTTCTCTAACATAATTAGTTCCTACTTGGCCTACTCAATTTTTGAGTGTTCTCAAAAAAAAAAAAAAAAAAAACGGCTGATTTTGAATTTTGGAGGTTTTCTGACGCGGACTGAAATGGGACCAAGTTCGTCTAATGAAAACAAACGGGTAAGGGTCGCCCAATCAAATGAAACTCCACGATTTTGTTGAAAAAAAATAAAAGAAAGGAGAATTGAAACGCAATGTCGTTTATATTGGTGAATTGGTAGCTATAGGAAACGGCAGAGGCAGCAGAATAATAAGCCCGCCTAACAAAACCCCATGACAAATTCAAATAGAATACACAGAATTACGGATTCAGGCACCGAGGGAGAGAGAGCTAGAGGAAGAGGAAGACAAAGATGCCAAGGACTGGAGTGAAAGCGAAGTCTGGGAGGAAGGCGTTGAAGGATGTTTCAAACAACAATGGTGGAAGATCTTTAAAATCAACGAACTTGAAGATGTCAATGCTTAAGGACAAGGAAGAGTCTTCCAAGGGAGACGAAGACAACGTCCTCGATAACCTTTTTCTCGTGCAATCCGATCTCTCATCTCTTATTCACGAGGTACCCTTCACTTACATTTGTTATCTGTTTGTTTCTTTGGAATCAAGAGCGGGAAAAAAATGAAAATAGGGTTTTTCTTCCCCCAAAATCTTAGCTTCTGTTTAATTTTGATTACCCCTTTTGTTTAATTTGATTGCAGAAATGTGATAAAGAAAAGAGAGTGCATTGAATTCTTAATTTAAGAGGGAGTTCAGCCATATTCATTTTAGTGAATTATTTGGAACACTTAAGGTTTATGCACTTAACTATAGGCCTGATAAGTTGAATTTTAGTCTTTTTTTTGTTTTTCCAATTTTTTTTTTTTTTTTTCATTTCTTATTAGAAAGAAGGTTTCCATTTGTAACTTGTCTACCCAGTTTTCAGAAATATGTGTAATGTGAATTGAATGCTGTTTTCTGTCTGTGGATTGAAGTTTCTTGTTGTTCTGAACTATGATTCTGTATTGTTTTCCTGGCTGAATGTTCAAGATGAAGTATTATTAGTAAGCTAACGGTTCTATATATTTTAGATATAGAGTACTAAAACTGATACGAAACTTTTAGAGTATTGTGTAATACTATAATTTGATGTTGAGCGACTTGTGTTATGGTTATGTTGTTTCTGTTAGTTCAGAGTTCAGACAGATGCAGTCTTTTCCAATAAGATCTCAAGTTGCTAGTTCCAAGGTTTACATTATCTGCTTAGACTCACTTTTCTTTGATTAAGCCTTTTCTTTTGAAGTCACACAAGTTATATATTGAATGGCAGATTGATGAACTTGTTGCACTAGCATTTAAACTGAAGGCAGTTGGAAAAGAAGGGAGAAGAGAAATTGAATGTTTCACGCATGTCTTGGATAATATGCTTTCCTCTTTGAAGGTTAATGATATAACTAATTCTATTGAAATATCCCTCTTGCATACCCGTTTGCACAACTGATATCAAGTGCTTGGTTATGAATGCAGCCATGGGTGCCCAAATTTCAGAAAGCACTTGCAACTCCCTCAGTGGATCATGAGAATCAGCCAGGACAAACTTTGGTGAGTGGAAGAGCTGATTCTGTATGTAAAGATGAAAGTGAAGTTGGCAACAGTCCACAAGAAACCATGTTTGACTCAGTTAATCTCTCCGTCTCCCCTTGTGTCGTGGCGTGCCAATTGTACCATTCAGAGAAATAGACAACTGTTTATGCTAACTCCCCTTCCTATATCAAAAGCATTATCATCCAAATGTCAGGAACCATCTAAATTGGCTATTGAAGGAATGGCTTCCTCTAAGACTGGTGATGGGCCAACAACTCTCTTTACCATATCTCGAGATATAAATGATGGTTCTCGTGACAATGTGGTAAAGCCTTCGAGTTATATAACTGCTGAAAAGGCAAAAGTTCAAGATGTAGGGTTTATTTCTTCCTCACCTCTTTCAAAAAGAGACAGCTCTCTGGTTGTTATGACTCCGTGCTCCAAATTGTCGCCTCCAAAATCTTGTGTTCTGCTTGAACCCATATCTGAGTCCTCTCATCCAGGGGGTGACAGGGTTTGCAAGGGCACACCGTTTCCTGTTGGGGTGCATCGGAGTTTGCAGACCTCTGATTCTTCTGGGAGTGATGCATCCCAGGATCTAGCCTTAAAATATCCTGAGCTATTAGGGATACATCAGGTTTCTAAATTAGAGATTAGAAAGAAAGTTGTGGAAGCATCTCCAGACTGGTTTATGTCACCTCCTAAAACTTGTGTTTTGCTCAATCCTCCTGATGAGAAATCATTGGAAAACACTGTTAATGACTCCTACTTACCAAGAACCAATGATGTTATGAATGAGCTAGTGGACTTGTCTGAAAATGATGTTTTAAAAGGTCATGATCTAACCAAGAAAAAATCCAATGAAGGTATGGCTTTACATTATGTATATACTCCTCAATCTTTTTTGGTCAATACAGGTAGCAATTTCAGGCTGTTAATTAATTATGTAACCAAATTAATTCTCTGCAGAAAATATTGGTGGAAACTTACGACATATAGAAAGCACTCCCATGTGGAATGAACCTGAAAGCACTTTTCGGACAGGCAAACGTCCAGGTGAGAATACTTTGAAGAAGGAATTATGGACTAAGTTTGAGGCAGCAACTAGTAATGGGATTCAATTTAATGTCTCTACACTCGACCAGACAACTAAGAAAGGGTTTTTAGATCTACTAGATGAGGCTTCTTGTGAAGGGGAAAGCTGAATGCATACCAGGCTTTAAGTAAAGAAACATATCCTGTATTTTCACTTCGGTATGTACATGCTGTTTTGTGTTGTATGTTTATTGGCAAAGAGGGTTATAATTGTTCATTTTTTGCTATTGTTACCTCAAATTCCAGAAACTCCTGAATAGCAGAAAGACATGTTTCTTTTTGCAAAATGTATTTTTCAGTTTTATGAAATTTGAAGTTTCCCATAATATTCTCAATATAATTCGTTGCTGTTTCTTTTAACTTTTAATGTCTTATGTGTTAGGTATGAATTCATATAGCTTAGCATTAGGCCTGCCATAAAGCGGAAAAACAAAAAGGAAAAGCAAAGCCCATGGAAGAATCTTGTACCATTATAACTCGGCTTTTGAGATTCTGGGATTGTTTGTCATCCACAGAACTAATCCGTCTCAACAGAAACAAGAATTTTTATTTAGAGAACTAATACATCTCAATATACCTATTAGTAAGTTTTGTTTACAGTTTTCCACAAAATGCAATTCCGTGATTCCATCATAGTAGAATCCACATGCTCTCTGAATATTCAGATCTGAATTCACTACTGGTGGGTGATGTCAAAAGTAACATAAGGCACATTTTACTGGCAAGTCTGAAAACTGAATTCCATTAGGTCTAACTATTTTACAGTTTATTATTTTTCTTTTCTTTTCCCCTCTTCCTATGGTATTTGAAGGGAAATCTGTATAAATTTAAACAGTTAAACTGGCTAGTCTGGACTGGATATATATGCAAATGAACATACAAAGTTTAGCATTTTCATTTTGCCCTCAGTGCAGGATAATTAACTTCAAATTATAACTAAATGCCAGCAACCCTCCAGCTACAAAAAGTTGGGGAACATGCTTCAAGGCAGCAGCATGCGCAGAACAGCAATCAGTCCGACATGTCATCTTCTGCTCCACTAGACTGATAATTGTCTTGGTGTTGCAAACCTCTATGTTGTCTTTGTAGACCATCATCCATGTCCAATCGACCTCTCTTCAAATTTGAAGAACTCCCCTTCGAATTTGTATGAACCTTAAAGGACACCATCATATCAGAAGTATTAAATAATAAAGACTTCAATTTAATAAGAACAAATTTCAAGGCCATACCCCAGAATCCTTCAGCTCAACAGTAGCAACACTTGGCCGACGCCTTACAGTAACTCTTGAAGGTGCCGGAAATTGCTCGACCTCATCATTGGATCTTCCCTCTCTGGCCCTCTTCTTTTTCAAAACAAGTTTCGTTGGAAGAGGCTGCATCACAAATTCACAAAAGAAATGATGCAAGGCCAGTGACTGGAAATGCAAAACATGCTAGGAACCATAGACCATAAAGCGAGAAAGTTAGCTGGTTGAATGAATACCACATAGCGTGCCTCAGACTCATCAAATGAAACTAGGTATGTTGTAGGATCATCTGCATCATCACCCCGAACCTGTTAAGGTGCAATGAAAATGTCAAAACACAAAAGGGAAAATTACTTAGAATGAAATTTGAACCTACAAACATGAATCCTTTATTAAAAATAGACACAATTTGAAGCTTAGCGCTCTAAGAAGTCAAAAATCTTGCCACATACATCCCAATTGTACTCGCGAACCCAAGAATATGAGACATCTTCATCTTCATCATAGATATCCTTTGACAGCTGCTAACAAAAATAAAAATTCAAGATGCTATCCACAGACTTGTTCATATTAATATATGTGCTTCAACTAAATTTCTAATTAAAATTTGAGGCATATCCACCTCTCCTGGTGAAGGGACCATGTATGCCAAAAACTTCTCAGGATTTGCTGGATCTGAACCTGTAGCCACATAACTTTTCATAATGGCCTGTAGACAACAAATGACTTTGTCAACATTAACACGTTAGCATTGCCAAACAACAATATAAACAGAAAATATCCTGCTCACTTCTGTCTAAAATTGTTAGCATGCAAACCATCGCTAGGTTGACAGCAAGTGAAAATTTTAACATGGTAGGAATGTAAGCCATCTTATTAAGAATGATGCTATACAGACAGATGAGTCACGTGGCAACATAAAGTTTAGCAATTTCTGCTGGCTTGTCAGTTTCTATTTTTTCCTTTTCAGTTTGAAAGATGGCTTTCCTGCTTCATTTAATTAGAATGAATAGGAAATTGGAATTGACAGTAAGCCATGTGCCAGCAATATGTCAATATTAGAATCAATAACAGCAAATATGTTATAAGTTATGAACCACTACAAGTGCATGTTATCAATTGAACAGCTGGTATGATCCTTGCAAATGGCTTACCCGTGATTCATGGACTTCACGAGCAGTTTTGTCCATCTTCTTATAGATTTCAGAATCAGCTGTAGGGGCACTATCAAATGCCGCAACAACAAATTGGTCATCATACCTGCAAAGCAATAGCTGATTATACATGAACAATAGCTGATTCATGTATATGAACATCAATTGCCAAGACCAATCTGTTGATATACAAATGTTTATGTTTGATATGAGAAGTAAAAATATGTATGCACACTGTACTTATTGAAGCTTAGGATGCTTTGCAGTTGATTCATATACATTGAACTATTGAAGTCATCTAGGACTAGCTTTTTGCATGCAATCAACTATGGCAACCAAGTTATTTTTTAGACAAAAAACAGTGCTATAATTTCATACCGATCAAAATCAGGCAACAGCGGCATAACCTCAACAGGATATAAATCCTTGTTTGTTGCATGTACTGGGGGTTTTTTAGCTGCCTCAAATGATGCTTCAATTTCCTTTATTTGTCTCTCTCTGAAAGAAATCATTGCTTCTGAGTTAAATGTAATGAATAAACAAGCATCTCCTAGTAAATGTTCAGTGTTTTGAAGATTCTCCAAAATGTTGAGGTCTTCATTAATATAGACAGGTTGGAAGTTGGAATGGAGCAAACCTGTTGTTACGATTCTCCAAAATGTTGCGGCCTCCCTTCATCTCTCTCAGATCTTTTGCTTGTTTCTCACTTAGAGACTGCATGGCATAATTGTTAGTTATAGTTGTAAAGAGAGCAATGCATCAATAGAATGCATTACATGTCATCTACCTGCTTTGTTGCTTCCGTGCTCAAAGGAGATATATATTGTGTTTTGACGAGCCAAGAAACACCTTCATCAGTTGGCCGTTCTTTTCTTCTTATGCCCTCTTTTTTCACAGGAGTCACTGATTCATCATCTCGGATCAAGTCTTCATCTTCTGGAGCAAGAGGTTGCTTCTCCTTGGGAGGACTAATTAAACAAGCAGAAAAAAGAAACTCAAGAGTATTCATGCTAATTGACTGTGGATTTATAAAAAAATTGAAGCAGCTGAGGAATATACTTGTAGACACTGAGGTCAAGCAGGTCAAGAGGTATTCCAAGATCTGGTTCAACATATAGTTGGGGTTCGTACATTTTCTCCAAAGATGTAATTTTGTATTTTGTATATCTGCAAAAAAGTCATGAATTGCCATCAAAATGGCAATAGGAATCCATCATAAAATAAGAAAAGATCAAGATACCAACAAAAGCTGACTTTGCGCCTAAAAACTGTTATTCATCTATAAATCTACCACTCAATTTAGGTCCAAACATCACATGAAATCCCTCATTGTTTTCCCTATAATAACAAAAGCCACCTGCACCAATACCTTGTCTAACCATTATCGTCTTGAGGAAAACTAAAATAAGAAAATATCAAGATACCAACAAAAGCTGACTGTGCGCCTAAAAACTGTTATTCATCTATAAGTCTACCACTCAATTTAGGTCCAAACATCACATGAAATCCCTCATTGTTTTTGCCTATAATTACAAAAGCCACCTGCACCAATACCTCTATCTAACCATCATCTTCTTGAGGAGAACTAAACAAGTACAAGCTTCATAAGAGCCAGAAGAGTCAATTATCTATATTGTCTTTTCAATCCAGTATTCTGGTCTCTACTTGCTCTGAAACTTAAGAGGACTAAATCCTGAAAATATGAAAGATCAGCTTTCTCACCCTATTTCTAGTCTTTCATGAACTCTGTTGGACTACATGCCTATCATAAATCTTCAGGTAACAGACCAATACAGATTATTATAGACTCAAATTTAACGCAGTATACACAGACAAACTGTCTCACCATATTATAAATCTTCATTTTTCTTAATAGTGAATATGTCACTTTTAGATTCCTCCATATAATAGCAAAAAAAATAGCGCAATACTTTTACTTTTTTCTTTTTTTTTCTTTTTTTCTAGCCTTCCCAGATATTGCACGAAGAATTTAATGCCAATTTTTAAAGCACAACTTAGCACACAGATGCTACAAGTCTACAACCATTACTACTTTTGATTCTCAACAGTTATATTGATGCAAATACAAAAGCACACTATATAAGGCCATGTAAAATCAAACAAGAGAATAAGATGACATACCGATCTTTATCTTTCTTTATGGTCATGAGCTTTGGTTGTGCACTTGGATCTGGAAGTTCATTCCGAAACCTAAAAAGCGCACAAATGTAAAGATAAGGTTTCAATAGTGGAATTAACAATGGAGAAACTGCCTAATAGGAAAAAGTTTATTGGCTTGCTCGAAGGATCAATTTACTGCACGAACTGATGATTTAGAAATGTCCGTAAAAAAATTTGAAGGATTATATTAAATAAATCAAACATCATTAAGTTGGCATACCCTATTGATCAAGTACCAAATAAAGGACATGATTATCAACACTTCGAATTTTGATAATTAAAGTAGGTTTAATGTTGAAATCCATCACATGCCAGATATATAATGGAGAATCAAAATAAAACAAAGTGTTGCCTATTGATCACTCAATGGACAAGGAAAACGTGAAATCCAGAACCAATCTTAATATACTCACTTCAACTTGCACAAAAATGTTGTTGGCTTCTTCAACCTGTTTTCAATCCTCTCACCAGTCAATAATGGAGTAGTTCTCCTCTCCCCCATTCGTGACCCTGCAATTGACCCAAGCCCCTTACCAGAGGATAACAATTGGGTCTGTTGCAGAATACTTTTCTGGGATTCCTTCAACTGTTGCCTATGCTTTTCTTCTTGTCTTTGCTTCTCAAACTCCCTCTTCTTCCTCAACCTCTTTTCTTCCTCTGTCTCCCTGCCCGAAGGCACGTTTGATTTCTTTACAGGCAACGGAGGAACTGCTGGCTTGTAAAGTTTAGGAGGAACCCCAAGATTCGAATGCCCATGTTCACGCCTGCCAGATGTCGATACCTCCTTCGGATGTCCTTTATTTTGGTCATGGTGTCTCCTCTCGTCATTACGTTGACTATGAGGAAGCGCTGAAGCAGGAGGAGGTTCGCTTGGGGGAGGTGGTGGTGGCATGGAAGAGCCCGGTGGTGGAGAAGAAGGTGGGGGAGGAGGAGGAGCTGGCTGCATTGGCTGCGGATTATACTGAGAGTACTGAGAAGAAGGATAAAAGGCAGGAGCTTGTGGAGTCTGCAAGTTCACTGAATTTGGTGGCATTGAAGGTGCCGTTGCTGGTGGCGGGGGTGGTGGGGGTGGATAAGAGGATTCAGGTGGAGGTGGCGGTGGATATGCATACTGCTGGTGAGAAGGAGGAGGTGGTGGAGGTGGCTGTTGACTTCTGGGAGGACCGTAATGCTGGGACGATGATGAACCATACCCACCATGGTGGTAATTGGAATTTGAGTTCATTTGGTTGTAATCTTGAAATGAAGAAGGAGGAGCCGAAGGAATAGACCCGTCACCACCACTGTAACCCCAGCTCTGATTATATTGATTTCCACTCTGCTGTGGTGGCTGTGCTGGTGGAACAGCGTTTTGACTGGGTGGCGGAGCAAACGATGATTGAGGAGGAAAAGGCCTATAGGAGGCCATGACTGATTCTTAATTCTGATTCAATCAATCAGAACAGACCCAATGATGAAGAAACTCCAAATTTGCAACTCCCAATCTATAAGAAAAAAAATTCTACAAACAACCAAAAAAGCTCAACGGCATAGATTTTTCTACCCCAATTTCCAATCTTTGAACTTTTGAATTGAACAAAGATAACCCTAAAAGCAAAATTGAATTCCCGATCACGGGCTCTCAAAATTCTCGGGAAAATAACTCAAAACCTTATATGGGTCGAAACTAAAAGAAATGCCGATTCTTATTATCTCAGACAAAAATATAAACTAAACCTAGGCAAAGAAGAATTAAATTGATACCAACTTTCTCCAACAGCTCCGATCAGAAACCCGAGTAGAGAAAGAAGCTAAAATACGCACCAGAAGAAAGCTAATAGATTACAAATTCAACGGGCTTAACTCTCGAGCTTCGCATTCTGTACAAGAATCCTAACCCTAAGGGACAACGAGAGAAAGAAAGAGGGAGGCAATGACTCACAGGGTTAAAAGAATGAATGTATGTATATACATGCATGCATTGAAACACGGAGATAGTGAGAAAAAGAGAGAGATCGGAGGGTTTTCAGAGACTGAAAAGCAGAGTGATATATCTTGGAGAAGAAGAAGGTCTAGAATCGGAGCACGCTGTATACAGAACTGGGATTTCTTCGTTATTTTTCGGGTATAGAAAGAACTTTTTTTTTCTTAAAATGTCACTGGCAAAATTTGTAAAAAGTAAAAATAAAAAAACAAAAATAGAAATTTTACTGGTCAAATATGGGATAAATAATATTTTTTTATACTTTTAGTCAGTAATTTTTTTATCATATTTTTCTTTTCTATATTGAATTAAAAGTATATTTGATAATAGAGGATTTGACCTTTCTAAAGTATTTTTAAAGTAAATCTATTGAATTAGATGCATATTTGATATTCTATGATTTGACTTTTTTAGAATCATATATATTGTTGATAATAATTAACAAAATCTCATTGAATCTTTTTCTATATATATACAACTTTCAATCTAGGGTGATCTGGAATCGAATTATTTGAATTCGGGTCAATTCGAATGCGTTTTGAATTAGTGTACTATATTATTCGACTCAATAAATAATTTATTATAATATTTGAATTTGATTAAATATTTGAAATAATATATTTTTTATTAAAATATTGTAAATAAGAAGTTATTTCTTTACCAAATTGACCTTAAAATTTTAAATATTTGAAAATTTATTTAAATTTAATTTATTCTAATTCAAATATGAATATTCGAAATTGTATTTGAATTCGAATTTCCATTTAGATTCGAACAAATATTTGAATTTGAGTAAGTTTCGAGTTACAAACCTATATATATATCTATATTCAATTTCTTTTATTAAAATTTAAATGTATGTTTAAATTGAAAATTAAGTTCCTTCGAGAAAAATAATTCCAAATTTTTTTTATAGGAAATGTCTATGTAGACTCCAAAAAGATACTAGAAAGACTCATTCCAAAATAAGACTGAGTTTGGTATTACTGTGACTTTGAAAAAAAATTATAACTTTTAGTTATGTAAAAGCAATTGTCAAAAAATGACAGCCAATTTTCAAATCATCCTATGTTGTACTTTTAAAAACACCCTTACTTATAAAAAAACAATAGAAAAAGCATCTCTCAAAATAATTTATCGAACTCTTTTTACATGTTTGTGATTTGTAAAAAATCATAAAACCCTGTTGAAAAGCATTATCAACCTCAGTTTATGTAGGTGAGTCTCACTAACTCATCTAGAGTTGAGTCCACCTAGAATTTTTTTTTTTTTTTTTTTTTTTAAATCTAAATAGCAATTTCTTATTTTCCTTTAAGGATTTTAACAAGCACTTGTTCAGATGCCACACTTATAAAGTTTTTGTATTTAATTTTGTTAGTAGCCATGATTTCAAATACATGAAATAAATGACTTGCTATTTTGTGATGTTTTAATTGATAATTACTGAAAATTTATTAATTGTAATAAATATAACTTTTAATATAAATATTTTAAAAAAAATTTACTTATAAATTAAACAATACTGAAATTATGACCAACTACTATAATAAATACTACAAATTTTTTATACATATATATAAAAAAGTTTATAGCATTTATTGCAATTGTTAGTCATGATTTAAGTATTATTAAATTCATAAGTTACAACTCAAATTTTTTAATGAGTGTCCTTAATATACTTGTTAAAATAAATATAATTTTAAAAAATTAACTTGTTAAGATACTAGATGTACTCACCCCACTAATAAGTGGGTATTAATTCACATATTGTTGGAGTTGAGTACCTCGCATTGTTTTGGAATCTAAATAGCAATTACCATTTTCTTATTTCTTATTTTCTTTTAAGGATTTTAACAAGCACTTGTTTAGATGATACACTTATAAAGTTTTTGTATTGCTACTTTTGTAATGTTTTAATGGGTAATTAGAATATTGTTACAAATAAATATAGTTTTTGAAAATTTAAATTATCTAAAATTGTATTTATAAATTAAACAATACTAGAATCATTGCCAACTATTACAATAAACGCTACAAACTTTCTATACATATATTTTAAAAGTTTGTAACATTTATTTCAGTGATCATTCATGATTTAAGTGTTGTTTAATTGATAAGTTACCACCTATAATTTTTTAATGCATTTTTTTATTGTATTAATGTGCAATAAATATAATTTTTGAACATTATAACGTTTTAAAAATTAACTTATAAATTAAATAACACTAAAATCATTACAAACCAACTCAATAAATATTACAAAATTTCTATATATATTACCTTGATAACAAATATTCTAAGGGTACTCGTTAGAAAAATAAGAAACATGTGTCTTGTTAAAAATTAAAACAAAAAAACAATATTTATATTTAATGCAATAATTAGTTATAATTTCAGTTACATACAATAAATAATTTATTATTTTAAATATGAATAACCATATTTACTATATATTAATAAATACCTTACAGCAGTAGTAGTAAAAATTATTGTTGTCAGAGTTTATCTCTCCAACCTCCTATCTTATTGATTCATCATAATTCTTTTGTATCATACAAAAAATAAAAAAAAATTGAACATTTAGCATAACTCATGTATCTAAAATAATTGCAATATCCATGATTGTATTGGTACAAGAGAAAACATATGGCTAAGCTGAGGTCATCATAGGACACATATGATATAATGGGACTTTGATAAGTATATGGCCAAATCAATATTGATTTATACCTTCAATTCAACAATCTTATTTTATTTTAGATGCTAATGAAAAAAAAAAAAGATGGAATTCAGTTGAACAATTTCTAGAATATAAGAACCCACTTGAATTATTTTATGAATCAACTGTTTTAGTGACTATTGTTGAATAAAAAAAGAAAAGAAAATAATTTGTAAAGTAAAAATCGTCAGAATAATTAAATATAAGATAATAAAAAAAAATATTCATAAAAAGTTACATAGAGAGGTATTCATTCATTAAACACAAAAAAAAGAAAAAATCAATCTCATCACAATTCAATATTGTAATAATATTATTAAAAGATAAACGAAAGAGAAATTCACCTGAAACGATTAGAATTTGACGATGATGCCATGAACACAGAAAATAGTAGAAGGCACCAACAATAACGTTACCCAGGGCTCATTCCTTTTGATATCGAAATGAATGAAATTAGGGTCGTTGTATTAATTTATATTACCTTCAAATGAAGTAAAGAAATCCAACGACTAATATTTCTTTTCATTGTAACTCATAATTACTGATTTCATATCTAAACAAAAAGACATACCGTTTACTATACTTGGAGTGAATTTCAAATCTTGCATGTTATCCATATAATACACGTGTAAGAAATGTACATGCAATTGCTTTCATATTAATAATATTAATACATGTAAAAAACAATAAATAACTTCGAAGTCAAAAGTTATTTCAAAACTTACTTATTGACACAATTTAATTAGAGATATGAATTGAAATTATAATTTATTCACACTCAAACCAAGTGAAACAAATGGAAATATAACTATAACAAAAAATCCTAATCAAACTGAAATCTGTTATGTTCAGTTTTTGCTTATCTTCTTTTCTTTGATTAGAAGGGTCATGGGATCTTCGGTTAAGCTTGAAACCTCTAAATTAGAAGTCTTTCCATTGACATCAGTTGCTAAGGTTTTATAAAATATTGGCCAGACTATTCTTCAGTTTAACTTGATGTGAATTTATGGTGCTTGCTGCTTTGTTTCACAGGATAATGTTATGGCATATTAGCCAATGATTTTTCCCAAAAAAAAAAAAAAAAAAACAAATGACTTCATCTTGTACGAATAGTTTACTACAAACTAATGAGTTAAAAAAGGAGCCCATTTATTCTTTTTGGGTAAGCCTGGAAGCCATAGTCCAAGAAGGCAACACAATTTTATGGAAGTGCAAAAGTAGTTTAAAGAGCAAAACTTGGATATTATTTTCTCATTCATCATTCTTAAACATAGGTGCTATTTTGAAAGAAAAACATTCCAACCCTGGTAAACCTTCCTCTCCATTCTCAAAGGTGAATTTGTAGCTACATGAGTTACAAAATTCACCAATTACATTTCTCACATCATATCCATTTCAGTAATTTGATCATCCTTACTTTGAGCGACACGCGGTCTCGGTAGGTCCAGCTTGTTTAGCAAGCTGAATAAATAAAAGAAAAATTCAAAAACATCAGCACATCATGCATACATACTAAGGTATTTGTTTAGATTTGAAACACATTCAGTCACAGTTACCTGAAAATATGCTTCTAGTTTCTTTCTCAGTGCAGCATATTCTTTCTTCAGTTGTTGGAAAGTCTTCATGCATCTGCTTTTATTCATATGACACCCATATTAATATTAATTTTAGTACTATGATTATTACAGAAAACAAAACGTTCCATGCATTTAGACTCTCTAACCGAATGTAGTAAGCACTTAAGCAAAGGAACACTACTAGTACAAAGAGCAAATAGAATAGAGGACCCTTGATTTATTATCTTGGCTGTTTGATGAAAAGGAATTAAAGAGTGAAAGATAGATTACCCTTCTCCATTCTCTGCCCTGCAATAATCCCTAAACAGAGTACACTCTGCTTTCACCTTTTTGCCTCCAATACTGTTATAAAAGAAAAAAAGAGGAAGACTTTAGAACTTTAGAACACATTGTTGTTTTAAAGCTAAGATGGTATATACTTGATAAAACTTTAGTAAATCATTCAATTCTTATTTTGATTCAAAAAAAGTATTTATTTACCTGGAGCTACTTCCCTTGAACTGATGCATAATGTTATCCAGCTTGTCGAAATCAAGAGGGTTCCTCTCTCTGGCATATGTAAAAGGCCACCACACCAAAATGGTTATAACTTAAAAGGACACAGTGACAGTTGCGGAAAAGGAAACTGAACAGTGGAAATATTAGCATACAGGTTCTGCTCTATGTTAGAAATTAGTCTTGATGAATCCCTGTAGTGCAATGTAACAATTTCCTCCACAAAGTTAGGGTTTGCATCATCCTGCAGTTCCTCTAATTGGATAAACTGTTCATCAAGATATCCCTGCAACGGAGCAATATTTGGTTTTCCATCAAAAGTTGCATGTAAAGTTGTATAATGCTACATATATCACGCTTGCCCATTTTCAAATGCACAAATGTCTTCAAATATTAAGTGTGCCCCCTCTGTGCTTGACAGTTACTATAAGTTTCTCTTCTAGTATATAGGTCAGAAACTTAACCCTACAAATTTGTTCATACATTCTAATTCCACAAAGATATGCAAAACCAGATGCCCTTCTGTGCTGGACAGGCACATTCCAATGTTATCTGCTACACATAGTGTAATCTATGTTGGATGTGTTATTCACCTTGAGCAAACATTTGTGTATTCTCACAAGCAAGTCTACGTGTGTATACCAAAAGACTTGTGCTTGTGTTTATGATACATGACATTTAAACGAAGTTAAGGCCATGTAATGACATCTACAGTCTACCTGATCAAAGAGAGACTGCCTCATGAGAGCAACCTGCCAGCGGGACTGGTTTCTGTCCATCAGGGAAAATGTCTGAGGAAAACAATCAAATGGAGGGTGAGGGGGGGGGGGGGGGGGTTGGGGAAGAGAGAAATAATACTCTTGAAGGTTTAGGCTGGAATGAATTTATGGAAGGGGGAAAGAGGGTTTATATAGTGCAGAAAAAATGAACAGGTACAGGGGAAAAGTACTCCAGGTTTACCTTTATCATTTTCTTTTCTTAGTTTTTTCTTTGTGGTGGGGATGGGGGGAAGAGTTTGTACAAGATGCATGTGGACACGTTAATGTGATGGAAACTAGGAGAGTCGAAGCAACGCCGGATTTTTTTCTGTCATTGTCAAAAAACCACTCAACCAGTGAGGTCATATAATGAATGAGTTTTGATATTTTACATGCTCTAGTATAAGCAAGTATTGACTTGTCAGCTTGGAGAATGCATAAGCTCTACTCTTACGGAAAAGATGGAACTCTTGACCTTTTAGTCATATAAACTCTAATACTATGTCAAAAAATCGCTTAAGCCAAAAGTTTAAGTTGTTAGGCGATGATCCCATGAATGTCATAACTCGAAACAGGAGGAGGAAAATAAAATATGAGTTTTGCCATTGATGCAGGAGTTTAACTAATTGCACATGCAGATTCTTTATGTAATAAAAATATATGCCATTTGATAGGTTATATACCCTTACTTTTTAGTGAAATGGATTTCAGCATTCTATGCACTCATCCTCTGATATTCCTCTAAAATACCTAAACAAATGAAACAGTGGCATCTCTGAATGTCAATATGTAAACCAGTAAGATCCTGTCAATGTCAGTTTAACGTGGTGGGTTTGGCATGATATGTAAATAATAGTTGTACGGATTCACTTTCCATCTTGTAAGCATCTCATAAATATTGAAAATTGCAGTTAATCTCTTCGATTCCAACCCTAATTAAACTCCTTATGGTGATGTTCTCTGATTCATGGATTTTATTCCAAGGGAATTGGAATTTTAAAGCTTAATACTTTTGAGATACAAATGCATGTCTTTGCAATTAAGTGATCAACTATTTGGGTTTAGGGATTCATTCAAATTATTGGGATTTAATGGATCCAAGTTCAAATATTTCTTGGAAAATTGTTTGGGTATCTGTCAAATCCAAATTTTTCCTGGGAAAATCCCCTTTCATGACTAATTGAACTTTAAGACTAATCCATTCTATGATAGATAGCTTGTTGCAAATCTCTAAAGCATCATTGTTCTGCGCCAACTGCTAACCAGCCAAAGATTGGAAAAGAAATGAGAGGATGAAGATGCATGCACATATTCTTCTGACTATCATTTTCGATTCTTTTGTGTTAAGATAAGAATTACTATGTTAAGGATTTGTTTTTCCCATAGAAGGAGACAGATACCAAAAACGATTGATTTGGCATATCATATATGCCATTTCCCTGTTGATTTATCTACTTTTACGGGGAAAATTTTATAAACAAGAAAAAGAAAAACAATGGGTATCGCATGAAACAAAGAATTTTATCCTTAAAGAGAGCACAAAAGCTTGCTTACATATATTTTCATTACACCTACTATAGAATAGATATTACACCATTATATCATCATAAAATTCTATCTTTAATATTTTTATGCAACCCAAGGGCTAGCTTGGTGGTCGAGGTATGCTCACTTCTTCAATCTCTTTGGGTTCTAATCTCATAAGAGAGAAAGTTGTTGATGCTATGAAAATACATTTTTTTTATGTAAACCCGGTTTCGTTTTTCCAAATACTCTACTTTGATTGTGCCAACAGCCTTCATTTCCACCGTGAAATGAAGCAAATATGCCTGGGTCCTGCTTGATAAGACCTGCACAGCTACCTATACTTGTAGAATGAAAATGAGAGAGGAGGAAAGAGAGAAGGAAGGAGGAGAATGGGAAGGGTGGTCACAACCAATTGTGATGGTTAATTAAATAACTTGGGACCAGGCTCTTCCTGTCCGTTGTTGTAACTTGTAACCAAGGTCAACCCCTTCACTTTTTACCAGCTTTTGTAAATCACATGCCATATGCATGGAGCTGAATGCTACACACATGCCTACAATATAGTTCAGTATAGTAGTTTTCAAAAAACTTTTGTGTTTGGAATCACAAAAATTTAGAAATTTAATTCATTCTTAAAGAATTTTTAGTAAAATCTTGTGTTTGAAACTTATTATGTATGAGAATTCAATTCATTATAAATCTCATTTTCATTACTTTCTTTCATATTAAATTCTTACCAAAATTGATGTAATTTACAAAGAATTCAATATATTTAGCCTTTAAAAAATTATTTGGACAAATTTACCCTTTATCTTTGTCTCATTTATACTCTTGCTCCCAACACTTATCTCTTCTCATCCATTTCGATTCTTAACCCATTTTTTTCTTAAACTTTAACAGACCATAGAAAGAAATTGGCCAAAAAAGAGAGGAAGAGAGAGGGAAAATGGTCAAGCTTAGAGTGGGTATATAATAATTATATAGAATTAGAGTTAATATTGTAAAATTGTTAAATTCAATTGAATTCCATTATTATTATTCACATTCCAAGCAATGTAATTCAATTGAATTTTATTAAATTGTTTCAACAAAATGATTTGTTCCAAACATTAAAAAAATAATTAAATTGAATTGAATCAAATCGAATTCAATTGAATTGAAACCAATTTTTTTATAGATTTGTTCCAAACTTATCCTTAGTGGTTAGGGTGTAAAATTTTGAAGTTAAATATGTTTAAGTCTGAGTTTGGTAATATTATAATTTTTTAAAAGTAATAGTTTTTAGTTGTGTAAAAACAAAGAGCCAAAGCCAGATTTTAAAAACATATCCTATGATACCTATAAAAACATCACGACTTTTAAGAATTAGTATAAAAAAATTCTGAAAAAAATAACATAACAGTATTTTCATATATTGTGATTTTGAAAAAACTACTTAATCTTCTTGCAAAACATTACCAAACTCATCTAAATCTAAGTAGATGGATAAGGGATTGAATTTCTAGTATGAGAGAACTAATCACTATTGTGTAGCTCAAGGTCGAACTTGTTTTTGGATAAATCGAATTAAAGAGAAATGATTAGCTAGTAATATTTTTCCATCCTTTACCTCCTCATGTATTAACATGAGAAAAGTGATGACAGATCATGGCAAAGAGCCGAAGTTCAAAACCCATCATAGATTAGGTTGGGGTTTCACTAGTTTGCAAATGCTTATATTAGATTTATTAGGAGTGGAGTTTGTTAATTAGTAGCTGCAACTGTGTAGAGCTACTTGAAGTCAAATTGCTCTGCACTTGATTGAATTGTTTCTTGTTTTTTGTACTAGACCTATAAGATTTGCATATAATAAAACACAGAAAAAAATCCATGTTGCAGTGGTGACTGAGATATGGTGGGCAGAGAATAACAAGGGGAAGAATCATCCACAGACAAAAATAGGAAACCATTGTGATAATATCCCAATAATGATTGACACAAGAACTTTTCCATGCAAAGAAGTGGTCCTTTTGTCATGTCTTTTCTTTCTCTATTCGCTTCTGCCTGCAATTTCAGCTTTGATGTTAAAAGGAGAAAGACGTGGAGAAGACATTCCCTCTTTATTCCATCTTCACAATTAACCCTCTATATTCCCTTTTCCCCTCTTCAATGTTTTCTTTTGCGTATGTGTGGTCACATCTACCCTTTGTTAAAGAGTTAAATAAGCTGAATGTTTTGTGTGGGTGGAAGAGGATCAGAATATGTTTTTCTGTTGTTTTTAGTATGGAATAGATTGTGGTTCTTTCTTTTCTATCACTGTCTCCTATGTTGATAAGAATCCCACCGTGGACATTGATCAATCCCTTGCCTATTCATGGATATAGAGTATGTATCAAATCCATAAAAAAAGGTTGCATCAGCAAGCCAGTTATGACATATTAGCCTAGTTCATATTCCATATGTAATGTTACATTTGAATGACATTTCTAAAGGAAACATCCAAAATCAGCATCAAAAGGCAAGCACACAAAATTAGAACCTTAAGATATAGAACTGGTTTGATCATTAAACCAGAAATCAAGTTTGCAACAAATATCTCTTAAAGCAGGTAGATTCAATGACAAGAAAGGGACATGAGGTACAATACCTTTTTTCCAAACAGGTTGCCACGTCAAATAATTAGCTGCTCACCGGACCCTCTGAAAAAATATTCTATTCTTTCCTCATCAAGAATGTGCTCATACGCATAATCCAAACTTGTGGACATTGATGCAACCATGCAGTGAATTTTGCTTTGAGATTGCTTTCTGGTATGAACTTTACAATGATATTCTTCTTTTGCAGCATCAATTCTGCTCATCGTCCTCAGAATCCATCACTAGGCCGACATTATTGAAAGCAGCATGTCCACTACAGGCAGCTTTTGCTCTAGCTGTTCTGCCAAAATTCTATCCAAAAAATATTGAACAAGTCGTGATCGTCAAAAATATTAATTCATTCATGACGAATTTGATGTAATTCATTTCATTATTTGGGCTTCTAATTGTTTACAGTTAGAAAGAATAAATATATTCCTGATGAATTGATCTAATATGACTTGAGCTAATGGGACCATATAATTTCATACTACTTAAAAAATAAAACATAATGAACTTAAGAGCAAACATAGTTGTACAATCGAAGCGATGAACAGAAGATGACTCAAACGGTGATGCTTTCTCCAAATTCTGGGACTTCTTCAAACTGCTTGAATAGCACTATTCTTGCCCTTGGTTAAATCTGAACCTCCAACTGCAGTATTTGCATGGAATGCCGACTGCCTCGAGGATTCTCCTAGTAATTTTAAGGAGAGTGGTGAAGGCTCTCTAACACCTTTCTTAGTTTCTCCAATACTCAGCTGAGACATGCCAACAAGTTCATCAACATTAACAGGTTCCTTTGGGATAATTGGAATTGGCTTTAGGACCTGATGATGAGATGTCTCTGCGTCCTTCATTTCTTCAAAGGGAGCTGAACTACTTGATGGCCATACCGGGAATGGGACAGGTAAATAAGCAGGAAAGAATCCAGGAGCAACTGGTGTCAATCCACTTGATCCCATTACAGTTTCATCAGATTGTTTCACAGTTTCTTGAGTGGTAGCATCCATGGGTTCAAATGTTGAGTTGAGAGAGAGATTTAATGAGGGTTGTGAGATTGCATTGTTAGGCAGTGAGTTCTGGGACGGTGGCAGTAATACTTGTTCTTCTGGCACTGGTGGTGGATCTGAAGCCTGACATACGTTCACAAACAACCAAAGGTTAAAACATTGACAAGAAAGAAAAGAAGAGAGAAGCGAGTTCAAAATCAATGCACATCAACCACCAGAACTCAAATGAATTCCCAACTACATAAATGGTAGCGTAAAACAATGTTGCCACGCTTCAATTTAGGCTGAGGTTAATGGAAATGTTTGATAAAAGTAGGTCAAAACAATAACCAATGCCACGATGCACCACAATCCAACACGATGCAAGGTGTTATCTCAGTCCATCTGTCACTAGTGAAAGAGCATAATCACAATTTTCTTTTTTAGATTATCATGGATTAGTGCATGACTGATCAAGGCGAAAACCCTTCTATAGACACGTGGAAAAGTGTTTTTGTGCTTGTAACATGTGAGGCATCAATGACCAATTTATTACATAAAATCCACAGTAATAGGTGGAAACAAATGATAATAATCTTTAGTTTGTAGGATCCAACTATAGAACCAGGATGACAAGATAATTTATCCCATAATATGAAACATAGATGTGAAAGAATTCACAACAATAAAGGATAAATATCTACAATTTATTTCATATTTTTTTTTGGTATCATGGACAATGCACAACAATACAAGAACAAATTGTGGGTGGCATGACTTGAGGGCACATGTCCTCACTTTTTTTTTTCTGGTAGGGACATTGTGCAGAAATGGAACTATGGAAGTGTAGGGTGTGCATGTGTCTTTGGTGCAGATGCACAACCAAATGTAAGGAAGACAAACCATAATATCTGTGACCATGTCAAAAAGGCTGGAACGCCTCTTTCTTCGTGTAGCATTACTCTGCCGGATGAAATACTTTTGAGCATGACTGGCTACTTGAGTAGGAGTCCTTGACACAACAAAATTGCGTGCTATGCCTCGCCAGTCTCCTTTCCCCAATTTCTGGAGGCCCACTAAGAACAGTCGATGCTCTTCCCCAGTCCACGGGACACCTGAAACCAGTTTTTAGTACATTTTTTATGGAAATTTCCAATCACTGCTGACAAAGAAAAACTTGGACGGTGCAACAGGCTTTGTTGCTCTATAGTACTCCAGCAGCATTTCATAGACTCATTATTAGCAACCCAAAGTCAAAAGACGTGCATCAGTCAGAGACTCAGGATCTCATATGACGTGCTTCATGAGCAAATAATTGCTTGAAGGACATCACCTTCAGACAAAAAAGCATACAGCTTAATATATGCTCCAATTTTCCATAACTGGCAAATGAGCATCTTCCAACTAATTTAATCTCCTAAAAAATACTATTTCACAAAATGTGGGAAGTTTTGATCTTGAAGGAGGTGCATGATACATTTGATTATATTTGCATTCTACATAACATAGCCAAACATCAAGCTGACAGATTTCCCTTAATGTGTAAAAATTATTACAAAAGCTACTAAGAAATCCAAACATGGATGAGAAAGTACTACATCAAGGTCCCAAACAGATCTAGACGAAGAACAGAGACAATGGCATACAATGTAAACCACATGAAAGAGGCAAATTTCTAATGAGACATAAAAAAAAGGACAACTTATTCCCACCAAGACAGTTCCACCCAAACTCAGAATAATAATTGCTGCCAACGAGAGGAATTTAAAAGCTATGACTCTTTCTGTTAGACCAAAACCACACTCAATGATTAACATAGCTACTGTGTGCCAATTTTAACTCTTTTCTCATTCTAAAACCAGAAATAAACTAAAATAAGATTGTCATGTACCAAGAAAAATAAAAACTACAAGACGATTGTCAAATTTTGCAGTGAAGTTTCACTTGAGAATATAGAAGGATAGGGCAGACGAAAAATGCAATAGAAATCATAAACTAATGCTTTGTCTCATATTCCATTTTCTTTTTTATTAAGCTATTTCTAGTCTCTGCATCTTGATAACAGAACCCATCCAATATATTATCACTTTATCAGGTAGGCAATGTTGATCTGCCAGTTACAATGAAGAAAGGAGCACACCATCCAGTGGAGCTGAACATAATATGTAGTGCTTGACTACTAGGTTTACTATTTTATAAATAATTCAATATGAAATTAGTAATTATCTTAACTGTTTCATCATTTTGTTCTTTAAGCAATTAATCCAAAACAAAGCTACGTTCACCATTTTAGTCTAAAGATAAATTTAGATTTAGCTTCAACCATGAAACAAAATGTTCCCTGGCTGCCTAAGATTAAGACAATGCTTCTATATTGGGCTTTGGAGCATGTGAAACTGCCAATTGCTCTCCCATCCTAACCTTCTTTAGCAATAAGGAATTGACAATGGATGATGTTCTAATGAATAATGTATAAATCCTCCTTATCAGTTAAAAATTCATAGACAAAGCCAATCCAATTCACTTTCTCCGGGAAGCTAAGCACAAAAATTCCACTTTATACGAAGACTTTTGGATGTATGTATGGGGAAAAAGGGGTTGGACAGATAAGTTTTGTACCCATTTCATGTGATCCTGAAATAAGCCATATGATTTTACAACAGGGAGAAGATCATACATTAAACCTCAAAAACCACTTTCACCAACTAGCCAATCAAGTGTAATCTGTACCTAAACAGAGAATACCTCCTAGATATGTGTTAAGTCTTTAAGAGGATGCCCAGAGGTAGTCAGTTCTTCACTGAAACCCCCTTGCCCATGAAAGCAAGTATAATATCAGAGAGGCTTAAAATAGATACTAACATTCCTTGGCAGCCCTCAAAACTGTAACTTGTTAAGAGTTCCAACTGTCATACAATATAATTTAATAAAACCACTGCTTCATATTCATCAAATTATTATAAATGGATTAGCATGATCAATACTAAAACAAATAAGCATCGGCTTTCTATCTCGCTATGGCTCACAATGAGTCAGTTAGTCCACATGCAAGCCCAAATGAATATGATTATGAACAGGGAAAACCCAGAAAACTGTCAACAATTGTTTTCCATTACTTCCGGATAAGAAATTAAAAGTAAATAAAACAAAATCAGACTGAGAAAGAATTGAAAGGCGATAAAACCAGCTCTCATCCATCCAAAAATCAAATTTTTTTTTTTTTTTTTTTACTCAGATCATAAATAAAAGTTTTTGAAATGATAATTAAACCAAATCAATCAAAAAATTAACGGAGCAGCCAAGCATTACCCAAAATGCAATTTCGAACCAAGTATTTTTCTTTTTCTTTTTAAAAGAGAGATTTTTGTCCCTTTATAATGCGTAATACCTTTCTTTCTTTCTCCACGGTGATTAGCTGAGCACGAAGCATGAGCTGGGTCGTCTGACAAGTACCCTTCGGGTTCATGAATCGGGTCCCGGAGAGGGTCCGAGCTAGGCGAGCTGGGATTCGGTGAAGCAGCCGCAGATGAAGAAGAATGATAGTGCACCGAAAGGTTCCCCATACTCGCACTCTTTTTAATGATTGATCCATCGGTAAGTCTTACGCCAAAAAGCTTCACGCCTCCACACCCACCACCACTACGAGACGGGCATGTTCGTGAGTTGTGGCCGTTGTTGCTACAGTGCGAGCAACGCCGAGTCATTTCGATTCCCCACCGTTTGACTCGGTCCTGCCACAACCGAGTTATACCGAGTCAGATAACAATCACAAATGGAAGAGGAAAAGAGATGGATGATGAAAAACAAAGACTGCATGTGATTTAAGGCAAGAGGAAAAGAGAGAGATGTATTTAAGTGAGAAAGACAAGGGTAATTAAGGAAATTAATATTAATATGCTAAAACGAGGATTAGTAGAACGCGCTGGTTCGTACGTTTGTTTAATGTTGGAATGACGGTTTTGTCCTTTGATTTCTTAAAGGATTAACTTCCTGCTTGCTTGCTGGTTTTCTTGGATCTCGGAAGTGATGTTTATTGCAAATTTGCAGGTAAGGACTTATGTTTTATAATATTCTATTTTTTAGCACTTTGTTAAGGATTTAGATTTTGCTCTTACAAGATAATCTATGAAAGACTTTATTTTTGTGTCTTTTGTGTAATAGGTTTACCAATTTACTTCTTTCTCTCTTTTAAGTTAGGGGACTAATCTTGTACAATGATTAGTTTATTAGAGTTCTTTAGTTTGATAGTGTGAACAAAATTCTTGTTATCAACTAATTATGAATTTATTGTTTATTAGGATAAGTGTTTGTTAGATGGTTTTGGATAAGAAACTTTTTTAAAGAAAACTAGAATTAAATAAAGAATAGTTTTTAGATAAAGATTGATCATTAATAAAAATATATAAAGACAAACGAGTTAATTATATTGAAAATGAGTTGAATCCTTATCGAAATGGGATGTTGTGTCAATTATATTTTACAAAAGTTGTTAATTTTTTTTTTTTTTCCCATATTTCCATTACTCAAACTCAATTTGGGCTATCTCAAAGTTGTAAGTTAGTTCTCCTAGCATTTATGTCAAATGTTATTAGGCCTACCCTGGCATACGCGGGCAAAATAGTAATTTGAGTTGTTTGTCAAAGCACTTGGTCAATTTGGATAACTTCATCTGTGTTCCATTTTTTGTGGAAAAGAATGGTTGGAATCCAAACACGGATACAAATTTTATCCGCAATTACCAAATAATTTTCCATTAAAATTAACTTTTATAAATAATAATAATAATAATAAATTTCCAATCCAATTTTTATGAATTCAATCTGTCTTTATAAGATAACTAATTAGTTTATTTTATTTTACTTTTATTTTTTTGCTGTGTTAGCAAAAAATAGATAACCTTCTTTTTTCTATTAAAACACACAAAAATATTAATTAACTTTTGGGGTTTTCTCTCCCTATTTTATTATAAGTCATAATTAGTTTTTTAAGAGTAGTTCTAAGGGTCAATTTAAGTTTTTTTTTTTTTTTTTGTTACAAATCATAGTTTGTAACCATGATTTTATAAATAGTTTATTTCATTTGCTATGTAAATTATTAAAACAATATGTAGTCAATTTATTTATTTGTAAATAATAATAATGTAGATGTATATATGTACAAAGTAAAAAAAAGACAAAAATAAAAAATAAAAAATCCACCACCTAAGTGTATACTGATGAAACTTAAAATAAAAGTAGATCACTTCATGTTGACTATTTCCTATTTGAATATGGAATTTTAGCGTGCACACTTAAGTTTGGTTTGTTAATATATTTTTAGAGAGTGCTTATACTTAAAATGAGCATAAATTAATTTTTTTATGTTTAGTAAAAAAAAAAAGTGAGGTACATATGCTCTTGTATTTTTTAAAATTAGCTTATGCTTTCAAAAGTTTAAAAAATTATCATAACTATCAATTTTTAATAAAAATTTATATTTATTCTTTTATTAATTAATGTAGTAAATTAATTATCTTTTTTATTTATTAATATTTATTATAGTTAATTTAAATCTTTAGAACAGCTTTATAATAAATTTATCAAATACTAATTTATAATTCTATTATTGAAATTTATTGAAAGTAGCTTTGTGTATTATTATACCAAATAATACTGCTATAATTTTTTAAAATAACTTTAAAAGAGTTATAAGAGTACAACACTTCTCTAAAATTGTAACATTATTCAAAATAAGTCTTAAGTTTTTTTTTTTTTTTTCATTATAATTTTACGAACTTTGAATTTTTATTTCTTTTTAGAGGAATGAGATCCTATGTAAGTTTACTTAGAAATAAACTAAGGTGTTTTGTTTTGTTGACATGCCAACCAAGTTAATGTGGAGGTGTGTTTCAATCAAATACTCACTGAATAATACTTCTCAAAAAGCCTAGTGATTGAATGTACTATGCCATACAAAAAAGGCCACATGGAAGGGGTGGTGACCCCAATTTACTTTATGAGGTTGAAGGCCATAATATGGATTTGCTACACTAATTTTATTTCTTCACCTTATCCATAAGGAATATCTATTAATTATGCCTTGTCCCTCAAAGATCTTGTGCTTTATATCCCATCCTTAAAAAACCAAGCAATAAAGGATTACTTGTCACGTCAAATTCAAACAGTCCAAAATGAATTTAATAATCAAAACCCTCTTTTCTCTCTAGGTTAGGGTTATATTTTTAAAAATAAGATAACTTTTGTTTGTTTATATTTAAATATGTGAAGTTGTAAGATAATTTTTAATCGGTGGATAAAGTCTCTTAATGTTATATATTATGTATTGTGAATGATTCATATGGTGTGTGAGATTTATTGAAATGAAAAGTGCTATCTCTTATCATGCACTTTTATGTAAGATATGAAATTTATAAAAGACATATAGTTATTTCATAAAAATATTATGCTTATATAGTTCAATGAAAGAATATATAGTTTTTAATTATTATATCAACCTCTTAAAAAAAGAACTAATATTATAAAAATTGAATTAAATGGTGCAACATTTAATATTTTAATTATTTCTGTATAGTATGACAGGCAAATCATTTTGGAGATTGCAAAAGAGTATATAGATGTAGAAATGAAAAAGTCAAGCTTTGCTATACTAAAACTATATATTATATTATCCCCGAGATAACATACAGCCCCCCTTTATCTTTTCTATTAAGAAAATTGACATAAAGTATGTTATCCTGGCGGTTTCTTCTGGGAATCTCTGAATATCACTTCATTCACAAAAATTAAAAAGTCTAAGCTTTGTCCATGAGAAACAGTACTACAAATGGTTTGTTTCCTTAAGAAAATTTACAATCTTAAAATTAAAATAATAATGCATTTTTTTCAAGTAGAATTTAATTATTGAGTTAATGATACTATCTTCTTATCGCATGCTCTGCAATGTTAGGTGATTACTTTTGTCATGTGCTAACAAAGGCCATTAATACCAAAATGGATGGATGGTAATGTTTGAAATTAAACATGATTGTCTAATGTGACTATTCTTCTCACACTAAAAATGATTAAAAGCATTCTTTCTGAATATGAAAACACGTATAGGAGAATGTAATAAGTGGTATGTCACATTCAAACAAGCAAATATTGAACGAGCTCTGAAGAAAGACTAGGTAGGTCAAATGTCAATTTGTAGAGAAGATAAGAGGGAAGGGAAGGAAGAGGTTGTGGGTGGTTTTCTCAATCTAAAAATTGACATGCCTTGACCCCAAACTTTAAGTCTAGCTACTAAGTCAGGCCGCCCACTTGTTCACAATTCACAAATGACTTGTTGCCTTTGACTAAGCTGACAGCATCAACTAGCTTTAGCTTCAGAAGGGTCTGCATGGTTGCCTCTTTAAGATTTCTCATTTTGTCAGAATAGCCTGGAAATTCAGAAGTGACCACCAGCATGCCCCAGTTCAAGTGTGATGTTTAAGGCTTATTGTTTCTTTATTTGTTGGTAGTTTCTTCATCCAAGCACATGCACAAGCACAAGCACCAAATGAATGAGAAGATTCAAATCAAAGTCCTGAACGATTAAGTTATAGACTTATAGGGTAATCTCAACCGGATGAAATCGTTTTCGATTTTATTTACATTTTACATGTCTGTAATCAAGCTGAACATTGCCTCAGTTTTTGGCAATTTGAATCCTCAGAGTACCTCAAGTGCAATTGTACACAAATATTATTCAAGCTATACAAATTTGCAGACTCCATGAAAGGGCTCCAGCATTTGTAATTTTAGTTTTTATTTTCTTGTAAAATTCTAACAGTTCACAATATTTTGCAAAATAAAGTTTGCTTTCTCTAGTTCCAACTACCAGCACCTATCCTGCTTTCTTACCCATGAACTTACAGGACAGAAGAAAGGGGAGGAGGAAAAAAGAAAAAAAATGACAAATGATTGAAGATGAATAAAAAAATTAAGCAACTGTCACTTCACCGGTAACTTCTGTAGGCAGGGGTATACATACAGCTCTCAGCATATTTTACCAAATCTTTTGGTTGAGGAAGGCGAGTAGCCAAACCTATGAATAAAAATGGAAAGTGTCAATTCTACCACTACTATTATCGTAAATAGAAACTGAAATGCCTTTGCCTCTGAAGGATAAATATTTTAAAAGATGATTAAGGAAAAGAACTCACCAAGCTCATAAGCCTTGGCAGCTACATTGGCAGCGATACGCGCTGAAATCTTTCTGATATTTGTGAATGGAGGATAAATGAGCCCCTTCTCAAAGTGCTCCTGGGTGACTTGTGAAGCCAATGCTTCCGCTGTTGCAACAAACAAGCATAGAAAATAATGTAATTGTTTGAGAAAGACCTGTGCAACATTCACCTCCAGAAGGACCAAACACTTAGATTAGACATCAGGTGTTAATATACAGTTGAAGATTTGAAAATATATGGAGCTGACAATTCTAATGGTCCAGTTAATGGCCCAAATACACATTTAATAGGGAGGCCTACGAGGAAAAAATTATTCTTGTGCACTTACAGGCTGCCAGAAGCAGGTCATCATGTACACGAATAGTGCCGGACATTATTAAACCAAGACCAAATCCAGGAAAGATGTATGCATTATTTGACTGAAACACACAAAAAAAACCACAATTAGTCAACAAGGTTTCCTACAAAATATATATCAAGCAAACACAACTTCAATGGAGGTAGGACCTGTCCAGGAACATAAACTTTTCCCTCATATTCAACAGGAGGAAATGGGCTTCCACTAGCAAAAATGGCACGTCCCTGAATAACCAAGATGGACAAGAACACAGAATGAAACATCAGTCATGATTGGCTCTAAGACAAGTTGGTAGTTGCCCATTCATATTACCTGGCTCCATGTATATGCTTCTTCAGCAGTACATTCTGATTGTGAAGTTGGGTTGGAAAGAGAAAGAATAATAGGTTTCTACAAGAATATTCATGAACAACATTGTTTAGTATGCTACGGTAGAAATACAATCTCCTATGTGTAAGTAGATAGATAGGTCGTACCTCATTGAAGGAGGCCATAGCCTCAACCACCTCTCTAGTAAATGTTCTTCCTACTCCCGATGTTCCGATCAGAACTGTTGGCTTAATATCCTGATAAAAATAAGATTGGATGTGCGAGCTTAGAAACATTTGCTTTGTGCGTATCTGTCTGTGGGTGTCAGAGAGAGACATCCTACCTTAACAGCATCTACAAGTTCCTTAACAGGTTCATGTTCATGTGCCCAGGGTTTCTTGAAATGCTGGAGTGATTCTTTACGGGAACTGACAATCAATCCCTATAAAAATAGTATTCAAATTTCTATCAGATGGAATAAGACGATAATCTTTTTTAAGAGAAGAAACCAGGTGTTGTATGACCTTTGAGTCCACAAGCCAAATATTCTTCCGGGTTTCTTCCAGTGGGGCATTAGTCTGCACAGAGAATGAAGTGCAGTTCTCAGTATATTTGAAGTTCCAAAAAAAAGCCCTTATCACAACACACACACACCCCCCCCCCCCCCCCCCCCCCCCCCAAAAAAAAAAAAAAAATCTTTTTCCAGAAATAGAGAGCAAAAGTTACAACACATTCAGTAGCTAGCAACCTGTTTTGAGATCTCAAGGGCAATGAGTTCTGCTATTCCAGTGCCAGCCTGTTATCACCAAACAATAAACAGAAGTTAACCACAGCGGCATAGTGGAGAGACTGGTCTTTTTATAGAAGGGACTACATGCAGACAATGTAACACAGGAGTAAGAAATTATGCATATGCCCTATGAAAGCACACACAATATGCTCTCCCCTTCCCCAGAGACTCTCGTAAAAGGTAGTAGTAGTTTCAGGACAAAGAAGATCACTAGAAAGGAGAGAAAATTTCCAAAATAAGTAGACTTACCTCTCCAGCACCAAGGAATAAGAATGTGTGGTCGGATAAGGTCCCCCCAACTGCTTTCAGAGCAGCAACTAGTCCTGCAAGGACCACAGATGCCGTCCCCTGGAATGCAATTACCATTATTAGAAACTAATACTGAATTGTCTGTAGTCAATAATTGGATGACAGTACTCAGTTACCTGAATATCATCATTGAAAACAAGATGAGTTGAGCCATATCTTGCAAGGAGATCAAAAGCATTGTGGTTTGCAAAGTCTTCAAACTACAAGTATGTCGCAATTAACAGATTAGGAAAACAATATAACGGACAAATAAATGAACTCAGCAGCCCAATAAACCCACAAAAGATGTCTATTTCCTATTACCACATATGACATACCTGAACGAGGACTTTTTCTCCATAATTCTGTTTGACAGCAGTCATAAATTCATGTATGAGTTCTGCGTATTCCTGAAATCAGAAGAAGTAAACCCACTTAAATATTACAGAAACTAGGATAACTTGGATAGCTTGAGACAAAACTGCTTAAGCGAAAATTATGCCAGTTAATCAAGTAAGTCATAAACCTGTCCAGTTGCCCTTTTTTGCCTGAGACCTATGTAGAATTCATCATTCAGCAACTTCTCATTGTTGGTTCCCACATCAATTGTTACAGGCAAGCACTGAAATAAGCAAGATTTATGGTAATTTCTGGTTAATGTGAAAGATAAAGAACATAACTTCAATATATAACCATGGTGAAAATGTTGTTTAGTTTAGACACTCCATGAGGACAATAAAAAAAACTTCCAGTGATAACTTTTAAGACATCCATGCACGTAGCTAATGAGAACACCATTTCCGCTGATTCACAAGTTACAAACCAAGTGAATGGCTAAAAGGATAACATTTTTCTTCCACATCATTGGTAGCAACAGGATGAATTGTGATGCAACAACAAACAATTACAATCTAGATTCCTTCTTTTCTTATTCATTCTCTTTTTTCAGGGAAGTCAATTCTCAAAACAAAGATATTATTTGCAAGCTTATGGTACATCTCATACATATCAGTTATAAATTGGACATGTGAACTGGAAGTCTAATTACTTACAGGCTGAAGGACGAATTCCTCCAAGTGCCGTATACAAAGAAAGCTTCCCCACAGGTATGCCCATCCCCTAAGAAATAATATAGTTGCATCAGTTCCAAGCCAGATTATTCATTAGGGAAAACCATTACATTAATCAAATCTTATGTAATGTTTTAGTATGTGTATATATATATATATATATATATATATATAGCTTTCGATGGAAATTACCTGGCACCCTAGATCCCCCAGACCCAGAATCCGCTCTCCATCAGTCACAACAATGACTTGAATATTTTTTTCAGGCCAATTCCTTAACACTTCAAGAATCTTTCCCCTGGGCAGACCCAAAATCAAATCCCAAGTAATTAAACAGCAATATGGAGAAAGGTTTCAATTAAAACTGAAAGATGGCTTAGAAAAAGAAATGGGCGCAATCCAACATACTTTTCTTTCAAGCTAATGTAAAGACCCTGTGGACGCATAAAGATGCTCCCATATTTTTGGCAAGCTTCCCCAACAGTTGGAGTGTAAACAATTGGGAGTAACTCCTCAACATTGTCAATGAGCATCTTGTAAAACAGCCTTTCATTTCTCTCCTGAAACTCAGTATAATATCAACATCAGATCATTAGAATCTTCTTTCCTAAGCAGCAAATGAGAGTAAAGAAATACTCTATAGGATGAATTAAGCAAATAAAATTAAATAAGGAACAATAGGAATCTTTGGAAGCAATTCTCTATAGGACGAATTAAGCAAATAAAATTAAATAAGGAACAATAGGAATCTTTGGAAGCAATTCAAAAATTGATTGTAGAACTATAAAAGGAACGCACAGAGGGAACAGAAAAATAACCAGTGCAAGTTAAAATAATTCCTTTTGTAGAACTTTCGATCAATAATACCTGCTTTGGTGATTTATGGAAACTTCAAACAAGGTATTCAATTAAAACTTGTACAGTGCAGTCAAAATAAATTGTGTGCATGGCTACCTGGAGATCCATCATGGACATGTACTTCTGCAATGGAACTTGATACTGGCGTATATTGTGCATCATTTTCTTCACCTGATGAATGAATTTGCAACAATATTCACTTGATTTCACCAGATCATAAATTGGCTAGAAATGACCTTAAAACAAATAATATAGAAAGATATGTTAGTCAGGCAGATAACCTGGAGCTCTTGAGAAACAACTGTTGGGGGAAGGAGACCACGCAAATAATGGGCATCTCTCTCTGAGTGTGTGAATGCTAGACCTTTGTTATGGTGCGGATCGCGCAAAAGTGAATAACCACTACAGTACAAAAAAAGAAAACAAATAAGGAAATGCACCATATTACTGTAGACTGAAATCCAACCACTACACTACGCATTCTCCTCATTGGCTAAAGTACTTAATCCATTCACTATCTTACCATATTACTGTAGACTGAAATCGTAGCATCTCTTTGAACCAACACAACCATAAAAAAGATGATCTAAATGTTGAAGGTAAAAAAAACAAAAGAACACCAATGGTACCTTAGCATACCAATAGTAACTGGGTATTATGTTGACCAGATTCCTAGATCATTGATTGATTATATAAGCAAAAGCAAGCAGAATCCTTGCTCTACCAAGGACATGAAGACTTAGCTCAAAACAGTAAATAAATATCTATAAGCTATTACTCAACGAACTCTTATCAAGGTAAAAAAATGTAGGGCGACATTCTGTCGGAAAAGTGGAAGAAATAAAATATCGTGTTGTTTATATTTTTTTCTTCATGCATTGAATATAATAAGGACCTTTTGATACACAAGTTAACAGTGACCTTTGAGCCCAAAAAAGTAAATTTCTATTACAAAAGGTTACAACGATTTCCTCAAATACTTAAAAACTTATAATTAATTTTTTTCAGTATCTCAACATATAAAGCAGCAAAAACAGACTAAAATTGATCCAAAATCACATATTTTAAATTTTGAACCAAAAAAAATAAAAATTCCACACAATATAAAGCTCAAAATCAACTAGTAAAACCTTTTTTTCCCCTAATTGATCGTTTCTATTACCTAGCAACAGAGACGTCCAAGGAGTAACGGATTGATCCTCGGTAGCCCTATCCTCGCCGTACACATCCTGGGCGCCGCCAGCAACAATGGGTTTATTGTCCACGTCGGTGACGGCGGAACCGTCTCTCATTTCTTTCACTGTGGTCTCCATCAAAAAGCTTGCGTTTCCATCCCCTGTTCTGCTGTTCGAAGCAAAAGTCACCAACCTCGGAGCTGAACGTCTTATCTGCACACGACGGATGATGCTGGAAGACCCAGAAATGCCTGTATTGTTCTGGATACAAATTTCAAAGTGAAAAATAGAAAAGAAAAAAAATCAATACCCAAGTAAATGGATCATATAATTCTAGATAACTAAAACAAAAATGAAAACTTTTCTGAATTTTTTAGAAAAATGAGCTGAACAAAGAAAGCTCAAATACCAAATCGCATTTACCCTCTCAGAATTTAATTTTTACCAAATAGTGAACAAAAAGAACAAAATTTTAAGCATATTTTTTTCGAGATTCAACTTGGAATTGCTGGACTTGAAAAACACAGAAATAGATAAAAGTATGTGTTTCTGAATCTATTTTTGAAGTGGGTGTGCCTTAAAATTATTATCTGATTAAGGGGTCTGGTTTAAATTACCAGAAAACTGCTTCCATTCAACGAGATCATCTTGGCGAAACAAATGTGAAAAGAGAGTCTTTCGGCTTTTGTACCCACAGAAAGAGAGAGAAATGAGAGACAAAATATAGTAAGAGAAAGAGAGAGACTTTCGGGTAGCTTTAGCCTCAGCTCTCTTTGCTTTTCACTTCTGCTATCTCTCTGTTTCTCTCCCTCTCTTTCGCTAACCTGATTTTGTGAAGAAAGGAGACGAAATAGGAGGAAGAAGATTACAAATGGAGTATGAGAATGTATTTATTTCTAGCTTCGTCCAGCAATGAAAATGTGCACAACATAATTTGTCTTTATGATATTACCAAATTACCCTGGTCCTTTTTCTAGGAAATGCAGGAAATTAACATTTTGTGGGACCCAACAAAGATGTGGGTTCCTGATAAGGAGAGTTCAAGCATCTAAGAGTGCTGCCATATTGACACGTGGTAGAAGAAGAAAGAGGTTGAGTTTGTTAATGGCTATTATGTGGGAGGTTTCATTCTAGCAACTGTGCACCCTCTTCTTACACCCTAAGATGGTATCCTTTGAGATTAGCCACAAGCTACTGTCTTTTTCGTAGACTTCCACACAAAATTCTTCATCAGGAGATTTCTCATGGCTGCCATGGAAAAGTTGGTGAAGTTGATGTTTGAGAAATCAAAATTTGCCCAAGATTCTTGGTACTATCTCTCTATACTTGTCCTCTTCCATTGTTATTGATGCTTAATCTCATGAAAAATAATGAAAAATTAAATCTTTACTTAGTTATTATTAGATTTTATCTATATACATATGAATAATTTATTTTATGTATTGACACTAATTTAATAAAAGAAAATAACAATTTACAATTTTACTAGGTGCATGTGTATAGAGTAAGATTTCATTAAGTTTATATTTTCAAAATCTAATCTTTAACATAAAAAATAAGAAATAAGCCGAGCATAATTCTAATGGCATAAATATTAGAGTTAAGTTTTCTCCCCAATCAGTTATGGGTTTAATCATGGCTTTCTCTCAAAAAAAAAAATAATAATAATAAAGAGTTTCGAATATCAAGGAATAAGAGTTTACTAATTTAATAAAAGAAAATAACAATTTACAACTTTACTAGGTGCATGTGTATAGGGTAAGATTTCATTAAGTTTATATTTTCAAAATCAAATCTTTAACATAAAAAATAGACCGAGCATAATTGTAATGGCATAAATATTAGAGTCAAGTTTACTTCCCAATCAGTTATGGGTTTAATCATGGCTTTCTCACAAAAAAAAAAAAAAATAGTAATAAAGAGTTTTGAATATCAAGAAAGTTTTTATTTTATTTTTATAAGTTGTCTAATTAACCCCATGTTAAGCACATAGAGCCTCCCATTGGTTATGCCTTCCCTTTGATACTACAAGATTGCACTGTATGCATTCAACTGGAGACAGCAGCGAACTGAAATAATGTGGAGCTACACTTGTGAACTCCACCCCTACATTTGGCTTGAAGTAATGACACCAACAACCAACTTGGTTGAGAAAAAGAATTTTAGTTTTGACACTGCTGCACTGTAGTGTCTATGTCTTTTAGTGGGTGAGTCATAAATATATATTTGATTTGACTAAAAAAAAATTTAAAACAAAATCCAATTTATTTATATAAAAAAATTCTATATTTCGTGTTGTTTATAAACCCAACAGATAAACAAGAAAAAGTTATGTATTTGACGGTTTATATCAAAGATGAAATCCAGTTGTTCTCATAGATTTAAGCCATAAGGTATTTGGTGGCTTTCCATCCAATATAAAATCCCAAGTAAAATGCAACTTGTGGGAAGGATTTTGTTTATCAAATTGTTTGCAACTTGTTATAGCTATTCAATTTCACCTTCATTTGTTGCTAATAATGACTAGTAGGACATGACTTGAACAAACTTTTAAGGCTGAATTGCAGCCACTAATTAACTGAAGGAAAAAAAAAAAAAAAGTGGACCCCAGACAAAAAAAAATTTGGTATACACAAGTAATAGTCTTTTTTTTATATATAGAAGTTTTATGAAAACACTAAAATAATTAGTAATAAATATTATATTGCATTAAAAATAAAATAAAAATTCCTTAATATGGATTATCAAGTACCTTTAATATATAGAAAAACTCTGATTCTAAAAACTAAGAAATGAATAGATAATGATAATTATGATGCTAAAACCTTTTTTTTCTTTTTCTTGTTCCTTTGTAACTGTGCTTAGAAGAAATATTCATCTATCTGGTGGAGGCTATAAACTTCACCCCCTCCCCCAAAAAAAATTAACTAGTGAATACTTTTGAGATTACTTGTCGGTTGGGAAAATTCCATGTATCTTCATAAAGTTTTTCTTTGGGAGTTGAAACCAAGAGTTTGAATCATCAAAGAAAACTTGCTGTTTATGGTGGGTGGATTATGGCTTATGGCTGTTGGCTGTTTGGGCATGATTGGCCACCAGTCCTTCACCCTAAGAATATTACAATTGTAATACATTTGACTCAATCTTTGATTTCAAATAAATACGGCATTGTTATCTCAAATACATTTATTAAGATTTTTTAATAGAAAATTTATAGCATTTCATTATACTTAATTATAATTTTAGTATTATAAATGAAATATTATTTTTTAATTTTTAATTTTAAATATTATATTTATTTCAACTTAACAAATATTTTTATAAGATTCATTTAAAAATATATTTGTTAAATAATAAACCATTAGGAGCGTGCATGCATTTCTTAGTGTTTGGGCATATTAGATTTCCTAACGTTTACATCTATGTATATCAAATACTTGTATGTTCTAGTTTGACTCTCTTGTTAAGTATATAAAATAATTTTAATTTTATTTAACGATTAAACGTGTCTAGCTTAATTTACTCGTATTTAACTAATTATCTAAAATCAATAAAGAGAATATATATTTTTATCACTAGATCATGACAATAGCATTATAATTTGAAAATATTCAATTTAAATAGAGAGGGATCCAATTTGATTTGAAATAAGTAAAAATTGGACTTGATGTGTTGGGACTAAATTGATTATATTATTTTTATTTTTTTTTGAATGTGTATCCTAATAATATTTGTTAAGATATAATAAATATATTATTTATTTATAAAAATAATAATTTATTTATTAAATAATTAAATTATGATTACTTATTATAATAAATATTATAAATTTTTATTCATATAATTTTTCCAACTGCTCTCAAATAACGTTAAAAAAATATTTTTGAATTGGTATGTTTTGCGTGAATCCACTGGTCCTGACCCAACCTAATTAAAACGTGCCAAACTGAGTAACGCCCACCTACCATTATTTAATAGTATTTGACTAAAAGAATTGCTTGGTGATTGAAGAAACGCGTCCCACTCGCTGCATCCCAATTAAGAAGACGAAATAAAACAATGTCAAAAATGGGTGGGGGCAGGCGAGGCAACTAGGCAAGTGCTCACCACACGCTTTGCTGACCTAGTGACAGAATATGGACATGATGATGAATGAACCTGTCAAAGTGAAAGGACTATGATGTTTGCTTTCAACTGACAAATCGGCATTAAAGGCATTACAACAATTTGATACCCTGCAATGTTCTAGTGTATGGCCCAAACCTGGATTAGATAGGCTGCCAAACCCCAGTTTGTTTTAGGACCACTGCTACAGCCCAAGTTTAAAGGACTCTGCTGCTTTTGGGTCTAATTATTGGGTTGAGATAGGAATCTAGATTTCAGAGTTTTCTTTCAGCAATTTCTTCAATGCCTAATTTAGGTGGACTTGTCTTAAGGAAGTACACAAAGCAAACTTTGAATGTCCTCCTACAATCAAAGAACTTGTTGGCTACAACATCGTTCTGTGTTTATGCTTGATTTGTATATATATAGAAATCATACATCTATTCTACTACCTTCTTTGAAAATTCATTTTCTTGATGCAGACTGCAAACATTAGTGCAAAGAAGACTGCAAAAGCAACCAATATTGCAGCAACTGGCCCCGCGAAATTCAGGTTATACCCAAAATGGTTTTGCACATACCATTTGATGCTTGGATCTTGCAGCATCCCAGGAACCTTGATAGTGTCCTCAATGTCACCATACTGTGTCACAATTAGGCCATATACTGTCCATGCTACTGGACATATGTAATAATACCATATCCACCACTTTGGAATTCTCTGAGAACACAAAATGGAAAGAATGTTAGAATTGTGGTTCACAAGTCAATGAAACTTAATTCTATAAACCATGAAGGTGGAGGAAGTGAAAGAACTTACTGATATGGGGATGAAAAAGCCAGAGAAGAGGGCGAAAAGTGAATAAAATGCTGAGGCTAAGATAGCAGCTACTTCGTGATTGGGTGTGATTGACACCGTCATCATCCCATAGTATGTGAAGTACAGGAAGGAGACAAAGGTGATGAAGAAGAACCAGAAGAACTTTGCTGCCGTCCATTGAAAGCTCACCATTGAATACACTATTAGTGAATAATATGTAGTCTGGACAAATACGTATGGTACTTCTACAATTACCTGTGTACCAAAACCTTATTACTAGATCAAATAAGTTGTGAGTTTGGAAATAGATAACGCATTCTTGATGTCAACTTTCCTCACCTGTGCTAGGGCATATGGTAGAGCTGAGTACATCCCGGCAGCTCTTTCTCGATAAAACACTGTTCTCTCAGTTGCTACAATTGGTTGCACAGTGGAGCAGTTGTTAACTCCAACAAATAGAACAGCAACATACATTGCACCAATAATCATGGATAAATCAGTTGCGTCCTCCCTGAGTATAGGAAATGAGGAAAAAGAGAGCAATTAGTTTATGGAATTGAGCTTTATTGGTGACCACATTTTGTCATTTAGAGTAGGCATAGGGAACTGACCTTTTAGTGCCGACCTGCCAGAAAAATGTTCCAAGCAAAAGAGCAGCTGCCAAGGTGAAGAAGTATCTCACAAGGTTGTAATCAGGACTCCTCCAATAAGTCCACCATTGCTTCCAGAGGCAGGACTTAAATTGCCCCCATGTGGACTGCGAGTATTGTGTAGGAAAATGGAGATCTTCTCCACCTTCTGGTGGTATCCTCAATTCTTTCACCAGTGTCTTAGTTTGTCTGTGCATGAAAACAAAAAAAACTAGCCACTAAACATACAAATTTCAACCAGTTTATCAGAGTGATTCAAATAATGAAGTAAATTACTTACTGATACAAAGGTGAAGCTCTATAGTGATCTGCGAAATCAGTTCCAAGTCGGACTTCATTTGAAACTGAGCTTGCTTCTAGCATCCAGGCAGCTGGGTTTTGCTTATATCTGATTTTAGTCACTCCAGGAACTGCCTGCATTCATTATAAACACGGTGTATTCAGATTATTCCATATCTTTTTTTTATCATTGGGGTGGGAATTTAGTTTCTGGGGAGGTTCAAATACCTCAAAATACTCAACGACATTTTTAGAATTATGCCCCAATGGTCCCGAGTAAATCACTTGTCCTCCTCTCTTCATGAGTAGCAGTTCATCAAATGCTTCAAAGATATCAGTACTGGGCTGATGAATTGTGCAGACCACTGTTCTTCCAGTATCCACTGTGTTCCTCACAGTCCTCATAACAATGGCTGCAGCTCTTGCATCCAGACCCGAGGTTGGCTCATCCATAAATATGATTGAAGGATTAGCAACAAGTTCCACTGCTATTGTCAATCTCTTCCTTTGTTCTGTTGACAAACCAGATATTCCCGGTAACCCAACCAAGGCATTTTTGAGATTTCCAAGTTCAACTAGTTCCATCACTTCATCCACGAAAACCTGCAATTATACTCAAATGAAAACATTGTCCTCGAATTCTATCCCAACAACAGAGTTGCTTAAAGTGTAGGTTATAAGATCATATTTCTTACCATTTTTTCATTAACACTGACTTCTTGTGGGAGACGTAGGAAAGCTGAATAGATCAATGATTCTCTAACAGTGACTTGAGGAGAGTGTATATCTGTCTGTTCACAGTAGCCTGAAATTCGGGCAAAGGTTTCTTGCTTCTTAGGAAACCCAGAAATTCTAACATCACCCTCAATGTAACCCCCAGTTTTTCTTCCTGCTAGGACATCCATCAATGTTGTCTTTCCAGCCCCACTGACTCCCATTAAAGCAGTCAAGATTCCAGGCCTAAATGCTCCAGTCACATCCCTAAGCAATTGCAGCCTCTCCTCTGTCACCCCTTGCTCCTTCATTTGCTAAAAGAAAAAAGGAAAAGCGAAAAAGGGTAATTTAGGTTGTTTGGTTGTTGTAAGATTCATTTTTTTCATTGCCAAATCTAAACAAGAAGAGTAGAACATTACCGAGGGAATGTCCACATAGTAATTTACACTATCAAAGGACATGGATAGAGGAGTAAAAGGAAGAATCATTCCTCTCCTGGAAGACACCTCATGTGCTGCCACACTGCTAGATCTTGTGTTGGACTTTCTACTCATTTCTACATCTTGGAGGCATCCTAAAAGAATAGATCGGTAAGTTTTTTATTTTGTCCAATAAATTTTCAAGTTGGGTACAATGTAAAAGATCTTACTTGTATTCTTAACTCCAGTAGACCTTCTAATTGTTCCTTTATTTTCTCCCTGATAAGAATGCTCACTTGCTGCTTCTGATATAATAGCTTGTGGCTTTCCAACAGCTATCACACATAAACATAAGATTGAAATGTTACAAATTGAGTATGAGGATATCTATTTTTCCTAAAGGTGGTAATATCAGCAGTAGCAGTTGGCACTTACGATTAAGGTAAGTGAGTGAGAAGGTAAACAGGACATTTAATAGGATTGTAAAACACAAAAGAGCCGCAACTCCAATCCAAAACCAGTAGTCTTTGTGTGGGACATCAAATTCCTCCAGCACAGCCACACCCAACTGTGTAAGATTGCCGATTGCCTGCGATGCACCTTCAACTTTTTAGTAAGTTAACCACAGCAAAATTCTACTCAATTAAAAAAGAAAGAGAAAAGGAAAAATATTGGAGAAGACATGGACAAAAACTGTCTAGTAATCTATGATTACTCTGTTTGTTTGTTCCAGTTCTTCTCTACACTGTTGAAAACAGAACATGTTTGACATAGAATGAATGGTGATACTTATTTTTATTGCATACCGGTTTGTTCATCCACCTCGGAGAAAGCAGCTCGTTGATAGTTAAGGCATTGAAACTGTACGAAAGAGGAGAAACCCAGTTGCCCCAGGACCACCATACTGGGATTCGTCCTATTAATAAAAATCATGACTATGTTAGCTAATTACACTGGATAAACAACTTTTTTATGATAAATGATGTAGCAAAACTGTTTTTAACTTTGACTAACAGTTTAAATTCAGTTTAAGGTCATCAGATTGCCAAGAAATTACTAACCTTTTGGAAGAATGAAACCTCCAAGAAGAAACAAGAGGAGCAGTGATAATGATCCCCCAGAGAGGGCAATGACCATGGTCCTGCATACTCCAGCCATGACCCTAAATAATCCTGCTGCCATTTGTTGTGTCAAAAATACCACCAGAAGCTGCTTGAAGAACCTGAATATATAATACAGTAGAAAGTGTAAGGCCAATTCAGTGTAATTTTATCATTTATGTGAATTTTTGCACCCCTTTGGGTACATTTTGGTAGAATATTAACATCACCTGCTAGGTGCTGGTGAATATCCAATTGTGTAATATGTCATAACTGTCCAAGCTATTGACTCAAAAACAGATATGGGAACACGGATCAAGAAATTTGGGAGGGTGAACGCCCAAGAAGGATAAAATAGGAGGTCCCTGTGCTTGTAGAAGACAGGAAGCCTTGAGATCGATATAGAGAGCTCAGCCAGGCCATTGAACATGTTGGCATTCACAGCAAATATAATTCCACATACATATAAGGCACCATCATCATATGTGATGTGTAGCGTTTTCCTATAGAACACAGTTGATGCAATGGCTGCAACAATGATAATTTGAACAGTCTTGAAGACGTAGACCTTTGCTGTCCTCTTGATCAAGAGCCATTCTCTGTCAATAGAGGCTTTGAGGAGCTGCATTTTGGGTATGGAGTACTTGGAAAAAGCAAGAGCTGCTTTATGACTTTGAGACTTGTTGTAGGGGATTGATAGCTCATTTTTAAGTTGCAGGCCAACATGGAAGGCCTTAAATCTTGTCACAAATTCAGTGACTGATACGTAGCGGTATGGGTTGCTCTTGTCTGCCCAGTACTGCTCTTGATCCTTTTTAGAGCTAACCTGTAACATTTTCACATCAGGACTATCATTCTGAAACAGTCCAACAACTAATCATAAGTTAATTATTTATTAAACAACTTTTCCTACTGCACCTGCATCTCTAATCATACTGACATGTCTGGTTCCATTGGATTAAGTACAGGATGCATATGTTTACCTCTTGCAAAAAATCAGCGGTGCCCTTTCTTTCAGGGCACTTGAACCCACAGCTATTGAAGAAATCTAGTACATGCTCGCGTGGGCCTTGATACAAAATCTGGCCCTCTGACAGAAGAATGATGTCGTCAAAGAGGTCAAATGTCTCAGGATCAGGTTGGAGTAGGGACATAAAGAAAGTGGCATCAGTTAGATGGACAATCTGTTGCATGCACTTCACAATTTGATATGTTGTGGAACTGTCTAGACCAGTTGATATCTCATCCATGAATAGAGTTTTACTTGGTCCAACAATCATCTCCCCTGGGATTCAACAAAGCAAAGTTCAATTTTTTCACCTCCATGATCTGTGACACTAGAAGGAAGTGAAATGAAAATTTATGTTGTAGGGGAAGACAAAACATACCGGTTGTGACTCGCTTCTTTTGTCCACCAGAAATACCCCTGGTCATCTCATCTCCAACAAGTGTATCTTTACAAATATCCAATCCTAGGAGCTGGTATAACCAACAATTTTTTGTGATTTTACAAGTAAGGCAATCCATAAAAGATTAATTAAACCATCATGCAAAATGTTAGTTATCAAAGAAATTATCGAAGACTAACACAGATAAATGTGATCATTTTATTTTATGCAGAATCAAGCTTCTTGTTCTTCTGTTGTTTAAGATATATCTCAAAATTTACCTTAAGAATATAATCAGTAATTAGACTGCTCTTAGTTCCCTCCAATGCTGTTGCCTGAACAAAATTCAACAAAAGAATTGAAATAAGTATGTTATACAAATATTAATACGAAAGTTTTCTTTGAGGTTTACCTTCATGAATAGATCAACTTCGGCTTCAGGGACTATTCCAGCATACTTCTCCCTGATAGAAAGCTCATATAATAAATCTGAAACATATAAAATGTTAGATTCTAACTCATGTCCAGTTAAAAGATAAATAAATTCAATACAATTCAATATGATTACCATATTTTGATCCAACCCCTTGGAACCTTGCTGAGTAATCCAAGGTTTCTTTAACTGTTAGATCTCCCAAGTGAACATCATTTTGGCTAATGTAAGCTGATGTCTTTCTTGGAACAAATTCATCAAGCCTGTGACCATTGTAAGTTACTTCTCCTTGCACCTGGTTTAGAATTTTTGATAATAAAAGTATTGTTTAGTTCAGTAACCATGTAATAGTAGCAATGTCCTCATGAAAAAGAGAAAAAGCTATCACTATCAGATGTACTTGATCTGAGTTAGTGACAACAGAAAATGGTTCTTAAAGAGTAAGCTTTGAAACTTTGGTAGCTTGTGTAGCAGATGAAATTAAAACCCAGTCAGAATTCTTGACCACTTGATCATAAGAGACCTCGATACCATGTGAAATAACCAAATCATCTAAAAACTTAAGCCCGATAATGGGTTTTAATCTCTTAGATTTAAAGGTATAGCAGAATCCATGACTAATGAAGCCTTCAACTTACTTTTAAGTTCTCGTCCAGTTTTCCTGCTAGTGCCAACAAAAGGGTGGTCTTCCCAGATGAAGGTGGGCCTAACAAGAGTGTCATTCTGTCACAAGATGTACACTTTAATGTTATTTTGAAAAAGATACAAAGCATAATAAATACTGTTCTTGACAAAGTTGAAGAATCCACCTTGATGGCTTTATGATCCCAGATACATCCTTGAGGATGGCAAGCTTTGTTCTCTTAGCCAACCTAATTCCACACAAATTAAGGGTTGATTCTGCCATATTCCGTGCAGTGTTCAACAGAGTTGGAAGAGCTCTGGTTCCTGCATGGTAATCTGCTTCAACCTGCAGGTGCTCAAACCTAACTTCTACTGTGGGGAGTGAAATTCCAACCCTGCAACATTCAACAGAGTAAGAACAAGAAAAAGACTGAAAAAAAATATATAAAAATAAAAAACATACTTGTTTATACGATCTCTCAACTTCTTCAAGAAGTTAAAATTATCTTCCTGAACAACTTTGAAGTGCCTCTCAATAAAATTTTGCCTTTCAGTATCATCAAGCTTCCTCACATCAACTTTCTTGTTAATTACCTTAGTCTCATTGTTTTTATCATCTTCCACTATAGACTGAAATAAACTAGTTCTCAACCTATTATAGGTTGGTAACTTCTGTATAGAAGCCCATATTAAAGCCTCTTCATCATCTTCTTTATTAGCCATAGATGGGTTCACAAACTGACCTCCCACACCCAAATCTCTCATCATTCTTTTTGCTGCTTTAGAGAGAGGGTTTGGTAAGATGGCATAATATATAGTAGTATAGTAGGAATAGAAGATCTTTGAGTATGAAGTTATAGGAGGATTGAAGTTAATTACGACAAACCAGTGGAAATTAGTATAAAGAAATCAAATTAGTGTTTCTAGAAGCAATTTGTAATTTATGCAATAATGTCACTAAGTGAGATTTACTTATCCTATTGTGATTACAAGAGATCAGAAAGAGTCAGACTTTGCATGGGAGAGTAATACCGGGACATGCAAATTTGCTGGCCTTTACAAATACGTAATATTAATTTATAGATGTTTGTGTAAAAAAAATAAAATTAGAAAACGTTCACTAGTCTTGATCTTTCTAGAAGAAATTTTTCTATGCATTAATTAATGACATGCAAGATGCAACATCAACTAACATAATATGGATTAGTTCAAAATTATCTTCCTCTTTTTTCTTTTTTTTTTAATCCTATGACTTCAAAATAAAATAAAAAATCAATTTGTAAGCTTAAAAAAAAAATACAAATATATATTGGGAATGGGAATGATGAAACAAAAAATATCTTATATTTAATAATTTACGTCTCAAAAACGAAACTTGCTGACTGAAACTATCGTCGACATATATCTTTATGAAGTAAAACATCTGCATTACAGAACCCAAAACAGTTATATATATATGTAGTCACTGTCTACTAGAATCAGATTCTGAACTTTTTTCAGAAAAATTCTTCTATCTGGTCTGGAAGTTTAGTGTCTTTATGCCGAAGGCATATAAAAATGCAAAGAAGGCAGAAAAGCCAACCAAAACTCCAGCAACTGGCCCAATGAAGTCTGGGTCATAACCAAAGTAGTCTTCTATATACTGTTTGATAGTAGGGTCTGGCGTCACTCCAGGTACTTTAATGGTGGCCTCAATATCTCCATATTGTGAGATGATTAATCCATAGACTGTCCATGCTACTGGGCAAATCCAATAATACCAGACCCACCACTTGGGAATTCTCTGAAATTGAAAGAAATTTTCAGAGGAATTATGTCAGAATTCATGTTCTAGATATTATGAGATTTATGTTTGTGCAAAATAGAAAGATGATTGGTGAACTCACTGGTCTTGGGATAAAGAAACCGGAGAAAAGATTGAAAACTCCATAGAATGCTGTCGCGAAGATTGATGCTACTTGGTGGTTTGGTGTAAGGGAAACAGTCATCATTCCATAATATGTGAAGTAGAGGAAGGAGAAGAAGCTCACAAAGAAAAACCAGAAAAACTTCTCTGCTGTCCATTGAAAACTCATCATGGCATACACAATGAGTGTATAGTAAGTAGTTTGGAAAAGTACATACGGTATTTCAGTGATCACCTGCATATTGAATAACAATATCTTTTAAAGGATAACACAATTTTTTTTATCAAATGATTGAAATATTTATATGAAATAAAAGGACAGGCTCAAAATGAGGCTCTTATGGGAAACAAAAAGTTAAAAACAATAAACTTATTTTCAAAGGACTTGGGTCTGGTTTTCCTAAAATGAAATAGTGAACTCTTTCAACTGAATTCCTTCCTCTGACCTGTGCAATAGCATAAGGCAACGCTGAGTACATCCCAGCAGCTTTTTCCCGATAAAACACACTTCTCTCAATAGATACTACTGGTTGAACTGTTGAGCAGTTATTGATTCCAACAAACATGACAGAAGAATACATTGATCCAATTATGATGGTCAGATTGCTTGAATTTTCCCTATATTATGCAGGATAAAGACAAAAAGAGAATGTTAAGCTGACATTATCACTGTAAAATGAGTAGTATATTTTTGATCCAAGAAATGGAGATGAATACTCTAAGTAGGAAACATATGATACCTTTTAGTGCCTACTTTCCAAAAAATTGACCCCAATAATAGGGCACTGGCCAAGGTGAAGAAGAATCTAACAAGGTTATAATCTGGGGTTCTCCAGTAAGTCAACCACTGCTTCCAAAGACAAGATTTGAATTGTCCCCATGTGGACTGAGAAAACTGAGTTGCAAAGTATAGGTCGTTTGCTCCTGATGGTGGGATGCTTAACTCCTTTACTAGAGCTTTGTTTTGCCTGTTTATAGGCAACTAAGTTAGCTGAAACGCCACAACATTCACAATCCTAGAAGCAGATAGTATTGCTGTTCTAGTTATTTGAGAACTTACTGATACAAAGATGATGATTTGTAGTGTTCAGCAAAGTCCATCACAAGGCGAACTTCAGCTGCTACGGCGCTTACTTCCAACATCCATGTTGCTGGGTTGTACTTGTCTTTAATTTTTGGGACCCCGGGAACTGCCTGTGACAAGTGAATGATTTGGTGTCAGACAATAAATTTCTTCCCTTGTTAAACTATCTTATACCAAGAAAATTTGAAGATGTAATACCTCAAAATATTGTATTATCTTGTGAGAATTCCTGCCCAATGGTCCATGATAGATCACTTGGCCTCCTCTCTTCATCAAAAGGAGCTGGCACAAAATATTTAAGTAAGTGTTAGAAAGAGAATTGGGGGTGGAGCGGAGGGGATGATACATAACACAAAGAGTCCCATAGTTTGTGTAATACCTCGTCGAAGGCATCGAAGATATCAATGCTGGGCTGGTGAATTGTACAGACAACTGTTCTTCCAGTATCAACAGTGTTTCTCACAGTCCTCATAACAATGGCTGCTGCCCTTGCATCAAGCCCTGAAGTTGGTTCATCCATGAAAATAATTGAGGGATTAGCAACCAGCTCCACCGCAATAGTCAGCCTCTTCCTCTGTTCTGTTGACAACCCTGTGACTCCTGGAAGCCCCACTATGGCATCTTTGATATTTTTTAGCTCTACCAAATCTATTACTTCATCCACAAAGATCTGAAAAGATAAAAGGAGAGCAGAAAATTACTCTCAAATATTGTTAATTTCCTTTCTTAGGAGAAGCATTATACAACACTGTTCTTACCATCTTTTCTTCGTTACTAACTTCTTTAGGAAGACGGAGGAAAGCAGAATAAATCAAAGATTCTCGGACTGTAACTTGGGGAGAGTGGATATCATTCTGTTCACAGTAACCAGAAATTCTTGCAAATGTTTCTTGTTTCTTGGGGAATCCGGAAATTCTAATATCACCTTCAACATAGCCTCCTGTCTTTCTTCCAGCTAGAACATCCATTAATGTTGTCTTCCCAGCGCCGCTGACTCCCATTAGAGCAGTTAGGACTCCAGGCTTAAAAGCACCTGTTACTTCCCGAAGTAGTTGAAGCTTGTCTTCTGTAACTCCTTGATCCTTCATTTCCTGCCAAAATCAACAAAGTCAGATTAACACAGGTAACTCAGACTATGTATGCAGTACAACAAATAAAAAAATTGGTGGTATAAATATTGAGAGTAAAAAGTGAGTATCGGAAAGTTACTGGCGGCATATCCACATAGTAATTGACACTGTCAAAGGACATTGCCAGTGGTATAAATGGGAGAACCATTCCCCTTTTTGGAGCAAACCTATTCTCTGACTCAAGTCCTGAATCAGAATTTCCAAGTCCATTGGGATTGGGTCGACTGCTCATTCTCTGCATTGCCATCTCTCCTGAAAGAACTCAAACAATTGTAAAATAAGTCATTATCTTCTTTGCATCAAATGAAATTTTCTGATTGAAACAAACAAAATGAAACAGAGTTGTCTTTCTTGTTCCTTACTTGCATGATTTGCATTAGACAAAGCTAATGAACGAGGGACTGATTCCTTATTTGACCTGGGCATTCTAAGTCTTGGTTCTTCCTTTGTTTCTTCTTCCATTTCCCGTGCTGCTTCTTCAGATATTATTGCTTGTGGCTTTCCAATAGCTAGTACATCAAATGAGAGAAGGTAAAACATTTATCACATTCAAATAGCAAAATTGAACAAGTACATCCACTAAAACCTTGTACAGAATGTGAATTCTTACGATTTAGGAACATAAGTGCGAGGGTGAAGAGGATGTTGAAGAGAACTGCAAAACCTAGAGCAGCTCCTGTACCTATCCAATACCATCTACTTTCAGGGTAAACATCAATGGCCTCTAGCACTGCCTTTCCCAACCTGGTAGTATTGTCCGAAGACTGCAAAGTGCAGACAAATTCCAATCAGAAAATTACTTCGTGTAGCTAAGTATGTATTTTCAGTTATTTAAACCTAAGTGCAGTTTTATGTTGGATAGCTCTCATAATTCAATATTCTTGTCAGTGATAAGTACTATTTACTACTTACCATTTTATTCATCCATCTTGGAGCATGCATTTCATTTACAACGATGGCATTGTAACCATATTTCAGGGGAGAAACCCAGTAGGCCCAGACCCACCAGTTTGGAATTTCGCCTGTTACAATCAAAACATTCTTATGTGAACATTCATCAGACTGATAATATCCATAGCTGTGGGGACAGGGTCTCAGGACTGCTGCTAGAATAAGCTTCAATCTTTATGTTCCACACTAACCTTTGGGAAGGATGAAACCTCCAAGCATGAAAAGAACAAGGAGCACCAAAGAACCACCAGTATTGGCAATGATCATAGTCCTACATACTCCAGCAATAAACCTAAAGAGTGCAGCTGCCATTTGCTGGAGTAGAAATACCAAAAGAAATTGCTTGAAGAACCTACCCATGAGATAGAATTTGCACTTAGTCCAATAATATAGCTGCATATGAATCCTAAAAGAGAAAAGTTGGCATCTTGCAAAACAAAACGTTATGAAAGTTAAAAAAAATAACATACGCACCTGCTAGCTTCGGGTGCAAATCCAATTGTGTAATAAGTGACAACCATCCAAGCAGTAGTTTCCAAGATTGAAATTGGGATGCTAAGTAGAACAGTTGGGACTGTGAAAGTCCAAGGAGGATGGAAAAGAAGGTCCCTTTGCTTGTAAAACACAGGAAGCCTAGTGATGGTCATGGCGAGCACAGGAAAACCATTATACATGTTAGCAATCATAGTAAACAAAAGTGCACCAACATAAACTTGTCCATCTGATTCATTCCTAGTATGCATTGTGGTCCTTAAAAACACAGTCGCCGCTATAAAAGCCATAACAATAATTTGAACAGTCTTGAAGATGTAGAAGAAAGAATTCCTCTTGATCAATAGCCACTCCTTGTCAAAACATGCTTTCAATAGCTCCATTTTTGGAACTGATGAAAATTTCTTGAAAACTAGCGCTGCATTATGTCCTTGAGATTTGTCAAACCGGATTTTGAGCTCCTTCTCTACCTGCATACCAACATGGAAATGCTTGAACCGGTTTGCAAACTCTCCCACGGAGATGTACCGGTACTGTCTGGTTCGATCTGCCCAGTATTGCTCTTGGTCTTTCTTTGAAGTAACCTGAGAATGGGTCTCATTTCATCACCGTTCATTTAAATTTATCGGATTCAATGACAATGAGTTAGATTATAATCGGTTCTTTTCAAAATAAAATCAAAATTTATTAATATCTATTTCAACTAGTACATTGTGTTTATGGATTGATGGACTTGGATCCAATTTGAATCTATTCGATCATGAGTTAGATTCACATTAAATATGTTCAACCACTTCATTAAGGGCCTAAAATAATTTGACTAGATTAAGCTGAATATTAAACCCGGCTCATTTGGGTTTTTATAAGTTGTGGCATGATGCCTCATAGGTCCATACCTCCTGCAAGAAATCGGCGGTTCCTTTTCTTTCAGGACAACAAAAGCCACAAGATTCGAAGAATTCAAGGATATGTTCACGTGGGCCTTGGTAGACAATTTGACCCTCGGATAATAGGATTATATCATCAAAAAGATCAAACGTCTCAGGAGCTGGTTGAAGAAGTGACATCAAGATGGTTCCTTCAGTGATGTGCACAATCTGCTGCAGACACTTAACTACTTGAAATGTTGTGGAACTATCAAGACCTGTTGATATTTCATCCATGAACAAAGTTTTTGTAGGTCCAACAATTATTTCCCCTGCATTAAAACGAATGGTTTCAATAATTAAGAACTAATTTATCAATAAAAAATATATATTTATCAGTAGTATGAAATTAAGTTTAAAGGGTTTCTTTTTAAATGATTTAATTTTACCTGTGGTAACTCTTTTTTTCTGTCCACCATGATATCCCCCTTTGTAGTTCACCACCCACAATGGTGTCTTTGCATGTGTCAAGCCCTAAAATCTGGTTCATTCAACATTAGCAAAAATGAGATGTTACATAATTATTAAATCAGTAATCAGAGTGTTTGTTTAGTAATAGATGTGTTTATTAGAAATATGAGGAAGTTTGGAGGTTAATATTTAATAAATTATTATTTTCTTTTCATTGCATACGGAAAATACAAAAAATTGTGCTAAAGTAATCGATCTTGAACATACGAACATCTATGTTAGATTTATGACTTACCTTGAGAGTGTAATCAATAATGAGACTGCTTTTTGCTCCTTCCAGTGCAGTTGCCTGAATAGCATGAAACATTAGCAAACTGCAAACCTTAATAGTTTGAGAAATAAATTGAGACTAATATACTTATGTTTTAAATAGTACTATTTCAAAATACCTTCATGAAAAGATCAACTTCTGCTTCTGGAAATATGTTAGCTTCTTTTTCCCTTCTCAAAAGCTCAGTTAATAGTTCTATAACAATTATAATTAGAAAAATTAAAACTATTCACATGTTAATTATCTTGAAATTAAAAAAACAAATTATTAAATTTACCGTATCGAGTCCCAACACCTAAACACCGAGCCGAGAAATTTAAAGTTTCTTTGACTGTCATATCTCCAACATGAACATCATTTTGGCTAATGTATGCTGATGTTTTCCTAGGTACAAATTCATTGAGCTTGTACCCATTGTAAGTAATTTCTCCTTTTACCTGTTTTTGGAAAGGAAAAAAAATGTAATTAATGTTAATTCAGATGTGTATTGTCTTTATTACTATTCCTTATATGTAGGAGAACATGAAGATAAAGGCTATACCTTCAAGCTAGGATCCAATTTTCCATGCCAATGCCAACAAAAGGGTTGTTTTCCCTGAGGATGGGGGACCTAATAAGAGGGTCATCCTAATCAAAACAACAAGAGAGTTACAAGAAGAAGAAAAATTAGGGCAAAAAAATCATTATTTTATTAATAAATAAAGAAAAAAAGAGCATTTAAGTTTGTTGATGTACCTTGAAGGTTTAATAATGCCAGAGGCATCCTTAAGAATTGTGAGTTTTGTTCTCTTAGCCATTCTAATCCCAAGCATGCCAATTGCTGATTCAGCACTATTTCTAGCAACATTTGGTAGTGTTGGAAGTGCTCTGTTTCCAACATAGCAATCAGCCTCAATTGTCAATTCTTCAAACCTCACTTCCACTTGTGGAAGTCTGATTCCAACCCTGTAATTTGAACAACAAGCAATTCAATCACAAATTTACCAACTTTCAGCACCAAATTCAATTAACAATTCTTTTCCCAAATAACTTATCTTTAACACCTTTTGATTAAAACATAAACATGAAAAACCTCCGTTTTAATTTTATTGTGATTGTTTTTTTTCTTTTTGATAAAGATAATGTTAATTGTTAAATTAGTATTAAAAGTGTCTGGGAGTGAACCGAGTTTGAAGATGGGAGGGATTACGTCCAGGTACCCAGCCATTGCTAAAGCCCCCAGTGGTAAATTGTTGGTAAAAATCTTACTACTATTAATATTAAGAAGTGGGGAAATTGAAAAAGTTCAGCTTTGATTCCATCATATATGGCTGAAAAGCTGCATGAAAGACAAAGTTCTTTATTGGGTCAATACGTCTCTCACTAAATCTCTAACAAATGAATTGATAAAAGACAAGAAGTCATTAATTTAATAAGCATCTTCTCATGCAAAATAAACAAATATATAACTGAAAGAAAAACAAAGAACAAAGACTGTCATTTTCCATGAAACCCATAACTTACGTATCAACTTCGGTTTCTGAATTTCCTCAAGAACTTTTCATTGTCTTCCTCTGCAACCCTAAAGATTCTGTCAATGAAATTTTGCCTATCATTCTTATCCAGCTTTCGAACATCCACTTCCTTGTGCATCACTTTGTTTCCATTAGGATGCTCTTGTTCTTCAAAAGAATTTATAATACTTGTTCTAAGTCTATCATAAGTGGGCAATTTCTCAATAGCAGCCCACTTCAAAGCTTCTTCCTCCTCTTCAACGCGACTGTTTCGAAAAGAATTGTTGCCACTAGCAAAGACATCCTCCATGCTCCAACTTGCCCTGCTGAAGCTCCTTGCTATGCTTCTACTTCTGCTCTTGTTTGGGGGTCTAGAATTCTCTATCTCATCCATTTTATTTTGTTTCTCTGTAAATGATTTTCAGAGGTGTTAAAACATGAGTACCTTAAAATGGAGACATAAACAATGCCCTGTTCTGTTCATGTTTGGTTGCAGGGGAAACCAAAAAAGAAGGTAAAAGAAAAGAAAATGAAATTTTTTCTAGAGAAATGGATTTTGAAGATGATCATTGGATACTCAAAAGGAAAAAAATAAATACACTGAACTGAGACAAACACAATCAATTGGATTAATTGAGTTGAGTTTTACATTGTTATATAAAAAAAATTTGAAAGACAGAGCAATGCTATACATATTGAGAACAGAGGACTTGTTTTTTCTTCTTTTTGCTTCATTTTCCCCTCAACCAAACAAGGAGAAGAAAGCTATAAGAAAATTACTCATTCAATGAAATGGGTTCTTTCTTTTTCTTTATCTGGAGAAAAATAAAAGCAAATATTGCTGAGCAGGAAGGAAGAAGATGGTGTTGTTTGAGGTTTGATAGTCTGTGTTTTCCTCTGCACTTTCAATGCAACAAGAAAAAGAGAGGAATTGGAACTATGGAAGTCAGGAGTGAGTCCAATGTTTAATTGTTTATTGAGAGGGTATTTATATGAGTGAATTGGTGGTAGAGTCTTAGAAAATCTAACATTTTTTTAATGGCTTTGAAGTTTAGGGTAGGTCAATTAGGTCCATTTGACCATAACCCTAGTCATCACTATTAAATGGTGGTTGTTGTTGCTTTGCAAACATGGCTGGCTTATGTAACTAAACACAATAGTTTTCGTTTGCGGATCTTATGTGAAACGGCATTCACTCACCATCACTCATTTCTTAAAGGCACAAAATACTGAGTAATTTAATAGTGGTGTCTTTATTTGTAAAATGGACTTGTTTTCTTTTTCTTAAAAAAGGTACTTATTTTGATTAAAATGGAAAGACTTTCACATCTCTTCTTTTAATTGCCAGTTGCATATGAAGTCATGGCGTACGTCTGAATTTCTAGAAGGCTTAAGGAGATTAGGGAAAAAAAATGTGTCTTAAAAGTAATTAATGATATGAGATTAGTAACATGAGAAAATGAATGAAATAGATAGAGTAACTTTTATTTATAAAAAAAATAATGATAGATTAAGATTGAAGAACGTGTTTAATTCAAAACTCATTATTTTTTTTAAGAGAAATTGGTATAAGGAATAATTATATTTTTTTTATTAAAAAGATAATTATAACCCTACACGTAAATGACATAAATAAATTTCATCATTTCAATTAGTGTCATTATAAAAAATAAAAATTATAAGGTTTTGAATCGACAACATTTTTCATTTGGGTATAACTCACCTTTTTATTTTTACTTCTTTCTATATCTTAATCATATATAGAAAGAAATTGTTCAAAATTTTATTACATCTTTTTGTAGACTTAATATCCTTTCGTCCCAACTATTATTCATATTTGGTAAAGCATCTAAATTACCTTAATTGGATGATTTTGAATTGATTACTTGCTTTTAGGCAGTTATATAAATTTGACTTCATCATTGTAATAAGGCAAAAGAGATTTTTTTTAACTTTCCATTTTGCTCAACACCCTTTCAGTTTTTGTATACAAATTGCCAAAGTCTACCTATATTATGACAGATATTATTCTTAGATGAGCTTGCATGCCCACTGCTCAATCATATTAGCCCATTCTATATATAGAACTTGTGGTTGTGGAAGAAATTAATTCTATCTTGGAGAAGTTTAATTTTATTGAGTCAATAATTCATCACAACAAAATATTTCATTTTACATAATATCATGAACAAGAAAAGTTCGATTACATACATGTCAAAGACTTTAAAGTTGTCAATGAATGGTCACTTGGCTCTGCAGTATTTTGAAGTCTTTTGTTATTCAATATTTTTATTTTCAGGTTAAAATAGAGAAAAATAGCTTGTAATACTATATAAAAATAAAAATCAATACATCTCGGTTACTTTTTTACACTTAATATCAATTACGCAAAAAAATTAGTTTAAATATAAGAACTTTTTTAAAGGATTCTCTTAGAATTAATAAGATAATTACAAATAAGGTTTTGAGTCCCATGTGATCGAACATTAATTATACTTGTTTTTTAGAGATATTAAAGATGATTTTCTAACTTTATTTTTAGAAATAAATTATTCTTTACCTACACTACTAGCCTACTATATATAATGGAATACTTGAACAGCATATTGGTATAATTGTGCTTAATACTTTATTTACGAGGTTATTAATTGCATTGACTAATTACCATTAATTAAAACTTACTCCCTGTGTCTATTTATTTTGAAACTCTATTACCTACATCAACTTTAAAAATATTCTTTAATAGCCACTAATTTAGTCTGTCACTTTTTGATTCGTGGACATGACAGGTAAATTCTTACCCGACCATTTTTTTAAGTTTTTTAAAATAAAATATAAAAAATACTTTACTGCTTGTTCTATAAATAAAAATTAATTGTATATTGAAACAAACTAAATAAATTGCTTTTATACTTTGGAAATGGCGTATTTGAACATTACATGAAGGTGGGAGTGGGATTGCTTAGTTTCCACTTGTTATTTTGTCATTAATAACATTAGTCTCTTAATGTTAAAACAAAAATTATACGATTTTTCCAAAAAAGATATAAAATTTCATAATTTTCTATTTATTTCAACTTTTTTAAAATTATCATAAATTATTATTATTTCATTATGTTTAAAAAATTGTGATACCTAAAAAAAAAAAAAAAAAAAGCTCAACTAAATTTGAATTTTATCCCACCGAGTTCCATAATTTTGACCCAAACCGACACAAACATTAGCGTCTCTAATCCCTATTTGTAAGTAAGTGACAAGTGATAGAACTAGTGGTAGGAGAAGCAAAAGTACTGGATTATAATTTCTTTGTTTGTCTGTTTGGGCTAGGGCTGGAACGAATACAAACTATTTGTATTTGACTTTGCATTCGAGGTTAGAATTGTAGTTGGTATTTGAATTTGAATTCGAATATACGAGTATTCGATTTGATATTCGATGAATCATTCGTGTTAGTAGTTAGTTACTATTTATATTCGTATTCAAAGAACTATTCGAATATCATTACTATTTATAAACTATTCCAATACTATTCAACATATTTAAACTATTCGAATTTAAATACAAATATTCAATATTACATTCAAATTAGAATTTAAGTTCATTATATAATATTTGAATTGGAATTCAAATAGTGCACTATTTGGACACTATTTCCATTTTGAGTGCCAGTCCTAGTTTGGGCATCATAGAAAGATATAAGATCTTTGAGGACATCAGAGAAAGTACAGGAGGACCTAGCACAATCAATAAGCCAAGCTGCTTCCACACTAAGTCACTCCATGCATTCGTATGTACCAATTTATTCTGTTTTATTGAGGCTTGGTAATGACAACAAGGATCAACTATAATTGCCCCTTTCAGCTTTACTAATTTGATTATCATTGTCAAAGTACTTTTCAATCCACAAATCTTTTAACAAAAAAAAAAAAGAAGAGAAAGAAACATAGTATGTGATATTCCCCTGGTCATTTCATCTCCAACAAGTGTGTCTTTACAAATATCTATTACTTGGACTGTCATAATCAACAATTTTTTTGTGATTTTACAAGTAAGACAATCCTTAAAAGATTAATTAAATCATCATGCAATATGTTCATTATCAAAGAAAGAAAATATCGAAGACTAACACAGATAAAATGCAGAATCAAGCTGCTTGTTCTTCTGTAAGTTTTTGCACAAAGAGGAAGAAGAGAGAGAGTGCTGAAAATGTTCTGTATATATTATTCAGCTTACAACATATATATATATTAGAGGTTACAAAAATGAAACTCAACTCAGCACTAGTTTTCAACGGCTTTCAGCTCTTGACACACAGCTGCCAACACATGCATTTCAGCACATGCTTAACACATTTCAGCTCCTCAATGTATTTTCAGCATTTACTTTATGTCTTATCTAACCAATAAAGTAAGATGCTTTTTCATCAATATATTTTTTAAAAATAAAATCAATTTTTTAAATAAAGATTTCAGTCTTAGTAAATACACTTTACATTTGGACGGAGATTTGACATCTTCAACAGTTTAAGATATTTCCCAAATTTACCTTAAGAATATAATCAGAAATTAGACTGCTCTTAGCTCCCTCCAAGGCTGTTTCCTGAACAAAATTCAACAAAAGAATTGAAGTATGTTATACAAATATTAATCCTAAAGTTTTCTACTGTTTTTTGTTATGGACTCGAAAGTTTTCTGAGGTTTACCTTCATGAATAGATCAACTTCGCCTTCAGGGACTATTCCGGCATACTTCTTCCTGATAGAAAGCTCATATAATAAATCTGAAACATATAAAACGTTAGATTCTAAATCATGCATGTACAGTTAAAAGATTAATAAATTCAATACAATTCCATTTGATTACCATATTTTGATCCAACCCCTTGGAACCTTGCTGAGTAATCCAGGGTTTCTTTAACTGTTAGACCTCCTAAGTGAACATCATTTTGGCTAATGTAAGCTGATGTCTTTCTTGGAACAAATTCATCAAGCCTATGACCATTGTAAGTTACTTGTAGCTTGCACCTGGTTTAGAATTTTCGACAAAAAGTATTGTTTAGTTGAGTAACAAGGTAATAGTAGCAATGTTCTCATGAAAAAGAGAAAAAGCTATCACTATCACATGTACTTGATCTGAGTTAATGACAACAGAAAAAGGTTCCTAAAGAGTAATGCTTTGAAACTTGAAGTTTAGAAGCCCATATTAAAGCCTCTTCATCATCTTCTTTATTAGCCATAGATGGGTTCACAAACTGGCCTCCCACATCGAAATCTCTAATCATTCTTTTTGCTGCTTTAGATAGAGGGATAGGTGAGATGGCATAAAAAATAGTAGTATAGTAAAACATCTGCATTACAGAACCCAAAACAAAAAATATCTTATAATCAATAGTTTACATCTAAAAAGTGAAACTTGCTGTCTGAAACTATCGTCCATAATCTATATTTTTATGTTTTAAAGCATCTGCATTACAGAACCCAAAACAGTTATATATATATATATATATATAAATCCAGAAGTCACTTTGTCCACTAGAATCAGATTCTGAACTTCAGAAAAGTTCTCCTATCTGGTCTGGAAGTTTAGTGTTTTTATGCCGAAGGCATATAAAAATGCAAAGAAGGCAGTAAAGCCAACCAAAACTCCAGCAACTGGCCAAATGAAGTCTGGATCATAACCAAAGTAGTCTTCTATATATTGTTTGATAGTAGGATCTGGGGTCACTCCAGGTACATTAATGGTGGCCTCAATATCTCCATATTGTGAGATGATTAATCCATAGACTGTCCATGCTACTGGGCAAATCCAATAATACCAGACCCACCACTTGGGAATTTTCTGAAATTGAAAGAAATGTTTAGGGAAATTATGTCAGAATTCATGTTTTAGTTATCATGAGATTTATGTTTGTGCAAAAATTACAAAGATAATTGGTGAACTCACTGGTCTTGGGATAAAGAAACCAGAGAAAAGGTTGAAGAGTGCATAGAATGCTGCCGCGAAGATTGATGCTACTTGGTGGTTTGGTGTAAGGGAAACAGTCATCATTCCATAATATGTGAAGTAGAGGAAGGAGAAGAAGCTCACAAAGAAAAACCAGAAAAACTTCTCTGCTGTCCATTGAAAACTCACCATGGCATACACAATGAGTGTATAGTAAGTAGTTTGGAAAAGTACATAAGGTATTTCAGTGATCACCTGCATATTGAATGACAATATCTTTTAAAGGATAGCACAATTTTTTTTATAAAATGATTGGAACATTTATATGAAGTAAAAGGACAGGCTCAAAATGAGGCTCTTATGGGAAACAAAAAGTTAAAAACAATAAACTTATTTTCAAAGGACTTGGGTTTGGTTTTCCTAAAATGAAATAGTGAACTCTTTAAACTGAATTCCTTCCTCTGACCTGTGCAATAGCATAAGGCAACGCTGAGTACATCCCAGCAGCTTTTTCCCGATAAAACACACTTCTCTCAATAGATACTACTGGTTGGACTGTTGAGCAGTTACCAATTCCAACAAACAGGACAGAAGAATACATTGATCCAATTATGATGGTCAGATTGCTTGAGTTTTCCCTATATTATGCAGGATAAAGACAAAAGAAAAATGTTAGGAAGACATTATCACTGTAAAATGAGTGGTATATTTGATACATTGAATGGAGATGAATTCTCTAAGTAGGAAACATATGATACCTTTTAGTGCCGACTTTCCAAAAAATTGTCCCCAGTAATAGGGCACAGGCCAAGGTGGAGAAGAATCTAACAAGGTTATAATCTGGGGTTCTCCAGTAAGTCCACCATTGCTTCCAAAGACAAGATTTGCATTGTCCCCATGTGGACTGAGAAAACTGAGTTGCAAAGTATAGGTCTTTTGCGCCTGATGGTGGGATGCTTAACTCCTTTACTAGAGCTTTGTTTTGCCTGTTTATAGGCATCTAAGTTAGCTGAAACCCCACAACATTCACAATCCTATAAGCAGATAATATTGCTGTTCTGGTTATTTGAGAACTTACTGATACAAAGATGATGATTTGTAGTGTTCAGCAAAATCCATCACAAGGCGAACTTCAGCTCCTATTGAGGTTACTTCTAACATCCATGTTGCTGGGTTGTACTTGTCTTTAATTTTTGGGACCCCTGGAACTGCCTGTTACAAGTGAATGATTTGGAATCAGATAATAAATTTTCTTATACCAAGAAAATTTGAAGATGTAATACCTCAAAATATTGTATTATCTTGTGAGAATTCCTGCCCAATGGTCCATGATAGATCACTTGGCCTCCTTTCTTCATCAAAAGGAGCTGGCACAAAATATTTAAATAAGTGTTAGAAAGAGAATTGGGGGTGGAGCGGAAGGGATGACACATAACTACATAAAGATCCCATAGTTTGTGTAATACCTCGTCGAAGGCTTCGAAGATATCAATGCTGGGCTGATGAATTGTACAGACAACTGTTCTTCCAGTATCAACAGTGTTTCTCACAGTCCTCATAACAATGGCTGCTGCCCTTGCATCAAGCCCTGAAGTTGGTTCATCCATGAAAATAATTGAGGGATTAGCAACCAGCTCAACTGCAATAGTCAGCCTCTTCCTCTGTTCTGTTGACAATCCTGTGACTCCTGGAAGCCCCACTATGGCATCTTTGATATTATTTAGCTCTACTAAATTTATCACTTCATCCACAAAGAACTGAAAAGATGAAAGAAGAGCAGAAAAATTACTCTCAAATATTGTTAATTTCTTTTCTTAAGGAGAAGCATTATACAACACTGTTCTTACCATCTTTACTTCATTACTAACTTCTTTAGGAAGACGGAGGAAAGCAGAATAAATCAAAGATTCTCGGACTGTAACTTGGGGAGAGTGGATATCATTCTGTTCACAGTAACCAGAAATTCTTGCAAATGTTTCTTGTTTCTTGGGGAATCCGGAAATTCTAATATCACCTTCAACATAGCCTCCCGTCTTTCTTCCAGCTAGAACATCCATTAATGTTGTCTTCCCAGCGCCGCTGACTCCCATTAGAGCAGTTAGGACTCCAGGATTAAAAGCACCTGTTACTTCCCGAAGTAATTGAAGCTTGTCTTCTGTAACTCCTTGATCCTTCATTTCCTGCCAAAATCAACAAAGTCATATATTACCACAGGCAATTCAGACTATGGATGCAACTTATGTATGACAAATAACACAACTGGTGGTATAATGCGTGAGAGTAAAAAGTGATTATGGAAAAGTTACTGGCGGCATATCCACGTAGTAATTAACACTGTCAAAGGACATTGCCAGTGGTGTAAATGGGAGAACCATTCCCCTTTTTGGAGCAAACCCATTCTCTGACTCAAGTACTGAATCAGAATTTCGAAGTCCATTGGGATTGGATCGGCTGCTTATTCTCTGCATTGCCATCTCTCCTGAAAGAACTCAAACAATTCTTGCAAAGTAAGTCATTGTCTTCTTTGCATCAAATGAAATTTTCTGATTGACAAAACAAACAAAATGAAACAGAGTTGTCATTCTTGTTCCTTACTTGTGTTATTTGTATCAGACAAAGGTAATGAACGAGGGACTGGTTCCTTATTTGACCTGGGTCTAAGTCTTGGTTCTTCCTTTGTTTCTTCTTCCATTTCCTGTGCTGCTTCTTCAGATATTATTGCTTGTGGCTTTCCAATAGCTAGTACATCAAATGAGAGAAAAGAAAACCTTTATCACATTCAAATAGCAAAATGCAATAGTACATCCACTTAAAACCTTGGACAGAATGCGAATTCTTACGATTTAGGAACATGAGTGCGAAGGGTGAAGAGGATGTTGAAGAGAACTGCAAAACCTAGAACAGCTGCTGTACCTATCCAATACCATCTACTTTCAGGCTGAACATCAACGATCTCTAGCACTGCCTTACCCAACCTAGTAGTATTGTCCGAAGACTGCAAAGTGCAGACAAATTCTACTAAGAAATTTACTTCGTGAAGTGAAGTATATATATTCAGTTATTTAAACACAAGTGCAGTTTTATGTTGGATACCTCTCATAATTCAATATACTTGTGGATGATAAGTACTATATTCAACTTACCATTTTATTCACCCATCTTGGAGCAAGCATTTCATTCACAACGATGGCATCGTAACCATATTTCAGGGGAGAAATCCAGGAGGCCCAGGCCCACCAGTTTGGAATTTCACCTGTTTCAATGAAAACATTCCTGTGTGAAAATTCATCAGACTGATAATATACATAGCTTTGGTGACAGGGTCTTAGGACTGCTGCTAGAATAAGCTTCAATCTTTATGTTCCACACTAACCTTTGGGAAGGATGAAACCTCCAAGCATGAAAACAACAAGGAACACCAAAGAACCACCAGTATTGGCAATGATCATAGTCCTACATACTCCAGCAATAAACCTAAAGAGTGCAGCTGCCATTTGTTGGAGTAGAAATATCAAAAGAAATTGCTTGAAGAACCTGCCCATGAGATAGAATTTCCACTTAGTCCAATACAAAAGCTGTGCATATGAATCCTAAAAGAGAAAAATTTGCATCTTGCAAAATAACACATTACAAAAGTTAAAAAAATAACTTATGCACCTGCTAGCTTCGGGTGCAAATCCAATTGGGTAATAGGTGACAACCATCCATGCACTAGTTTCCAAGATTGAAAATGGGATGCTAAGTAGAACAGTTGGGACTGTGAAAGTCCAAGGAGGATGGAAAAGAAGGTCCCTTTGCTTGTAAAACACAGGAAGCCTCGTAATGGTCATGGCGAGCTCAGGAAAACCATTGTACATGTTAGCAATCATAGTAAACATAAGTGCACCAACATAAACTTGTCCATCTGATTCATTCCTAGTATGCATTGTGGTCCTTAAAAACACAGTCGCCGCTATGAACGCCACAACAACAATTTGAACAGTCTTGAAGATGTAGAAGAAAGAATTCCTCTTGATCAATAACCATTCCTTGTCAAAACATGCTTTCAATAGCTCCATTTTTGGAACTGATGAAAATTTCTTGAAAACTAGCGCTGCATTATGTCCTTGAGATTTGTCAAACCGGATTTTGAGCTCCTTCTCTACCTGCATACCAACATGGAAATGCTTGAACCGGTTCGCAAACTCTCCCACGGAGATATACTGGTACGGTCTGGTTCGGTCTGCCCAGTATTGCTCTTGGTCTTTCTTTGAGGTAACCTGCAATTCATCAAATGGTTCATTTAAGTATATTAGTATCGATGACAATGAATTAAACCATAACCAACTTTTTGTAAAATGAAATTAAAATTTATTAATATTTCTTCCAACTAGTAGATTGTGTTGATGGATGGATGGAAGATGGACTTGGATCCAATTTGAATCCATTAGATATGTTCAATGAATTCATTAAGCACCTAAATAATTTGACTCGATGAAACTGAATGTTTAACCCGGCTCATTTGGGTTTTTATAAGGTGTGGAAAGGTACGCCATGGGTCCTTACCTCTTGCAAGAAATCAGCTGTTCCTTTTCTTTCAGGACAACAAAAGCCACAAGATTCGAAAAATTCAAGGATGTGTTCACGTGGGCCTTGATAGACAATTTGACCCTCGGATAATAGGATTATATCATCAAAAAGATCAAACGTCTCAGGAGCTGGTTGGAGAAGTGACATCAAGATGGTTCCTTCAGTGAGGTGTACAATTTGCTGTAAACACTTGACTATTTGAAATGTTGTGGAACTATCAAGACCTGTTGATATTTCATCCATGAAGAAGGTTTTTGTAGGTCCAACAATCAATTCCCCTGTATTAAAACAAATCATTTCAATAATTAAGAACTAATTAATCAATCAAATTATATATTTATTAATACTATGAAATTAATTTAAAAGAGTTTTTTTTTTTTTAAATTAATTTCACCTGTGGTAACTCTCTTTTTCTGTCCACCAGATATTCCTCTTTGCAGTTCACCACCCACGATGGTGTCTTTGCATGTGTCAAGCCCTAAAATCTGGTTCATTCACAATGTTTGTTTAGCAATAGGATTAATCCACTTGAAGAGACACAAGAGGCTATGGCCCAAATTATGTACATATGTAGCCATTCAGCAAAGTATGTGAAAAATACATATTTGACAATTGTAGTTAGTTAGTATCTGAATTTGTTAAAAATAAAATAAAATAAAAAATTCATAAATTGAACATTTCAGTCTTTTTTTTTTCTTTTCTTCTAAAAAACTGTTTCGTAAATTATTATTTTCTTCTTGATGGATACGAAAAATTGTGTGAAAATGGTCATTTTGATCTTGAATATATGAATATCTATATCTTTTTATCACATAACTATATATGATTTATGGCTTACTTTGAGAGTGTAATCAATAATGAGATTGTTTTTTGCTCCTTCCAATGCAATTGCCTAAATAGAATGAAACATTAGCAAAATTCAATAATTTGAAAAATAAATTGAGAATATTATATATTTATGTTTAAAACAGTATTTCAAAATACCTTCATGAACAGATCAACATCTGCTTCTGGAAGTATGTTAGCTTCTTTTTCTCTTTTAAGAAGCTCAGTTAATAGTTCTACAACAATTGTAATTAGATAAATCATAACTATTCACATGTTAATTATATTGAAATTAAAGAATAAAATTATTAAATTACCATATCGATTCCCGACACCTAAGCACCGAGCCGAGAAATTTAGTGTTTCTTTGACTGTCATGTCTCCAACATGAACATCGTTTTGACTAATGTATGCTGATGTTTTCCTAGGTACAAACTCATTGAGCTTGTACCCATTATAAGTAATTTCTCCTCTTACCTGTTTTTTTAAAAGAAAATAAATGTAATTAATGTTAGTTCAGATGTGTATTGTCTTTATTTCTATTCCTTATATGTAGGAGAACATGAAGATAAAGGCTATACCTTCAAGCTAGAATCCAATTTTCCAGCCAATGCCAACAAAAGGGTTGTTTTCCCTGAGGATGGGGGACCTAATAAGAGGGCCATCCTAATCAAAACAACAAAAGGGTTACAACTTACAAAGGATAAAAAAAGGACATTATTTTATTAAGTAAATAAAGAAAAAAATGGCATTTAAGCTTGTTGAAGTACCTTGAAGGTTTAATAATGCCAGAGGCTCCCTTAAGAATTGTAAGTTTTGTTCTCTTAGCCATTCTAATCCCAAGCATGCCAATTGCTGATTCAGCACTATTTCTAGCAACATTTGGTAGTGTTGGAAGTGCTCTGTTTCCAACATAGCAATCAGCCTCAATTGTCAATTCTTCAAACCTCACTTCCACTTGTGGAAGTCTGATTCCAGCCCTTCAATTAGAACATCAAGCAATTCAATCACATAAACATGATTTGAGGTTTAAACTAACGTGAATGCTAAATTACACACTGAGCCTTCTCAATGTGTCAATATGTCTGTCTCTAAAGTATCTAATAATTAACAAATGAAATGATAAAAGACAAGCAGTCATTAATTTGATAAACATCTTCTCATGCAAAATAAACAAATATGAAACCCATAACATACCTATCAACTCTGTTTCTGAATTTCCTCAAGAACTTTTCGTTGTCTTCCTCTGCAACCCTAAAGACTCTGTCAATAAAATTTTGTCTATCATTCCTATCCAGCTTTCGAACATCCACTTCCTTGTGCATCACTTTGTTTCCATTAGGATGGTCTTGTTCTGCAAAAGATTTTATAATACTTGTTCTAAGTCTATCATAAGTGGGCAATTTCTCAATAGCAGCCCACTTCAAAGCTTCTTCCTCCTCTTCGACCCGACTGTTTCGACAAGAATTGTTGCCACTAGCAAATGCATTCTCCATGCTCCAACTTTCCCTGCTGAAGCTCCTTGCTATGCTTCTACTTCTGCTGTTGCTTGCGGGCCTAGAATTCTCCATCTCATCCATTTTATTTTGTTTCTCTGTAAATGATTTTCAGAGGTGTTAAAACATGAGTACCTTAAAATGGAGACATAAACTTAATGCTCTGTTCTATTCTGTTCTGTTGGGTGCAGGGAAAACCAAAAAAGATTGTAAAAGAAAAGAAAATGAATTTTTTTTCTATAGAAATGGATTTTAAAGATGGTTATTGGATACTCAAAAGGAAAAACAATACACAAACTAAGACAAACACAATCAGTTGGATTAATTGAGCTGAGTTTTATACTTCTATATAAGAAAATTTATAAACAGAGCAATGCTATACATATTGAGAACAGAGGGACTTGTTTTTTCTTATTTTTGCTTCATTCTCCCATCAACCAAACAAGGAGAAGAAAGATATAAGAAAATTACTCACTCAATGAAATGGGTTCTTTCTTTTTCTTTATCTGGAGAAAAATAGAGGCAATATTGCTGCAGGAAAGGAAGAAGATGGTGTGGTTTAAGTTTTAACAGTCTCTTTGTTTTCCTCTGTACTTTCCACTACAACAAAAAGAAGAGAGGAATTGGGACTAAGGAAATCAAGAGAACTGAAGCTGAGTCCATTGTTTATTGAGAGGGTCTTTATATGAGTGAGTTGGTGGTAGAGTTTTAGAAAATCTAACATTTTTTTTAATGGTTTTGAAGTTTGGTTAGGTCAATTAGGTCCATAACCCTAGTCATCATTAATAAATGGTGGTTGTTGTTGCTCCTGCAAGCATGGCTGGTTTATGTAACTAAATACAACAGTTTTCATTTGCGGATCTTATATGAAACGACATTCACTACTCATTTATAAAAGGCACAAAGTAAGTAATTTAAGAATGGTAACATTTATTTCTGTTTGCACATGGAGTTAATAATAGATTGTAGAATAGTATGTAAAACAAAGAGTTTAATGCGTTAAGTTATGTTTTTATCAGTTAAACCAACAATCAAGTTATTATTACGGTTCATGATTTACAACAATTGAGCAAAAATAATATTCTACTTTTCCCTTTAATTTGGATTTTTTTTTTTTTTTTCTCAATTGATTGGGTTAGGGCTTCACAACCACTTTGAATCTAATTAGAAAAATATCTCATAATTAATATTTGATTCATTATCATTATGTATAATTTATATTATTAATAAATAAAAAATGATCATTTATTACTAACACCGGTAAACATAATCATTATAATCTTATTGATTGACCATATATAGTTTTAATACAATGACAATGAATCAAATAATTTTAACTCTAAAAAAATAAAAAGGTTATTATTTTTTGTTTATTGATGGGGTAAAAGTTTAGATACATAAATAGTTACGTAGATATTAAATCATTAAAAATTACTCACAAATTTCAAAGAAAAGAAAAAGCTAATATAGTTGTATCTTTATTTGTAAAATGGACTTGTTTTCTTTTGCTTAAAGTTACTTATTTCGATTAAATTGGACAGACTTTCACAGCTCTTCTTTTAAATGCCAATAGCGTCTGAGGTCATGGCGTACGTCTGAAATTCTAGAAGGCTTCATGAGATTAGAAAAAAGAAAAAAAGAAAAAAAAAATACCTTTTTCTTAAAAATAATTAATGATATGAAATTAATTGCATGAGAAAATGAAAGAAATAGATAGAGTAACTTACTAACTTCCACTTATAAAAAGATAAATGATAGATTAAGAATTGAAGAACGTGTCTCCTTCCAAATTCATTCACTTTTTTTTTTTTAAGAGAAATCGGTATAAAGAGTAAATATATATTTTTTAATAAAAAGAGTAATTATATCTATGCACGTAAATGTGACATCACACATTTGGAAGCTCCCATGAGAAACGCCCAAATGTTGCCATCACCCAACATTTCACTTGGTCTGTTTGGGCATCATAGAAAGGTTTAGGATCTTAGAGGGAAGCAGAGAAAGTGCATGAAGACATAGCACAATCAACAAACCAAGCTGCTTCCACACTAGTCACTCCATGCATTGTATGTACCAATTCATTGTACGCCAAAAACTCGGGTGCTGCAGCAGAAACAGATGACCACTGGTGGAGGAACACAATTTCTTCAACCATGCAAAGATTGATACCGGACTGCACGAGCTTTCATGTCTCCGTCTGAGGACCTTGAAGTTACTGGAATATGCATGGCAACCCTATCTGCCCAACCAGCACAGATTGCTTGCCGTATGAGCAGTTTATCATCTAGTGAAAGAGGATACTTTTCAGAAGAAACTCTCCACACATGTTCTACCATAGTTTTAAGGTGTAAAGCACAGCCGTTGCAGAATTCCACAGGACTCTTTGAACACTCAAAACATTGCAAGGCATAAGCTACAGTTAATCCATAGCTAGTAAGATTATGGAACTTTCTAGGGCAACTTTGGTAGTTCATTTCAGTTTCTTTTTCCTGTTTGTCGTTGTTGATGACTTTCTCATTTTCTCTCATGCTAGATTCCTCGTGCACCTCTGATTCATTGCTATCTGTATCACTTCCTTCAAACTGCATGAGAAAAGGATTGACAAGCTCAATGCTGCTGCTGCTGCAACTGCATATGCTAGAACTAGACTTACTCGATTGCAATTAAGCTCATGCCTTATAGTCTTAATAACACTAAGGGGCATCCTAGAGTGACGGGACTCTAGATATTGAGCCGTGGCTTTTCCCAATGTTGTAAGTTCCCCTTTGCTATCAAGTGCTTCAAGTGCCTTCGATCAATTTTCTGCTTCAAACCGGGCAGCATCCTTTGGAGGAGTTGGAAATGGAAAGTTTACAACCTGTAAAACAAGTAACACTGATGATTTTAAGAAAGCCTATAAAAAGGAGATACTAATTATTACAAACAGGACCTAAATTTAAGAATACAATAAGCATCAGGTAGATAAGGTAGCTGATGATCATAAACCACCCAAAAGTTCCGTCAATCACGCAGCAGATCATGAAACTGGCAGCTCGAAAGCAGACTAATCAGTGTAGATAATAATTCACCTATAAGGCAACATGAAAACAAGCTTGTAGATGATATAAGGAACAAAAATAATACTACACAGCTTCAAAGGTCCAGAACCCTCATCCCATCTCAAGTAGATATTCATGGCATCAGTGAAAAAGGCACATCAAAATATGGGATGATCTGTGACCCAAAACAAAATTTCGAAAGGAGGACTCTCATGATTTCACGTGAAGAAGGCACGCCAATAAGATCAATCACAAAATACTTTTCCCAACATATGTAAAGCATATCCTATAAAAATAACCCAATGGACAAGCAGATATGCATTCAAATTTATGGAGAGATCAAGCAGCAAAAAAATAAAATTAAACCCACCTTTTTAATAGGCATAGATTTTAAAAGAAGGACAACACCTTCAATAGGTACTTTGGAAATTTCAGCAAGGGCGAAACCAGGAAGTATAATAGTGAAAACTGCAGAAGAATAAAGACAGTAGCAATGGTTGGGACCAGTTCTTCTTCCAGCTATTCCTGCACGTTGAGCAGCTGATGCCTTACTTATCCACTGTACTTCATATGTTTCCATACCATTAGAGGAGTTGTAATTTTTCACTTTTTCTCTTCCAGTATAAGCAACAAACTTTATTCCTGGAATAGTTAAAGAGGTTTCAGCAACATTATTTGCAACAACGAGAAGCCTTTCTCCCTCCTTGACTTCTTCGAAGACACGAAGCTGGGCTGCTGCAGGTAGCATCACATAAAGAGGTAGAACATAGAGTCCACCAGGACAGGAAACACTATCTCCTCTGACACTATTATTTGTGCAAGTTTTTGATTGGTCTAAACTTCCTTCTGTATTAGGAGAAGGAGTCTGTTTCTCATCAATGTTGGAGTTTCATTCATTTTTCCCAGATAACGCTTCAAAAGCAGCCTTCAGCGAAGTAAGGGTTCCTTCATCTCCTAAAACATCCACAATATTACCATTTTTCTCTGGATATTCTTGATGGAACAGCTCTGGATCATCACCAACAACTTTGAGTTCGCTTCCTGTTTCTGAATCTTACGAAACATCATATTCATCCTCTTGTTCATCACTCTGACCTTCATCATAAGTGCAAAACCTATCAGTTTGCTCTCAGGATGCATTTCCATGAATTTCAAATGCTTCATTTATCTCCGTCATATTTATCCCCTCAACAGACTTTCTTTCAAAGATCATAGTGCCATCATTTTCTGCAGCCCCCATAGCATGTTTAAGGATCAGCTCCCTCGAAGCTCTACGTAGCTTCTTGCATAAGTACTCTACTTCCCTCCGTCCAGTGAAGAAGACAAGTATGCCTGACATGTATGCCCCCATGTGGCAATCTCTTGTGAATAGCCAAGACTTTTTTTTATGCTTGCCCAATATAATCCGCAATCTCTGTTTCTGTTCTCTTTGAGAAGTGTACTGTTACTGGAAACTGCCTTGTAGGAACTTCTATGACTGGCGGATGTGTAAAAAACAACCTCTGGGAAGTGAAGTCTTCCACTCACAAATTAGCACTCTTCAACACAAGTTTAAATGGAAAAATCATACATTCAAGACTGATGATTTCTCCAGACTGCAGCCTCTGCTGTTGCTGATCATATTGAACCTATCATAATCACAAGATCATTATCTACGATAACTTCTATTTATAAAACAATGAATAATAATTTTTGTCAGCTTACCTGGTGAAGTTTAATTACATGAGAAAGCATTCAAATTAGAATGTCTTATTCAAGCTCCTCTCATGAGCTTCATCGAGAATTATGACAGAGGAACGACTCAATAGAATGTCATTCTGCACCACAAAGGGTTTCATTAAACTATGCTTGACTGAGTATTAATTTTAACGTAGCATAACAAATATTACAGCAAGAACAAAATTGTCAAGGCATTATGATCCAAAGGACAAAAAAAATACTTGTTCAACTATATCCCCATCCCTACATGAACAGGATGAATTAAATGCTCTACGATGTTTCCATCAGTTCAGGAGCACTGAGAAGCATTACAAATAGGTCCTTGACATATAAATTTCATCCCAAGTCCCAACTAATCAGCAACTGTCCAACTTTAAACATATTGTTTCCTCATCCATGATCCAACCCACCCTCCCCGCCCTAAAACCTAAAACAGATATGTTACTTTCACAATTAGTCACATTGTTCGTATAATCATGTTCACAAAAATAAAAAATAAAGAAGGAAAGAAACAGTGAGTGTGGGGGAAAAAAAAAAACCTGAACTTCTTTTAGTAAAATCCCGTCAGTCATGAACTGGATAGAGCAATTATCTCCAAACCACTTGCCATATCTAACTTGAAACCCAACCTCTTTCCCTAGATGAAGACCAAGCTCATAAGCCACTCGCTTCACAGTGGAAAGGACAGCAACCCGGCGTGGTTGAGTAACACCAATAATTCCACTGTGAACTCTGGATTTGCTTGAACCAAAGCCAGCTTCATAAAGAAACTGAGAGTAACAACCAAAAATCACATATCAAGGTGGTGGTTTCTCAATAGGAAAGTTAGCTTTGATTAGCACAAGGTACATCATAGTCAAGCATCAAACAGCTCACCTGAGGAACTTGAGTTATTTTGCCACATCCAGTTTCTCCACATAAAATAACAATTGAATGTTCATTTATTGCTTCCATTATCTCTTGCTTCATCATGACTATAGAAGATCCTTCCTTTTTTCCTCAACCTCAGCCGGTCTAAGTACATGCACTACGGTAGGAGCAGTTAAAATTCTCTCCAGAGGAGTATCTCGAGTTAGCTTATTTGGTTGAGATTGGCTTTAAAGCTCTCATCTGCCTTATCCTGTCCCACATCAAAAGTGCCAAAGTCCAACCTCCTCTTAGTCAATATTATTATATTACCAAACAGCAGCGAGCAAGAAAATTTTCACTTCCATGTACTCTTTTATGGATAACATTATTCTCTATCCGCTTTTCATTGTCTTCCAATATTCAGAAGATTACATCTTCCAAGGAAATAATATATATATAGATAAAAAATAAGTGTAAAAAAATAAATAAATAATAGACGTTAATCCTTCTATATATTCAACTGGGTATGAAGCATACCACTGACTTGGTGCCTTCCATCACATCATTAGGCATTGATGACTTTATCTCAGTGGAAACTTCAGCGTAAGAGGAAGTAAGAGATCCACTATCTGTTGCAACTCCATTGCTGTAAACCAATCTTTGAGTGTAGTCCAAAGAAACAGATGTTACAGTTGAGACTTCTCTATCTGTTATAATTGACAGAAAATTATCCTTTCCTCTAATATCCATCCCTGAATGAATTTCTTCACTCCCAGCTTCAATTTCATCCAAGTCATCTGATTTATTTAAAGGCTCGTCGCCATGTGGAACCTCCAAGCCTTCTTTCAATAAATATTCAGCCCTCCTACGTTTTTCCAATACTGTTTCAGCCTACAGAACATGAAACAACCATTAGATAAAAGAGCCTTAAGACTTCATGCCATATGAAGATGTGCTCTTGTCAAAATGATACAAACCCGATTTATATTACATGACAACTTCAAAAGAGGATATGCATACTCTGTGTAAAATAAATATAGAGAAAGAAATAGTAGTAGCTTGGATTATTCCAAGACTACACCAGGACCTTAAATTTATAATAAAGCAATTACATAAGACTTATTTATCTAAACAATGTGGGACTTAACACCCAACATAACTTAATACTAAATATACTCTAACACTCCCCCTCAAGCTAGAGCATATATATGCTCAAGCTTGTACAAGTATAATATCAAGTATCAAAACTCTCAACACTCTAGAATCTTGAACTTACTGGAAACATCAAAATTTAAAGTATGCATTAAACATATAATATTCTTCGTAGATAGACTACGTAAAAGAAATCTAGAAACATACTTCAAAGTCTCGATACTTTTTGACAGAAAAAGTTCTTTCTCCTTCTCTTCCTGCATAAATGAAGAAAAAAATCAATCTTATTTCAAAAAATGTAATAAATTTAAAGAAAATCACCTTTGTGGCTTTGTTTTTACAATACCTCCAACTTCTTCATCTTTTCTTTCCGAGATTTGCTCCATTTCTGTTTCTTGTTTGATTGGAACTTTCCATGTTCCCATCGAACAGAATTTTAGGTATGCATACAATATCAACAGGAACAGAATGTACATTAAGTATATATTGCTGAGGTACTTGATTCACGCCCTTCCTCTTTTTAAGTTTCTTACCCGCCAAGATTATTGCATTACTATCACCACCTTCCAAACTACCAAATGCAAACAAAGGGAATTTAAAGGGATCACAGATAATCTTTTTTATAATTTAGATACCTAAACATGATCCTAAAGTTATTTTATATACAATACAAGCTAGTAGACACCCTCCCTCTCTAGGCTTCAGCAGAATATAGTATCAATTTTCAGATACCAGAAAATAACGCGGTTCAAAATTCTTATAGAAGAATTCTGAATTTATAAACCCAAATATAGAAATTGAATTCAAAAAACCGAAACTTTAGAAAAAAAAAAAATTACAGAAAAGAAAAAGAAGATAAAATAAAATTTGTACCATGCCACTGGATACAAGAGTTGCAGTTTGGAAGTCTCCATTTCAGAGATGCCCAACTTGCAGTTCCGGGGTCTGTTTTGAGAACTTCACTGGCAAGCTAGTGCTACCAGTCGCAGCTGCGGGCCTGCGGCGGAGCCAAATCAGAATTGGGGGAGACAGTTGAGCACTCGAGCTAGAGAGCTTCGGACTTTGGGGGAGTGGTCGTGAGTGGAGTCAAACCTCACCGTTTTAAACCTCATTTTAGAAAAAAATTAACTAGACACTAACTTTTTTTTAGTTACACCCCCCAAAAATCATAATATAATAAGCAAAGTTATCTCGTAAGTTACTTTTGAAGAGTTCAGATCGAGCTCGACTTATTTTTTTTAAAAGTTGATCTTAGGTTAAATAAGCCGAACTCAATCTTCTTTAAAGCTTAGCTCTTAAGTCAGTTTATTTAATATTATTTAATAAATATTTTATTATTTACATATGAATTTATAATAAATATATTTGTATGTACAAATTAATATAAATTGTAACATACTTTTGTGATAAGTTACTTAAATGATTCACAAGTAGGTCTTGTAAAAACCTAACATATTTTTGTTACCACTCTAAATCGTGGATATAATAGATATCGACAAGCGACAACTGTTGAAACTCGTTAAAAATTACAAAAATCACCCTTAACCTTTATCGAAATAATCAAGGACAACTTCAACTATAGTTTGGATTTGCCAAAACAATGATAACTATTGTTGAAATCTTATAGAGATAATGACAACCACAACCACTAAAAATGACAACAATTACGATTAAATGATTCACAAGTAGGTCTTGTAAAAACCTAACATATTTTTGTTGCCACTCTAAACCGTGGATATAATAGATATCGACAAGCGACAACTGTTGAAACTCGTTAAAAATTACAAAAATCACCATTAACCTTTATCGAAATAATCAAGGACGACTTCAACTATAGTTTGGATTTGCCAAAACAATAATAACTATTGTTGAAATCTTATAGAGATAATGACAACCACAACCACTAAAAATGACAACAATTACGATTAGAAGCTGCCTAAGACGTTAAGAACTTTCACCAAATACTAGAAATATAATTTTAATTATAATTTTGTACGTTATAAGCAGACAAGCAGACGTTGACAATCTCCACCAAATAATTTATATTATATTTCTTATGTGATTTAAATATTTATTTTATAATTTTAACCAATTTTAATTTAATAAAATTAAAATTGAATGGATCCAACCATACGCAGCCCTACACAAATTATGACATGCTTTTCTATATGCCGTTGTTTACTTAATTGATTGAGAAAGGCCTAATCAACTAAAATCGACATTATATATCCCGAGGAAGTCTTAACTCGTTAAAATATAACATTGTTTATTTTAATTTTTACATAATAAGATAAAGAATTATGTTGTTTTTTTTTTTTTTTAAATTATTGGATTTTATTTATTTTCATAGAAGTTTTTTCATTTTATTTTAGAAAAGGATCCGTACACGAGCCTCAAACCTCAGCAAGGGGCATTAAGAGCCGATGATCACTGTCTGTCTCTTAACTCTCTCAGTCAACACTCCGAAGTCCCAAGTATTACCAAACACAGCAAAGCAGCACAGGGCCAGTGCGTTTTAATTCCTCAACAAAGTTCGGGTTCAGGTTCTGGCGAATGGAAACGGAGCCCTCATTTCCTGAATTCACACTAGCTGAGGTTATTATATATGTTTCACTTGTTTGTGTCTCGATTAAGCTTATGTTCAATTTCCTGCTTGATAAATTTGACGCCTTAACTTGCTTAAAGTTTCAAACTTTGGCTGAAATTAATTTTCTTCCTCCTCTTACTGGTTGAAATGGTTGACTATATCGCCCTCCCTTCATGGGTTTTCTTTCTAATGTTTTAGCTGGTAATATTTTTGTTAAGGGTTGGAATCAAATTTCTCTCATTTTGACTTTTGGTAATTTCTTTTTTTCTTTTTGGGGAAAGAGGGTGTGGAGTAGGAAGGAATATGAATATGTTAATTAAGGTGGTGGGATAACTCATTGATTAAATGAACAGCTTCATATTTGAAAATATCGGATATTGTAAATATCAAAGCTCACTTGGATGCTAAATTCCTTAACTTGGAGATCTTGGTTTTCATTTGTGTAGGAAGTTGAAAACATTTTCATTGCTTATGTGCAATTTATGTTATGCCCCGTCAGCCTTTCTGCTTTGCTTAACTTGTGCACTACTCTCTGCCTCTCTCTCTCTCAATCATTCATAGATTGTTGAATTGGAAAATATATATAAGGAAGTGGGAGAAAAATCACTGGATGATCAGGAGCTTTGCATAGAGCTTGCAACCAGTTTTAGGTGAATGACATTTAATACGTATTATTTTTAACATTCAAATCAGTCTTTTTTATAGTTAACTACTCTATTGTTTCATGGTTGATATGCTTTGGTTTCCTTTTCTAGTTCCTCATCAAATCGGGCTGGGAAGTCTACCATCACTCGGGAACAGGTTATTTCTATTTGTTATCATCAAAACATTTTTTTTTAATCAAATAATCCATAATTCTACTGTGATGTTGCGGGGTTTTAGGTGCAAGAATGGTTCCAGAACAAACAGGAGGAGCTGCAAGCTAAAGTCACTCCGTCGCCTAGTACTCTGGGTTTAGTTGTTGATCTTTCAGATGCATCTGATTCAAGCAATGCACATCATAGTTCCCCAAAGCGTAAAGGTAATCCTCTTCTCTCTCCCTCTCTTTTTCTTAAGCATGATTAGAAGAAACACAGACAAAGTTTGCCATAAACCATTTGATGTCTTCCTGTGATTTGAAACTTTGGTTTTGTCAATAAATTATTGGAACATGGAATGCGTTCCAGTTTGAACTTACAAATTTGTAAAGAAGGATGCATCAGCAGTTAGCATAGAAAAGCCAATGTAGTCTAGGTACCTGATTGGAGAAAAGAATAATGAATTGGGTTAGGAGTTCCTTCTTAATAATGCCTGGATCCTAATTGTGCATCTATTCCCATGGAACCTTATTATACATCTATTTCTGGATAGTTGGATCAAGTAGGGATCAGGAGGTTCCTTTTCTTGTATGGGTTGCTCATAATTTTTATGGCATACTGATTCCTATCTACTGAAAAATGAAAATCCAAACCTGTCCACCACCATGGTCTTTTTTTTTTTTTTCTTTTTTTTTTATTTCCCATTTTCTTTGCATAACTGGCTAAGTCCATATAGTTTGTCGATTTTCGCTGGTATGAAAAATCACCTTGATTCGCCTTCGATCTGAAGTCTATTTTCCTATAATGAATCATTAAAATTTTAATGTTCCTTTCCATTCTATTATATCCGTGACTTATGCTATCATGCTTGTACTCTGTTATATTTAAAATTCTTAAACTTAAGAAGCAATTTTAATTTCCTAAACTTAAAAAGACAACAATTTTAATACAGGTAAGGCCGCAGATCTTACAGAGTTGGCATTCGAGGCCAAATCTTCAAAAGACTTTGCCTGGTGAGAATTTTTCTTTCTAATTTAGGAACTCCTACATACTTCCCTCCCCTGCCCCAAAAAGTAAATTAGAAAAGGAAAAAAAGCAAAGAAAGAAAAGAATTTACTGAAAAGGGTAAAATGTTATTGTTATGATGCTAAAGGGAAGGCATTAAAGAAGAAGAAGAGTGTTAGAATGTGAGTGCAGCTATTATTTTCTCTAGTCTAAATTATGATATAGAAGAGTGATTCTCTTTATATGGTTACGGACTTACAGTTGAAATGGGAGAAGTCAAAAGTTGGAGAGGAATAAAAGATATAGTACTCTAGAAAATTAGAAAGGAAACTTAGAAGAGAAAGAAAAACTGAAAAAAATAATTCTAAAATGTGCATATAAGAATTATTGAAAATACTTATAAAATTTTAAAATTCCTTGTTACTTGAAATGCTTATACCATCAGGAGCACTGGATCCAAAATCACCCATTCCCTTTCCCGCTCCCTGCTCCACTCTAAAAAAGGCCTCTCCCTCCTCCACTCTAAAAAGGGGAAGAAAGATTAAAAAAAACTTTCATACAAAGCTAAGTTATTTTTAAAAAAAAAAACTTCCATACAAAGCTAAGTTGGCAAGTATAGCTGATATTTCTTTTCACCTTCCACTTCTAGGTATGATGTTGCATCATTCCTCACTTATAGAGTTGTTAGCTCTGGAGAACTTGTAAGATTCATCCCTACTATTTTGTTTCCAATCACTTTTAGGCTGGAACAATTTTATTTGCACAAGTCCCTTCGTGTGTTATAATTTTGAGAAGAAAACTATTTTATTTGATGCTTGTGCTGTGCTCTTGGTTCATTTATATGTGCGTGTCTTGAATGCTGGCTTCAGTAATACTTGTTGAAATGAATTGGTTTGGTTTTGACTTGCAAATTACAACTAACAGTAACACTCTAATGATGCTAACTTTAATTTTGAGTTATAAAGCTTGATATTTGTTTAATTTTTCCTTATTGTGCATATCACTTACTCTCCCTAATATAGATTGTCTTCTTTCTAGAAAATAAAATAGACTTAACCTATAGGATATAGAATGCTGTTGATTGTTATTGTCACTTAAATGATTCTCTCAATAATTGACATTTAGGGATTTAGATCTCTCTTTCATATGATTCAATCAGGTCTCATTTAGTGCAGTGGCTAGATCTATTAGATTTAGCGGTGATTGTACTACACTAAGATTAGTATTGGATTACCAAATTGCGATTTGATTTACAATGCAACATGCATTCCTTGGGATCAATAATTGATACAATAGATAGACTGAAATCTTCAATATGAAAAATCAGTTACTTTGATTAAGATTCCTTTTCGGTGACTTTCATGTTTATTTGCCATAGTAACACAATCTTCATCACAATTCCCAAAAGTAGTTCATCTCTCTGCTTTTGCATCATAGATGTTGTACATTTTATCTTTGCAACTCCCCAATGAATCAAAATCTAAGATTTGTCTACTGCCTGATGAACTTTACCATATGCCTTCCTAGAACTCAAATGAAAATTTACAAGCATTGGACAAGAGTTGACATCCCCTTGGATTCAATGGTTCATGGTTCCAGGAATTTTTCTATTGATACAGTAATACTAATAGTGGAATAAATAAATTATATCTATTCCCGTCAATTTCATTCATGATCCATAGATTGTCACCAAAAGTTTTGGGTTAGATTCATGAAATTTGGATCTTTTCCTGTATTTTTATTTCCTGTGTTTTAATTTTAAATTGGCATAGGTCTTCAAATGTAGTTTGAGAATTTTGAAAGGATGCTATCCAATTTATTTTTGCTTTCAAAAATTACCATAATCCTCTGAGGTCCATTCTGTTGAAATTGGATTGTAATTGTGAATATTGGACTCTTAAGCTTTTCTGATTTCTGAATGCCACTTAAATAAGATTGTGCACTTTTGGTCCTTGGATCAAATGGCATCTCCCCTCCTCGAGTCTTGTTTTAAAAAAAATTATTACAGGAAGTTCGTGTAAGATATGCTGGCTTTAGTAAAGACGAGGATGAGTGGGTGAATGTAAAAAGAGCAATTCGTGAAAGATCCATCCCCTTAGAACCTTCAGAATGTCAAAAGGTGGAGGTTGGAGATCTTGTGCTTTGTTTCCAGGTAGGCGATAGTTTAGTTTGTTTTTTTTTTCTTTCTTTTGAATAAATCATGCTGCAAGTTCCAACAAATGTAATGAATTTTACATGCTGACTTTGTATGCTATGGAGATGTCTATAACTGTCTTTGGTGACTAGTAGTAAGAATCCAACATAACATAGATGATACATTGAACCCTTTTGGGTAGCCTGGATCCAGATATTAAGGTTATCTTAGGTCTTTCTGTGTTATTTTACAGGAAAGAGAAAATTATGCTGTCTACTGTGATGCCTATGTTGTGGACATCCTGAGGCTACATGATAGAGGGTGCAGGTGCAATTTCCTCGTGCGCTATGACCATGATAACACTGAGGTAAAGAGTGTGGAGCACATTCACTCCATTTTGTTTCATAAAAATCACTCATTTTATTAGCAGTTGATGATATTGTTTCATGTTGATACAGGAAAAAGTTATGTGGGATAGGTTATGCTGCAGGCCTACAAAACAGGAATCTCAAGTCTTACCAACTATCCCCTTGGAAACTTTGTGGGGATGAGAACTGGAGCAAAATTGCCTTTAATGGGAGATGCTAAAATTGTAGGACAAGGTCCCAAAACATTCTTGTGGAAAGCTATGGATGAATATGGTTACTTGTTTAAGCCAGCTACCAGGCAAAGCAATTACTAACCTCCATCTATTTGTCTATCTCAAGGAATTGGTACTTGCTTTTGAAAATATCACCCAGCTTCACTTTGAATTATATTTAATGGGGTCTTACATAATCCAAACAAGTAAACATTTTAGTTTTTGAAGTCCTCTAGAGTTAATCATATCATGCTATCATGTTTTGGCCATTACTCTTCTCTACATAAAAAAAAATTACTGCCTAAGAAAAGAAACTATCTATGATTTATAGGTCTTTCTTGTGTTATTTTACTTGAATAGGCACTTGCTTCTGAAAATGTCACTCCCTATGACTTGAAATTATATATCAAAGGGGTCTGACTATTTAAACTTTTACTAAATTCTTTTCCCAACGGATATTGATTTTTCATTTTTCACATTCAAAACCTAGAAATATCCTCTGTTGCATTTCAAAGTTTTATTTATTATATCACAATCTATTTTTCTACAATTAAGATAGCGATCAGAAATGCTTTAGCATCACCATAAGCTAAACTGGATTTTGGAGACCATTGAAAGACAACACAGGGCTATGCTCAAGGGTTCCCTCATTACAATAAACTAAAATTTGGTCATCAAAATTTCTCCCTTCCTAGGCTCCTAGAGGCACAACCATAAGATTCAGGAAATTTGGCTTCCCAACTGTTCGATTTGGTCAGCGGCACCATAAAGGAAAGATTAGCAACTCATGAAACTGTTCGTCCATAGCATACAGACGCAATATAAAGGTTCTTAGCCCACTTTTCCTGCAATATCCATTACATGACGTTTAGACTCTAGTACCTTAAAAATAAACTGAGAATCAGAAACTAGAAGATGAGAATAAAAGGTCCACCTTGACATGTGTACTAGGAAAGGCAGAAGTCCTCAGTGTTTCTTGTGTTTCATCTAAAGGCTTTCGCCTTGGCACAGCTAAGAACTAAAGCAGCTTGGTCCCAAGTTGCTGCAGTTGCTGTGATACGAAATCCAGAATCCCATCTCCGGTGGATACCTTCACTAGGATAGAGAAAATCCAGTTCAACCACCTGAAACAAACAAACATTGCTGGTAAGCTATCAATGGCACCAAAAGGAATATGCATTGCCACATAAAATTCTCATACAAGATGACCTGGTCAGAAAATCCTGCACCACGAGACATAACCACTCCCCATCTACTCCCTGAGGTGGCCATTGCAGTAACATAGAAGCCTTCCCTCCATTTTTTGTTAATCCACTTAAAAGGAAATGATTCGCTAACTTTGTAAGACTGCTGCAAATACTGCGTGCCTGAAATCGATGTATCAAGTCAGTTTGAAGACAGTTAAACGCCTTAGTGATCTACCATACCCCAAACCCCTTCTCCTCCCCCCAAATACAAAAGAAGGAAAAAGAAACCTGTATCATAATATCATAGACTTACTTACCCTTAGACATGACTACTAATGAGCTCCCATTAGTGGCTCCAGCTACTGCACTTATATAGTAGTTCTTCTCCCACTGCTCCATTATCCATTCCTTCAGACAGCCAAAACAATAAATCAGTTATTAAATCAACAACCAAAAGTTGTACTTCTAACCACACAGCCAGAACATTAGAGTAAATTTTTTTTCTTATGCATACCCCGACTGATTTAACTCTTTTAGAGTAACCAGATACTAGTTGCTTCTCTCAGAATTTTATGGCTGTGAAGGCATCTGTTATATGTTAGGAATGACAGACTTTCACTTTATAGTTATGCATATTATTAACATTAACAGCAGCTTGAGATTACCTTATGGAGAAAGCAGGGGGACAGTTCATAAACTTGAGCAGTGAAACCAGTGCCTGCATCCATAATTAGAGCCCACAGGTTTTGACAAGAAGCTACGCAGCTAATAAATAAACCATCCTCATTTCCTTTGTCAATGTGCTGGGATAGCCTAGTATCTGCCACATTATAGTGATACCTACAACAAAAATATTATTATAGAATACAATAAGATACACAAACAAAACTTACACAAAACTGTAGATACTTGGAAAGATCTCATTGCATCAATTGAGACAGCCCCAAAAGTTGTGTGTGCAGCATATAGCATAGTTTATAACATAAGGAATAGCTACCCACCTTTGCTTCATAGGCCGACGAGCATTATAAACACTAATCCACTGTGTTGCTGGCATGCCCATACGAATCTTCTTTTTTGGTTGCTCATCCTCTTCTTCCATAGCTAACCGGCCTCTCTTGTGACCAATGAGCTGCACAAAAAAGTGAAAGATAATTTGAAGAAAATTCAGAAATCACCTTAAAAACTGAAAGGCACACAGCTAACAATTGATTAATGGTTTAGCTCCATCAGTACCCTCAGTGCACCGTCTGTGTCAATTGGCCTAATATCCGGATTTGGACCAACAATCCCATCAAACAAAGAAATATATTTTGCATAATTAGGTTCTTCATCAAACTTCAAGTTCACCACATGTTCAACAAAGTGTCTGAAAGGTTGCGGGCAGAAGCAACACAAGGTCTCTGGAGATGTTACCATCTTCTTCTTGCACACAAGGAATCCTTTATTCTCTCCCTGAGAACACTTCACGTTAATAACTGATATGCAGAATAAATCAAACTTCAAAGAATTTAGATCAGTCAGACCTGGTAGCCTTGCCAAGGCAGACGACCTCGCAGAAGGAAAATGAGGGTATAAGCAAGAGATTCTAGATCATCTCTCCTGCTGCCAGTTCTCCCTAAATGTGCATGAACACTAGCATAGCGTACTGTTCCCCTGTCAGAATGGTATATAACAAGCCAAAAAGCTATAAAAGTTATAATAAAAACAATATGGAGAAGATTAAAAGTCAAGTATCCAACTCTAAGTACTGGTTCTACCTGAAAACATCTGGCCTTTGATCATATTCTACATGGAAACCTGTAGTACTATCCCGCCATCTAGAAGCTGTGGGTCCAAAGAAAAGGGAATCAAACAATGAGTAACTGAACACAATTGCACATATAGTAATTAACATTAGTAATAGCGACGGATAATACCTAATCCAAGATCGACTAAGAACAACTTTTTCTCATCAGGAGTCCCTGGAGGACCAAGCAGAAAATTTTCAGGCTTAACATCCCCATGCACATACCTGCCAAAAGATGTAGCAAGTTTGAGAATCATGTGTCTAGAGTTCCACAAGGTACCAGATAAACATTGATAACTAGGGTTGATCATGTTTCAATTTAAAGACTTAAAGATGCCTAATAATATCAAGGGATTCACTAGCTAGAACACTAATAAGCATAAGTGATTCCCTCATTCTTCTGCAGGGTCTTCATAAGCTGAAAACCTCATCCAAAAGAGATTACTCAAAGACAAACAAAAGCATTGCTTATAGCATCAATACTGATTCAGCAAAAAGTCAGCTACACAAATCAATTGACAAGCATTTAGTACATCAGCCAGAAGTGGAAAATGTATACATAATCCATTTCTACACAACAAAGGGGAGAACAAAACAAAAAGGAAAATAGAAAAACTGTATCCAAGCAGTGCAAACCACCACACTAACACAATACAAATGAGAAAACAAGAGGGTCTCTGCAGGTAAAACATTAATAAGAGCAACATGACCATGGTATATAACAGAATAAAACTTACCCTCTGGAATGCATCTTCTCCAATATGGATATTGCTTCAATGGCAATACATGCAACCATTTCAATTGACATTCTGCAATTAACAATAAACTTTAAACTTAGTAGCTGATAGAACTCACAGATGGTAATGAGGAAAAAGTTTGTATACATGTGACATTCAGGTTCTAGTAAACTTACGTATGGGAGTTATTATTCCATACATCCCATAAGCTAGGACCAAGCATATCCATAACCTGCACATGTCAAGGTGTTTTGTCACAGTCACCACCAAAACAAGGGAAGGCAGATATAAGAAAAGATTGTAACAGAACCACAAGAGTTCACAGAATCTAAGAAGTTAAACACAATGATATACCATGACATAATAGTCTCCTTGCCGGCCCTTGTAGTGTACTCGTGGCACTCCATGACTGCCACCTAGAGTACTGTAAGAATGACGGATAGGTGAAACCTCTGAAGATTTATCATAAAATCCAACTACATAAAATAAAAAGAAGTGGGGGAGAACAAAGAAAACTTAAATACTCACTTGTAGACTTGCCACTCATATGGTGGTCCATTGTTACATCCTTTGCTACTTCTGTGCTCAAATTTTAAGGCAACCTAAGTAACAAAATTCGCAAAATGTAAAAGTGTAAAAAAAGGGAAAAAAAATAGTAACATTAAAATTGAATAAAATAAGAATGTACTTCAATAATAATATTATGCAAAGAAATATACCTCAAGAGCTCCAGGTCCAGTTCTCTCATTTGTATTTGCAAAAGAAACACGCCGACCAACATACACTTGTCCAAATCCACCTTTTCCCAGCTTTCTTTCTGTTTTATACATAGGAGAGCCACCTACTTGAACCTGTGGAGATTTTATTGGGGGGCAGGGGGGAGGAGTAGAAAAATTATCCAAAGAAAATGTAATAAATGCACATAATTTTTACTTCATAATTATCAAGATCCAAACCAATTATTAAAGGAACCGTTGAAAATAAAGGTTTAATTGTTGATATGCATGTTTGGAAAATTTAAAGAACACAATAATGTTGGTTAAGGTTTACTTTAACCTTGGGAATAAAAAGAAGAAAAGAAAAGAGATTGATAGAAATAATAAGAAACTCCGAATCAGTAAAAAATTATAAGCTGTTAGACCTCAATAAGAGAAAACAAACTGGCAATAGCTGTTTTAAGTACTAGAATTTATTTCAATAATTTTCTTATTAAGTAATTTAATCAAATAACAAGAATCACAAGCAGACAGGAAAAAAAAAAAGAATAGCAAGCAGATTCGTTCAGACATTAAGAACATATCATAATCCGGCACGAAAGAATAAGAATCGTCAAGTGTTTGGAAATAGAAATAATTATCTTTTTTGGGTACACAATAGCACTGTTTTTTTTTTGTTTTTTTTTTTGTTTTTACAGGATACAGCACAGATTCAATCCAGTAAAGCTGAGCCAAAGATAGAAGGAACGGTAAAGAATTATTGCCAGAAAAGTTTTAAATTACTTTCACCCTTTCTAGTAATTTTAACTCAAGTTTCAGTAAAAAAGTTTGCCCATACAATAAAAAGTAAGCAACTAGGATTCTATAAATGATATATGTTCATTACTCAAATAGGATACCCTTCAAGAATCATGTTGACAATTATTAAAACTTAAGATACAACAATAAATGGCATATATAAAATATTATTTCCAACAAAGCACACCTCTTCCTAAAGTGGAGCGAAAGAAACACATTCAAAAAAGCTTACAAAACAACAAACTATTTACGTAGAACCTATTTGTCATTATTCAGTGTCCTGATAATATTTAGTAAAAGATGACAATCAGCACACTCCGAAAGAGACAACTTCCTAACATAAGAAAAGAAGGAATTGTAAATGGATTAGTAATTTGTAATTAGGGTAAGAGATTTCATAATTTGGAATTTAGGGTTAATATATAATATTATGGGTTTTTATTATAATTAATAGTACTTTTAAAGTTACGGGTCTTAAACATATTAGGGTTATTATGATTTCCTATATAAAACCTATGATGTAGTCTTTTATTCAACGTCAAATATATTGAAATATTGTGTTCTTGAATGTTTGCCCTGGTGGCGTCCCCATGCACCATTTTCTCCCTCAAAAATCCCTCTTCCCCTTTATTCCCTCTCCTCCTTATTTCCCATCTTGCTTCGCTATTAAGGATATTTCAGAAACTGTTCTGATCAATTTAAATTGTGTGGAGCAGAAACAAAATATGAATTGCGATAATACTATATCTACCAAAACAATTCTGCTTTCCCAAAAATAGTTCAACTAGAAAATGCAGCTAAAATGCTGTAGCCTCAAGTTAGAGCCACAGAAAACATCATTAGAAAGTACTTGCGTGGATTTTTCTGATGTCACCTACAATGAAGAAGGAATCCATGATTGTCTTCAACAGCTATACTAACTTAAGCAGAAGCTACTCACTAAAACATAACTTCAACTCTAAAATCCCACAATTAGGAAAGAGAGAAACATAGTGAAATGAAAATGTTGATGCACGACATCGCAGGCCAACTTGCCTATCCAATAGTAGCATTACTCAGAATATGCAGCACCCAATAAGGAAAAGACGATCACTACCTATCCAATCAAGTAACTTGGGTTACACAAACACATGCAGAAATAGAAAAACAACTGAAGAAGTGCAGGACAAATTGGCAATGTATGTGTTTTTTTAATTTAATCATAAACCCATACCTTCTCAGGAAGCGGACCTGTGCTCCCCTCATCTTCCCCAGCAATAGCCTTATTGCTCCTAGCTCCACTATCATTATCATCCATTAGCTTCTCCCCTACCTCTTCCTTCTCAGCCCCACCACCGCCGCCGCCAGAACGAACAGGACGAGCAACCTCCAACCCTTTATTTTCTTCCTCTTTTGCTGGGACAACTACGTTCTCATTGACAGCAAGCTGTTGTTGCTTAGTAGGCTCTGCTGCTGCTGCTGCCGCCGCTGCTCTTCTCCTCCTCGTTCTTGTCGCAATTGCTTCCCCTTCTTCGATCGGATTCCGCTGCTGCTGCTTCTGTTCCTTCGCTGACCGGCCCCTGCGCACTCCACTAGGCATAACTGGCATTGTTCATCCTTCAAATCTCATCCTCCTCTCAAAAATCCAAAAAGTAAATAAACTAGCCGCCAAACACTCCTTCCCACCTTTCCGATCACAAAACCACCAAACCCCCCACCAAAAATTTGAGACAAAATCTGAAAAGCTACCAAAAAATGTAGAAATTCCAAACTTTCCTTCCCAAATTCCAAGAATTTTTTGAATGTAGTAGCAGTAGATTTTTACTTTTTTTGGCAGATCCAACGGGAAAGAGAAGCAAATCGACGAAGAGAGAGACAGAACAATAGCCTTCGAGACCTGGAGTACTTCCAGAGAAACAGAAAGTGAAGAAGATATTATTTATAATATTATTTTTATATTTCTAGGGAAAAAGAAGAAAATAAGATCTTACTTACGTGTTAAATCCACAGCCGTGGATTTTGAGGAAATGGACGAGCTGATTTGGTTAAATCGATTTTTGAGTTTCGGAGAAATTTTATTTCAGGAAAAAAGGGAAAAATTACTGAAAAGGGCTTGAAGTTTGGGATTCGCTGACGAAACGGTGCTGTGCCGTACTGTGGAAGCGGGTATTATGCAAAAATTTCGAGTTGCTGATTAATCCGGACCAATTCGGTCAGAACCAATTGAAATTTTACAATTCCATTAAATTTGAGTTATAACTTATAAATTAGTTGGCTTTTAATCTTTTAGCCGGCCTGTCTGAAAAAATATAAAATATATATATATATATATATATATATATATATCAACTTGAAAATATTCGGTTCATTAAGAATCCTTATTATCACAGTTAATTTTTTTTAAATCACATTATTAATTACATGAGTTTCTTGTTTCTTAAAACACTATTGTTTATTCTAATTAACTTATCTTATCCAATATTTATTATTTATTTTTTTATGCCTAATTTTTATTAAATTTTTTCAATATTTTTTTATTGAACTACTTTTCCTAAATTTTTTATCTTATTTTATTTGTACATATGCTTCCATCTTGCCTCTCCAAAATATTATTCATGTACAACTCTTTAATTAGGTATTCACCTTTTTTATTATTTCTCTTTTACAAATCTTCTTCTTGTAAAATTTTTCAACCATGTATTTTATATTTTATTATTTCTCTTTCCTAATCTAATTTTTAATAGGTTTTTTTTTCTTGATCTAATTTTCTTAAACTATTTAACTTTTTTGATATTTGTTTTCAGTTCACCTTAAAAGGCTAATTTATTTCCTAATAAAAAAAAAAAGGTCTAAAATATTTTTTTCAATTTTTTTCTTTTTTCTCTTTATATTTTCTGGTAAATTATTTTTTTAAACTAAGAAAAATATTATTTTTTTAAACTAAGAAAAATATTATTTTTTTTTTCAAATAAAATATTTAGGTGTCTTTTATTTTTAGAGTAACTAATGTTGTATTTAATTTTTTTTAATATTAATTTTAAGCTTCTCTTATCAAGATTGTAAATTTTAATAATAAAATCAAATTCATCTAAAGAATAATAATAAATTCAAATAATATTTAGTGAAAAAGATAAAGGGGAAAGGAACTTCAAAATATAATTCTTGAATTTATTGAAAAACATAGACATATGAAAGAGAAATAATAAATGTTAAATAAGATAAGTTAAATAGAGTAAATATAAATGTTTTAAGACAAGAAAAATTTATGTTAGTGAATAGGCTGTAGCCTTCAAGAAATTGGTTGTCCCAAAAAGGGCTCCCAATCAAAATTATTTACTAATTGTTTAAAACTACTTTATATATATATATATATAATATACTTGCTTCATCTGTAAGCACTCTCAGGTGTTCGTATATTTTTTTTTTTAAAAAAATTTATTCTAAAATAGAACTTAATCAATAATTATAAAAAAAAAAATTAATATTATATAATCAATATTTTTCTAATTTTATTGATTGGTTCAATCCAGTATATAGATAAATTAAAAAAGAGATAATAAGATTAGATGATTGATTTAGTAGAAAAATTAATATTTATTTAAGAATAAAATTGTATCAGTAGCGGGTAGTTATTATTATCTTTTATTTTATTTACATAAAAAATTCTCAATATAAAAAAAGAAATAATTAAATACATATATTATATGAAATTGATATAGATAGATGATTAAAATTTAATTTAGAGTTTTTTTAATACATAAATTGAGATCATGACTCAATTCAGTTTATGTTGATTGCTTATCAAATTTGATTTGAATTTAAGTTCATGTTAAATATACATTATTTTTATTTTAACTTTTTTATTAAATCTGTAATGTTTAAAAACTTCATTCTATGACCACTTTGCCCAAATTACCCTGGGCCCAACCTAACCCAAACATAATCTCAATCAACCTCAGTCCCTCTCACTTAGACGTCAGTTCTTCTCCTAGCTCACAATTCCTAATCCAACCGTAACTCCCAATCCATACTTATTTGCTAAGCCCACTTTTCCAAACTATCCTAGGCCCAGCTCATATTTGTTTGCTTATGTGATATACAGGAAAAAAGGAAACCTAGGACCAAGCCTGTATGTATAAAAGGCCCAAAATGAGGCCCAATCCATTAGAGAAACTTTGCAAAAAAATGACAAAAATACTAAATTCAATTTCTTTTTGAGCCTCATGAAGCACAACTCAAATAATTGAAGCTGAAAACCGAATCCTAATGAGCCGACATCATGCATTCTCGGTCGGGGTTAGCTATCCAACATAGTTGGCTACGAACAATTTTCTTAAATATGAACTCGATCTAGTCAGGTCGGTTTCAAAATATCAAAAACTGACCTACACGATCCAATGCACAATGCCTATAGCCAACTAAATTAACGAATAATCAATTGATTTTGACAGTTTCATTAAAACTAGATTTTTATTCATCAAGGTGAGATTGGCATTTGATTGGTGAAAATATTTTGTTTGTAGAAAATGAAGAAACACATTCAATCTAACGAATATCAAAAGTCTGAACTAAAATAGAGGAAAAAATTGGAGAAAATTAGTGTTGATGTATTGTCTCTCAAGCCAAACTCTGTAGCTAAATTTATAATAAAAATGATTTTTTTTTAATTTTTTTTTTTACAAAGCTAATCTCCATGATAAAACCATTAGAATTTTTTTACAGTCTGTGAAAATTTAATGTCTAAAACCACTGAAGGTATAATCTTAGTAATCCATATGGGGTTTATAAACATGGATTGCAATTTGTTGCTGTTGTCAACATTAAATTTCATAAGATCCAGCAAGAGAGGATTTTACATACAATTTTAATATTTATTATATTATTACTCTTTGAACATTTTTTCAATCCAAAGTGCATGCATCTTCAATGCAAGACTCTTAATCTTTTTCAAAATAACACATGTATTATTATTTTTCTTTAAAGGAAAAGTGAGGGGTCTTCATGCATCTTCTATCATTAATTGAATGAAAAATAGATGAAATGAGTGATTGATACAAATTCAAAAATAATTAAAGGTCATATCTAATTACAATGATTATAAACAGAGAGAGTATAAATTTAAATATAGTACTCAAACTTACCAGTTGTAGTCAAATTCAAAAATAGATAATGTTAAATTCAAATTAGATCAATCTTAAGGGTGTCAATTATATTTTGGATTTATCTGAGAATGAGTCCATTTTTGTCCTAACACTGATCAAGTCGGTCACCGAGCTTGGTAGGAGCCAAACTGATCTGTCCGAACTGGAGTGGGAGATAGAAGAGACTTGAACAAATAAGATAAAACAAGAATCAGAGATTGGGGAGTTTTTTCAATAACCATCCGATGATAAAGTTATGAATATATAAAAGTGTTTAACAAGAATTGATTGAATACCTGAATGTTTTCCTTTCCTATGTGCAGCCTTTCCTTCACCAATTAGAGAATGCTTAATGGCTTCTCATCAAATCTGGTCGGTTACTTGGCTTATTCATTTCGGATGGTTACATTTTGCCCATTTATAAACAATTACATTTTTGCCTTTTATGGACAGTTACATTTTTTCTGTTTATTTTGAATGGTTTGTATATTCATTCCAGGTAATTATGTGCTTTGTCAGTTATATATGTATGACTATTTGTGTCATATGGTATATCATTATTGGATAGATATTTTTTCATGTTAACAGATAAAATGAGTGATTGAGCAAATTTAGAAATAAAGGCCGAGTCTGACTACAACCATTATAAAACAAAAAGGATATAATTAAAATCAACTTGAAGGCAAGCTTAAACATTTTAAACAAAATAAAAATTGTTTTTCTTTTTGTCACATTGTTATTGTGAACATGAGGACTCAACAAGTTTTCAAGTAACAAAAGCATAAAATCCAAATATATATTGTAATTTATTAACATTTTCAGGGCATAACTTACTATAATTGTTTACTTTTTGAGATATATTCATTCATCCAAATACATAGAAGATGCCCGTCTAGCTCAGTTGGTAGAGCGCAAGGCTCTTAACCTTGTGGTCGTGGGTTCGAGCCCCACGGTGGGCGTTTCTTATCCTTGTTCTTTTTTGCCATGTAATTACGTGAATTGACTTCTTTAGGCCCAATAAACAAAAAAGTGTGGCCCCCCAAAAAGGAAGTCATGGATCGGTTTGGGCAACACAAGTCTGGGCCCAATTGTCTCAACATAGGCCATTGTAATTTCTTGCAACATCAAATGATTGGTTTTTTTTTTTGATAAGAACAAATGATTGATTCTTGAACAGACATCATTTTCTCTTTTAGACAAGACATCCTTAATTGAGGTTTAATCTAGATTCTAGAGATATAATTATTTATATTATAAATTAAAAGCAGTTCTTTCAAGCAAACTTTGATCCAAACTTGGATAAGACTCTAAGTTGTTCCAATCTTCTCCTTTAACATTGTTTGTTATTCAAGGATGTTCTGTCATTACTCAAAAGGCAATAATACATTAATATAATCATAATATACAGCCTTAATCATGGAATCTTAAATTTTTCTAAATCTAATCCATTCTAAAAGCATTTTCTTCTTTTAACATCCTACATAAGAGTGTATGATTTGTATCTTGCTCTATGGCTAAGCATTAGTAGTGGGACACAAATCTCCAACATCACGACACCTATAAATTGAAGAGAGCAATGCAGTTGACAACTTTGCATTACTATATTTTCATATTATATAAAATTAATTTTTTTTCAAAGAAATTGAAGTGGATATAACAAATATATATATGATAGTCATCTTAAAATAATAATGGAAACCATATTTCTCTTTGTTTTGTTATTGTGAATGATAGGAAGGAGAATTGAAAAAGATAAAATTGAGAGTACAAACACTTGGAGATTTGATCTTTAAATGAACAACTTAAAATTAAATGATTACTTTTCATTGAGATAAGTTTGTGATGATTGAAAAATAATATATATTTTTTAAAAAGTTTTAAGTTCAAGCGGAATGATAATTAAATTTAATTTGTTTTCTATTTTCATGCTAGTCCAGGATTTTTTGGACATGGCTTAATTACTAAGGCATGTCAAGTTGAAAAGACTCTCTTCTATTTTTCAGTTCCGAATTTTTAAGACATGCCTTAATTACTAACACATGTTAAGTTGGAAATTGGAAACTACCACCTCTAATCCCAACAGGCACCCTTGGGGTGAATACAAGGTTTATACGAGCACTAGCTTTATGGCACTTTATTATTTGGCCTTTTAAGTTGAGTAAATGTTTCAAAGTGGCCAAAAGCATGAACCAAAGCTCCTTTAATTACCATCCATTATATTCGAAAGAGAACGGTACTACGCATCACTTTTCTAGTTAATTACTTTAAATCTTTAAGCATTTTATTTTTTTAAAAGTTTGAGGCAAAATTAAAGTAAGTACACTGTTACTTCTTTTCTCTTGGTGATTGATGTTTTTTTTCCCTGTGACAATTAGAAGTTCGATTCAATCATTTATATTGGCATGGTATTACAATTGTCACAAATAAAATGGTCTAAATGTGCACTCATCTTTTGTTATTGGGCCATGTGTAACATGAGAAACCAATTCTAGCTAGATCTAAAGTTCAAATGTTCAAAAGTTTGTGGAAAATATTATAAAAGGGTGGAGAGATAAACCCTCTTTTTAAGAGTTTTAGATATAAAGTTTTATATAGGTGGTAACTGTCAAATGTTACAACACTAAGTGATAGAGATCTCCGATAAATGTTATATCATCAATCTAACAATTTTCACGATATTTAAAGAATATAGTTCAAATCTCTATTTTATTAGCAAATAAATAAAAAATTATATTATATCGTTAAATCTAGTTCAAGGAGATTGATATTTATAATATAATGTTAGTTTTTGGAACTATATTTGAGTCACTCGTCAAATAACCAAGAAAGCCCTTTCTCTCACACAAGTTTGTGAAAATATTGATCATAAATGTATGGTTGGCTGCTTAGGGATATTCTGTAAAAGCCTCAATGTTTTGTTCTTCATGAAATCCCAATCTTCGAAAAAGAAAAAGAAAAAGAGAAGTGGAGAGTTGCTCAATTATTAAGCACTACCTTGATTGGTCTTCCTTCCTACCAATTCTCTATAGTGTCGTTTTCACGACTTCTCATAATTCCCACCAACTCTCTATAATGTCGTTTCCCACGACTTGCTTTTTTCTAAGATCTAAAATCTGTAAAGACAAAGTATTTTTAGCACTAAAAAGAAGAAAAGACATATACAATATTTTATTATCAACCCTTATCAATTATGCAATACAATATCCAACAAAAATATATATATATATATATATATATATATAGCCACGTGTCTTCTCTATGTACCAAGCTCATAGTTTTTTGGAATTGTGGGCATGCACCTGGTTTCCAATATTTTATATTTCTTAGCAAAATAAATAAGTAAATATATATATATATATTACAATTCTAGGACAATGTCCAAAAAAAGAGAGACTATTTTTGGATCATATTATTATTTTATTAGGTCATAATTGCCAAGTAACAAATTTTGTTGTATAACAAAATCTTGGGAGTCCAACAAAATAAAAGATTTTATGGTTCTAAACTAACATTAACTTCAAAATCAAAGCCTTCTTTATATAAAAATAATTAATTTTCAATCAAGAATACTTTATTCTTTTTTAATATCCATAAGGAAGTGATTATGACTAATCAACTTTACTTCCATGCTAGCATAAAATTATACAAAACAATGTGGAACATAAAATCTACAAGAACATGTACAAAGAAATAAAAAAAAACCAACAGAACCCCTAATAATTGAATTGTATCAATTTGATATATTAAGAAGAAAATATATATCTAAATAAGATATTATATAATAACCTATAATTGGACTAATTTAAACTCGTGTTTTATGCGAAACAAGCTAATAGACATTTAATAATTCTAATTACATATTTTATTTAAAAATAATGTACTCCGCACACGCTATTTTATTATAAATATAATTTATATGAATTTCTGTTTACGTGTTTATAAAAATGAGTTATATACATATTTAGACGTGGAGCATGATAAATAGAAACTAAAGGCGAGTTTCAAAAACGACATGTGTCTTTCGTTTCACCTACTATTTCACCTAAACTTTTGGCTTTATGAGTGTCTTTATTTGCTGCCAGTGCCACCATTAATTTCATTGTATAAAGCTATGAATAAAGTTAAAACGACATGAAAATTAGATCTTTGCCCACAAGAAATAACAATGCAGACACACCCAGGCCAGTTCACTTTCACAACTCTTATAATAATTGGTTTAGATTTGGACTTTGATACTACAAAACAAACATAATTAATTAGTGGGTCGGATTTGAAAATAACATTAAAAAAATTGAAACGTTAAACTGATTTGAAGCCTCAAATAATTATTCTCAATAATTGTTTTGATTTGTAGTTGGATCTCTGTGCTTGTGGCTTATGATTGATTGTACTAGAGAAAAATAAATCATTAGATCATTTATAAACTTTAAATAGGAACAAACATTTAAGCCGAATTTGATTAACTTTTGGTTACTCATTGTTTGAATTTTGTTTGAGATGTTAACTCTTTTTTTTTTTTTTTTGTGTTGTTTGGATCATTTTAAAAATTGTGGTTGTAAATTATGATTTGAGATGTTATTTTTGTTTGGTATGTAAATTAATTAGAAAAAAAATAAAAAAAATCATAAGTAATATTATAAAATTATTGAAATAGTTAAAAAAAAAAAAGAGCAAAAGAATATCTCAATTAATTAAAAAAATTGTCATCAAAAATATTTTTTTCCATACGGCAAATTAAAAAAAAAAAAAAAAACTTACGTAACTTATGCATTCAATTTATTGAAAAATTATAATTATTATCTATTTGTAATAAAAATAATTTTTAAAGATATATTAGTAAAAAGGAAAAACAAATAAAATGAAAGGGAGGCCGCAAAGCTGCTTAGCCGGTGCTTTTCTATTTTAATTTTTTAGATAAAAAACAAGACCAAACAATTGTTGATGAACCAAACAAGCTTTTAAGATTCTCACTCTTTTATAAGAAATGCTCCATGTTTTAATTGTAACCATGCACCATTCCCAACTTTTATTACACATCAGTATCTAATTAACCTGTACATCTTTGTGAATTGAGGAATATTATAAAAAATGTGGTTGGAAAAAATAAAAATAAAATAGGAGGAAAAGACAGATAGAAATCTTGTTCCTAATTTGTCCAAGAGATTCCATTTGGGGGCAGCTAATTTTTAATTAATGAGACTTACAAAAAAAATTGATTGGGCATGCATGCATATCAGACCTAATCAGTATATAATCCACAGAAACAACTTATTACCAGCAAATGCCTTAAAGCTGGGTTGGTTTCTTATTGAACTTGGAAAAAATATGAAAAAAGCAAAAGAGAAAAAGGAAAAGTTGAAGAAAGGCAACAATATTTTGTAAAGGGGGCCAGCTATAGTTTTACTTTCACAGCCTAGTGGAATCATATCAGACATTCATGTTAATTAGTGGAGAAGTGTGCTGTTCATGCTGTAAAACTTTGTTTTTTTAACTTTATAAACTAAACAATGTCTTCAAATATTATAATACTCTATAAGCTCCATAGTCCAACCAAACTTCTCAAATTTATGGTACACTAATTTTCTCACCAAATGAACTTGGTCATAACATATACTTTAATTTGGCCTCCCATTTATGACTTGGAAAAATATATAGTCACATTAAATTTATTATTTTTTTAAAAGGAAAATACTTAAGGAAGTGATAGTCACAAATTCCAAAAGAGATTAAACTCACACTTAAAAGATGTGAAAATATTCTTGAGAAATCAAATAAAAATAAAAATAACTAAAATGGACATTAGTTAAAAAGTAAAGGTCTCAGTTGACAACAAAAAAGAAATTGAAAAAAAGTGGCAAAGATTCTTCAAAATAATGCAAAGAATAGAGCAAAGATTCAAGTATATTAATATTAATGGATGCTAAGATTGAAGATTTTTTTGTTGAGTACAGAGCTGGTACTAATTGTGTACTCTTATGGAGATTCTATTAATTCCTTATTTCATAAAAAAGAGAATTTATATATGCATATTCCTTCCTTTAAGTTCATATATTTATAATATAAGAAAAATCTATAATTTTTTGCTCATAAATTTTTACTTAATTATAGTAAAAAGCTACATCCACAGAGGGCGAAAATAATAATATTTTTATGTAGATCAATTGCTAAAAAAATATAAAACATTAAACTTTGGTTTAATTCGTTCAGAATTATCGGATGCCCAATTATATATTTTTCTTAAATTTTGTTTGTTCTCCCAGAAAACTTCACTAGAAGAATTTCTAGTTGAAGCAATCTTTGATTTATGTACCAATAATGAAACGTACAAAAGTAGGTAATAATAAAGCATCCATGCATACACCCACAAAGGCATAGGATTAATTCAACCGGTGCACCCCGCCACATAGGATTAATTCTCAACATGAAGCACGTATTATATTATTATACACAATATAATTACTACTCTGCCATTCTCTTCTGCTTGTTTAGTTCCTTGTAGAACCTCTTTATAAATTCCTCCGCCGCCTCATCTACGTGGTTGTCATCGTCGGCGGTGGTATTTAACGGAAATGGTGAGTCTGTGATCCTCAATTGCCTCACCATTGGACTTCTTCCAAACCCGGGAAGTGCCGGTGAAGCCTCAACCACAACTTCATTGTTGAACATCTCTAACACCACCTTAACGGCATTAACTGTCACCACTTCATCTTCTTGTGTCGGTGGCGCGTGAGCACAAGTGAAGAAGTAGTTGTGGTGGTGACGGTGACGTTTGCTTATGGGAAAGAAGTAGTTGGGTGTGTTACTACAGCTGAACTCATATTCTCGTGGGGCTGAGAATGATATGTGGGAATCATGAGAGCGGAGGCTTGAGTTGGAGCCACCGTGATGGTGGTGGTGGTGGAACATGAGATTGCTTATTGCTTTTCCAGCTATCTTGCCACGTTTCATCATCATGTTGAGGTCTGTCATGAGTTTCCCTTTAGATATGCTTTTTCTCAACATGAAGAAAACGACACGCATTATACTCCATACTCTCTTGGCTACAACTGGTAAATTGTGTTCCATTTTGATTTTCTTCTTTAGAGAGAGAGAGAGAGAGAGAGGAGAGAGAGAGAGAGAAGAAGAGAGGTGGGTTGAACTTGAAGTGTTGAGTAGCTAAATGGGGGCTTATAAAGGGAAAATGGAGGTGGGAGAGAAAGGTTGGTTTGTGCTTTAAAATGTGCACTAAAATGACCACTGGGTGCATAGACATTTAGTGTTACTTTATAATATTTAATTTGAATCTTAAATTATTGGTAGAACGTTGGGTTGGTGAAAGACTATTGTATAATATTCTTATTAGTAATACATGTTCGGCCCAAACTTGTTTGGATGGAAATGGGCCCATATTTTTAACAGAAAGCCCATTTATCGTTAATAGATTTATTCTTTTCTTATTAAGTCATTAGTCAAATCATAATTGCTCGGAATATTGCTTCTACAATTATAAAATAACATAGCTTATTTTAAAAAAAAAAAATTCATAAATTATCTTCACTTGTAATTAATATGTATATGGTTCTCACTGAGGATAAATGATTCATAAAAAAAACTATCTATATAAATAACATGTAAATTGTTAATATCTATTCCAATTTACTCACAAATTATTAAATATTCTTCTCTGTAAATTAAATTAAATTTCTTTTCTCATGAATTATTTTCATGAGAGACTAACATTTAAGTTGTGTTCACCACCTTAGCCGATTTTCCAATGAACTTTCTCCCCCATATATAATAACAAATCAATCATTAGAGGTATTGACAATTTATCAACAAATTATCTTATACGTAGATAACTTGTAAGTTGTCAAATCTTAGCCGATCAATTCACTCACATCTTATTAGACCTCAACCAATTTCATTACAAATTACCCTCATATGTAAATAAAAAATAAATATACTTTCTCAAAAATTATTCTCATATATAATTAATATGTAAATGGTTGTCACCTTAACTGATTTCCTAATATTGCTCTTATACGTAATAACACCTTAATTGCTGAAGTATTGGTTGTTTAAGCACAATTTATTGCGAAAACAAAAAACATAGAAGTCCTCACAATTTATTGCGAAAACAAAAAACATGTAAGTCCTCACAATTTCAATCAATTTCTTCACAAATTTACGCTCATATGTAATAACATATAAGTTGTTAAAGAGTTTGAGCCAATTTCCGTTCACAAATTTGCTCTCATATATAATAACATGTTAATTGCTAAATGACGTTTTAAGCACAAATTAATTATCAAATAAGTAAATAAAATGTAAGTAGACAAAAGTTCAGCCAATTTCCTCAAACATTTGCTCTTATATGTAATAACCTCTTTATATATATATATATAATAGGGTCAATTGCATTTTTACCATGAGTTGTAATATCTTTATTTTTTTATTAAATTGAACATATTGCACTCATATTTTTAATCACAACTTACAAATGATTCAATCCGATAAAATTACTGTTAACTTAAATTTTTTTTTTTAATGAATGAAAAATATATTAAAAAAATAACAATTGAAAAGACACAATTAACCTTTTTAGTTTATGAAATAAACTAAGTTACAAAACATTGTCCCCTCTTTTAAAGTTATGGTTTCTATTTATTGTTTGGAATCTAATCAATCTCACCTTGAAAAAGAATTCAAAGATTCAATGTTTGTAGAAGAGAAGGATAAATATCCGATTGTAGGTATGTAAATATGCATTGAAATATCTATACTTGTTGAGGGGGGTACTAATATTACGAGGTGAAATTGATTAGATTTTGATTCCAAACAATAAATAGAAATCCTAACTTTAAAAGAGAGATGTGTTTTGTAACTTAGTTTATTTCATAAATTAAAAAAGTTAATTGTGTCTTTTTCATTGTTTATTTTATATTTTTCATTCATTAAAAAAAATAATTAAAGTTAACAGTAATTTTAACGGATTTAGTTATTTGCAAATTATAACTAAAAATATGTGTGCAATGTGTTCAATTTAATAAAAAAATGAGACATTATTACTCATATGATAGTCCAAAGAAGGAAAGTGCAATTGACCCGATATAATAACACATGAATCGCTAAAGCCTTTGTTGGTATTATGCATAAATTATTACATAAATAACATGTAAATCATCATAATTTAAGACAATCTCCTCACAAATTTTCTCTCATATGTATAACATATTATTTGCTCAAATAAAAGATGACTTATGGACATGAGTAATAACAGATAGTCGTCACAACGTCAGCCAATTGCCTCACAAATTGGCTTTCATATGCAATAACACATTAATCGCTAAATTGTTTGACGATTCATGAACAAATTATTACATTAGTAGATAATACGTGAATCATTAGTATTCATTTAAGCCAATTTCATGCGTTAATTACTAAACAAAATGACGATTTACTCACACAATTATCACATAAATAAATAACATCTAACTTGTCAGAATTTCATGCAACTTCCTTACAAAGTTGCTCTCATATGTAATAACACAGCATTTGACGACTTAAACACAAACTATAACAAAAAGTAAATAACATGTAAATAATCACAATTTCAGTCAATTTCACATGAATTGGGAAAGTGATTGATGATTTACCTACAGATTATTACAAAAATAACTTATATATAAATCAACAGCATTTCAGCTAATTTTCTCACAAATTTGCTCTCATATATAATAACACATTAGTTGCTGTTGAAAATTTAGGGACAAATTAATTATAACATAATTGATCAATAACATGTAAAGTTGTCACAATTTCAGCCAATGTCCTCACAAATTGCTATCATATGATCAAATTAATTATCACAAAATTAAATAAAATGTAAGTCGGCACAACTTCAGCTAATTTCATCACAATTTTTCCCTCATATGTAATAATACTTCAATTGCTAAAAGGTTTGGCACAAATTATCAAACGTAAGTTGTCATAATGTCATCCATTATTTTTCTCACAAATTTGCTCTCATATGTAATAACACAATTGCCAAAGTCTTTTGATGATGTATGCACAAATTATTACATGAGTAAATAACATATAAATCATTGCTATTTCAGCCAATTTCCACACAAATTTGCTCTCATGCATAAGGACACGTTAATTGCTATCGTTTTTGGCAATTTACGTAAAGTTATCACATAAGTAAATAACTTGTGCATCATCGAGATATAAACCTGTGTTCTCATAAATTAAGTTAAATACTAAAATGTTTGATAATTTACATACAAATTATATACAATAGCAAGTAAATTGGCTAGATTAAACTGACATAATCTAGCCAATTTACTCATAAATTATTAGATCTCGGTCAATTTCATTATAAATTATTCTCATGTAGTAATTAATATGTAAATTAGACTTAACTTATTTTTTAATAAATTATTCTTATAGATAATTAGCATGTAAATAGTCGGCACCTTAATCAAATTCTTTCACGAATTTGCTCCAGGATATGTAATAGTACGTTGATAGAGTTTTTGGTCATTTACACACAAATTATATTATATGTAATTCACAAATTATACAAATTTTGTTTTTTATTATTAATTGAAACTGTGCTAAAGATTCTTCTTCTTTTTTTGGGTAAACATGGATCTGAATATTTTGAAACAGATTATACAACTGCACAAAGCTAGTTGAAGCCTTACTAACGCCTGTAGAAGGGGTTCAAAAGCTACAACAATTACTTGGGGATTATTTGGTAATTACATTGAAGTACAAAGGTAGTGACAGATTGATTAAAAAAAATAAAAATTGGAGTGGTAATAATTAGCCATAAGGCCTTTAAACCAGCCACAAAAACCTAGCTAGATCAGGTTGACATCTTAAACACTTTGGAGGAAGAAAGGGAAAGAAACAAATATTATTCATCCAACAAAACAAAGAAAGCAAAGTAATTAATTAGGCCACACCAGAAAATATCATAGAGATTAAAGGGTGACTCTGGTGGAGTCAAATAAAACAAACCTAGATGAAAAAATAGGGGGTTTTTTTATGGGACATTAAAAAAAACAAAAACCTCAAAGGGTACTGGCTAAGGATCAATGTCCCATAAAACATATATAGGTGATCATGAAGGTTATAACTATGAAAGCTTGAAGGAAGACAAAGGCTATATAACAAGGTTAATATAAATACAGAGCAAACTAATTGGCCACAGTGAGATTGTTCATATCTCTTGTAATAGCTGGGATACAACTTGAACTTCTAGCAATTCCAGCTTTCTTTAGGCCTCCATTATTGTCCCTAGGATTAAAGGACTTAGCCCTAATACCTTTCCCTTCTAAATTACTCTTTTTGAACATTTCTCGCATGGCCTCAGCTTGAAACAAAACTGGATAAGCCCTATCAAATTTGTTAAACCTAAAACATGCATTCATATGTGCATTCAAAGCTTCCTCTTTTTTTCCACCATTTTTCTCCATTTCTTCCTTCACAGCCTCAGCACATAACCCACATATCCACTTCCCTAGGAACTTGTCACGAACACGGTCTATGTACTCTGGCGTGCACTCCTCGCTCATGCCACAACACTCACACCTCGCATCCTCAACCTCGGTTATTGGTGGGAGTTTTAAATCATTAATCCCTTCTTTGCTAAGCTCGGAAGAGATGTCAGACACGGTCCTGTGTAGGCTATCAGATGAAAGCCTTGGTGGCTTGGTAATAGTGTTGTTCCTGGAGAAAGAGCTAGCTATAGCCTCTCTAAGGGGTGCCATTGAGAATGAAAGATTTTGGAGCTTAAAATAATCTTGGTTTGTAGTGAGGAGGAGTTGAAGATTAACTCAATGTTTGTAAATGGTAAAGTATAATCACTCTCTATTTATAGGAGTTATGTTCCTTTCATTGAAATCTACAACAGTACTCATGAATTCATGTGGATCTTCTAAACTCATATGTCAGTTTTCAATCTAACTATCAGAATTCGTGAACTTTGCTTTTTGAGAGAAGATTGGCCAAAGAAAGCAATGCTTTGTAGTTGTATTTTATTTTTCAAGTATGAAATGAGTTAATGTATAACTAATTTGAGTGATGTGTTCCTTTGTTTCTCAACTTTTGTTAACAAAAAGTGAACTTCAAAATAAGTTGCATGGCTGCAATTCCATGAAAATTAATGTTGCATGCATATATATATATATATATATACACACCTCACTCTTCTTTCTGTTTTTCAATTTTATTTTCTTTCACGTAAGCTAAGCTCAAATCTCATATATTGTTGTGATTTAAATCCGAAGATTGATCCTTATAAAAGTTAAAAGCTTACAAGATATCAAATATCAAATATATATGGTTGTTTTGACATATATAATCATCTGTATTTTTATTTATTAATAGTTAAAAGAATTAATCATTGTGATAACTCATTTTAATAATTAAATTTCAGCACAATATACGTAAGAGATGTCATGTGCATCTTTCATGATAATAACTTAAATGAGTTTGAGTATCGGAACAATAAGATATCAAAACATATTCTAGGAATCTCACCTAATAATTTAAGCTTTTAGAGGTGAATATTTTTTTAATGTATGATGCTGAACTTTATTATTTTTAGTAATTTGCGTACATAATGACATTGCCCTTGTGCTTTGAAGATATGAAAATTTAGTGGGACACTTAGCTATTAGTGGAGCTAGATCTGATTTTGGGTTTAACTCTTTGAATTCACCATTAGAATGAGTTAGTTTTTATTGTTTAATTAAAGCCAAAAACAATATAATACAAATAGATAAATCTTAATAAAGACAACAAATTCATGTTACATATTTGGTACCTATAAAACCCAAAAAAAAGAAAAAGTAATACTTAGTTTCCTATATGCCATATATAAAAGCCTCCTTATTTCTTGAAATGCTTTTCATCCTCTACAATGGCAATGCAACTTGGACTTTCACGTGTAGGCCTAGTGAAACCATACATGCCTTAGCCTCTTCTTTTTGTTTGTGAAGTTAGCACCAAGAAAAGATTAGGGTTTTCCTCCACATACATAACCTTTATAAATTTCACGAGTAGCTAAATCAACCATATAGAACGATGGGTGGGTCTTGAGCAAGGTGTCACCAAGAAGATATTAATTAAATAAAGTAGTCCAGTCATTCTCCAGTGATCAAATTATTTGGCTTAATGTGTTTCTGAGTTTTAAAGCAGTAAAAGTATTCACAGTTATCTTGGAAATGAAAATGAAAAAGTAGACTTTTAGATATGTTATGTTACTGTTAGCTCATTTACTCACTTGTCCGGGCTAACACCTATGTCAGGTTTCAAAAGATTGAATTGTACAATTTCGAAGTGCTTTGGATTTGCAACTGTTAGATTGTTAACAATTGCAATCTGAACATGATTTAATAAAAAGATTTAGACCAAGACATTGACAATAACCAAATTGCAAGAACAGACTAACACAATAAGTTCAATCTCGATAAACATCCCTGATAAGCATTCCAAGGTTTTCATCACAAATAGCTTAAAACACCAATAAAACTAAGGTTTTTACATGTTCTTCCTTTTTAGTCTTACTACAATCCTTGTACTCTGAAATGAATGTCAAACAAAAGACCAGTTCATGAACATAAAGCAAATGCAATGAGCATTCTCTTCTTCATTTAGCACCTTCCATGCCACTGCTCTCTCGTACGAGACTGGACGGCCCATGCTTGACAAACAGATACCGCCTTGAAGACAAGCAAAACCCTATGGAAAGAAGAGAATGAGAAGAAATCATACAAAAGAAACTATCTTATGCAGGAAAAAAAATGCAATGAAAGAAGGAAGTTCAACTAGTGTGAAATTATTTTTTATCTTGGGCAGCAGCAGCACTAAAATGGGGCAGTACTAACTAATCAATGTATCCAAATTCCAAAAAGACTAACCAATGTAGAGGAACAAAATAATGCCTTTCAATAAGAAGGCTTTTGCTAGCTATTTTAACATTTTAGAAATGCAGCTAAATTAATCAGGGTTTCTACTAGGTCTTAAGCTTTTCTCTTGCATTTTCATGTTTTCAAGTATTTTATTATGTCACGGTTTAAAAATGCAATCAAAATAGTATGCATTTCAAAAAATGTGGTATACCTGTTGCATAATCTGTGGGAACTCCGAGCAGAGAATTTTTCGTCCATGATCATCAAATATCTTTTCCAGTGTTATATCCTGCAGTGCAACTAAGGTGGTCTCAAGCATGTCAAGCCCAGCCTGGTTGGCAAAGGTGAATACAGGTAATGCCTGCATGAGATAAGACTTCAGATTAAAGTGTTTTCAAGATGCTTTGTACAACTTCAATAAAAAAAAATGTATCTCAGCCAAAAAAAAAGAGCAACAAAATGCATGGCCTAAATTCATGACAGCATCATACAATATCATTAAGGGATTGAAAAATAAAATAAGAGGTCATCAATGTTTTCTCAACTTCATTCCATACAAGGAGATTTGGCATTCTATTTACCAAGATGATTGGGAAAAGATTGTCTTGCACTCATCTTGTAATGGAAGACATTCTCTTGGTGAATACGCTCATCTCAAAAAAAATTAAAAATTAATAAAAATGATGTTGTAACTCAAATTAGTCGTCTTTGATTTTATTGCAGCTTTATCCCAATAATATGAGGGATTGTACAAAAAGAATCTGGTCCAGTTCAATATGATCATTTCGATGTAAGTACCAAGTTACCAACTTTTTCTCTATGTAAATGCATGTGCATGATGGGACAGAGTGGAGAATCAACCATGTCTGTGAAGCTTATTGATTATAATTTACTTTCCTTCTTTAATGAAGGGTTGCATTGGTTTCTAAGGACAGTTTCAGAGTCATTAGCCAAGGAAAAAAAAAAAAAAAAAGCAACACACCTTCAGAGTGCAGCACAAAATTGCATCTGAGTGATGCCATAAGGTCTTGAGGATGGTTTCATTCACTTCATTGTTGCATTTGAGTAGCTCCACACCCAAGTAGCACCTACATAATCATAACAGTCAAATAACTGATTTATTTATTTATGAAATAGTACTTCCTTCCATTAAAATTAACAGGAGACAGAGAACTGATCAATCTAACACGTAAACTTTTCACATAAGACCCATATAGTACATTAAGTTTGCTACTTTTGAAGGGCAGTAAAATCTTACACTACCAATATATTAAAGATTAACAGAAGTGCCAACATCCAATTTTCAGGAGTATATTAACATTGAAGGTATATTAGGCCTCGATTTGTTTTGTTCTCAATTTTAGGACATAATACGTCTTGTACGCTCTTACATTTAACTATCTTTTGATGATGATGCCTATGAACCTCACAAAAAACAGGAGATTAGACTGTCTGGACAGATAAATGGATCTCTAATCCCTGTTCTTGGAGATGCACAGATTTCTGGACATGGTGAACTTTTATTATTACTTAAAAAAATAGATATAGGAGGAAGCATTTGAATAAATTGTTGAAATAAATAATTTTTAATCTTTCTGTCAGTGATGGACAAAACTCTAAGTCAACCACTTAGAGTCTAAAGCCTTTTTAATAAGCTTGCTCCTGCAACTCTTAAGCCACAAACCTTAGCTCTCTAGTAGACTAGTAGATGTTTCTGAAGATTCTCTCTCCAAACTCAAATAGAGAGAAAGCAGTGGCGTTCAAAAGATAGGTAGGGAAGTGAGAATTCAAAGACAGAATGATATTCCCCCCAAAAAAAATATAACAGCTTTCTTCTATTTTTTATGAATATTTATAAAAGCATATATTTTTTTTTTGGTCCACATATATTTGCAGATGCTACATAAATACTATGATATATGTTAGCAGCAACCTTGTCCAGGTTGTCCTTATCAGAATCCTATACTAAAATGCATCAGACTTCAAGTTCATAACTCCCATCAGAAATAAGAACAAATCTTGGCTATGGAAACCAGTGGCGTTCAAAAGATAGGTAGGGAAGTGAGAATTCAAAGACAGAATGATATTCCCCAAAAAAAAAATTATAACAGCTTTCTTCTATTTTTTATGAATATTTATAAAAGCATTTTTTTTTTTTTGGTCCACATATATTTGCAGATGCTACATAAATACTATGATATAAGTTAGCAGCAACCTTGTCCAGGTTGTCCTTATCAGAATCCTAGACTAAAATGCATCAGACTTCAAGTTCATAACTCCCATCAGAAATAAGAACAAATCTTGGCTATGGAAACCCAACCCACTGCAAATCCATTATGCTAAGTGCTAGCTCAGGTCATATGCACATGAAAGCAACAAAGAGTACCTGTAACTGTTGCAGATCCACCGTGCAAGAGTTTGAGCTTCAGGAGTACCCAATGATGGCCGTAACCCAGCATGTGAACTCAAATGAGAAGGCGAGAGTGCTAATGCAACCCTTTGAACTGATGATATGATACTACGAACATACTGTCTGGCCATGGATGCTACATGTTCTTGCATATGACTTTCAAATGCAAATTCAAATGCTATAGTCATCACAGATCTCAAACAGCCAGAATTTCCAGAATAATCATTAGATGCTCTATTTCCAGTTGGGCCAATATCAAGAGCTGAAGCAAGGTCAAGGGTGCGATTTGGACTGGATGCTTCCTGCAAAATGTTTATGCAAATAGTATTTAAAAGAAATGGTCAAATAATAAGACATGAATTACAGCAGAATACTTCACATATGCATTAGAGGCAAACCTTTCCAGAGTCAAGGGGAATGATGCGAAAACCAGAAGGCAAAAGTGGGGCATCATCAGCAAAGGAAGCATCAATTGGAGCAAATATAAGTTCAGCGCAAGTGCCAACAGCATTCTCATCCATTCCACTGCAGAGCTACCAAAACAAAACCAAATTTTATGTAAAAACACCAAATTTTATATAAAAACAAGAGAGAAACTTCAGCACTACAAAACCCATACCAGTAAGAATAGACTCAACTATCAAATTTACCCAAGGTTGATATCTCCCAGTCCACAATTTTCATTTTATCACATTATTCAGAAAAAAAAAAAAAAACAAAAACTAGTCACCTTATTCACCCTTACAACAATTCTAAAGAGACCAAATTAAATATTAGCAAACAAGTTGTTCAACTACAAAGTTTGGAAGAGAAAGGAAAAAAAAACATCTATTAGTTAATAATGTTAACATAAAAATTCATCATAGAACCACTGTTTGCACTTTCCAATTGGGAAAAACAGCTGCTACTCTTTTGAGACAATAAATCAAAGATACACAGAAAAAATACTGTTCTACTTCGATTGTAGATTGGACTTCAATAGATTTTTCAATACTACAGAAAGTAAACATAAGATGAAGGACTAAATTATACATGAACTACATTTTCCCAAGTTTATAGAAAGAAAAATCTGAACCTGAAATAACTTAAAACCGTATAAATATAATATAGTTTGGAGATTTGAGGCATCCAAATCCAACCACATCTGAGACCTCTATCAGCTTCACTAAAATATTACAGGTGCAACACAAAGCAAATAAGCAGTCCATGTTATTAAGCTTTCCAACAATTAGCACAAGAACCTCATTAAGTAAATTATTTACTTAAAACATATAAAAACAATAGTTACCTGCAAAAGAAACATTTCTCTGGGCATTATTGTGTCTTCAGGAGAATGGCCCATCCCTTCCAACCGAATGACTTCCAGGAACTGACAAGAACAATAAATGGGTATCATTTATGGACAAGTATGAAGTTCTTAACAAGTATAGATTTGCATCATAGTTCTTACCTCTTCGTTTTCAATAGTATGGGCCAGGGGAAGTATAACTTGACCCCCAAAACCTCCAACTCGAGAGCCTGGTAAGCTACAGGGGCCAACCTTAATGGCAGAAGCCAAATAAGCATCAATGCTGTTGTCTGCCCATTCTGACCTGTGCTCCCGAAGGAACCTAAGGAGGATTGCTGGAGGCACATTCTAGAAAAACAATGACACATGCCAAACAATTAATACAAGGAAAACATTACAAGCTGTATAGAGTAACATATTTGCAAGATGAAAAGGACAATACGCAATAACAATTCAATTACAGGTTAAATTTAAGATAGTTAAACATTGAGAGAAGATAAAAAGAGCCACTAAAGAACAATTTTATTTTTTTTATATACACTAAAGAACATTTTCGCAGTTTTAAAAGAAGAAATAACAAATCTTGAGCAATACTATAAATCCAAGAGCATGATCTATTGAAATAACATGCTTCAAAAGCTTCCATATTATGTTAGAATGAGAAGGAGAAAACAGAAGACAAGTCCAGTGAATGTGTAGACATAAGACTCATCTATTAATGTCCAAGGCAACTGTAAGCACTTGTAGGATTCATTTTCTGTTAGTTCAGAAGTGGGCCAAGTTGTATGGATACTGATGGTGTATGGGACAGTGGTAAATGGTTCATCTATTGAAGTATGGATCCCTGACTATATACCCATCAACCACATTATGATTTGACACTGAAAAAAAAAACATAAACAAATGAAATACTTTAGGTAATCTCATTCATGGTCATTATATTCAAGCTATGTGAAATGCATGACCGATTCAACACAGCTTCATGAATTAAACCTTGTGAGTTCAGATTTTATAAAATAGAATTGGGAGAATGTGCCGCCTTGTCATCATGTCCAATTCAATTGTGAATTACAGAACAGAGATGCATAGGGGTTAAGAATACAGATATTATTATGTTAATAATTCCCCCTACAGAAAACTTCAATGAAGTGACAAGCATCCTCACCTGTAATAGCATTGATGCTTTAGCACATAAGACTGCATTGCTAACTGATGGAAATCCATTGGCAAAGGAAAGATTTAAACCCATCAACTTATCAAGAGATGAATTTACAAGGACTGTAACATCATCCATGCCATCATTGCCCATCATTGACCAACCCTCATCAGTAAATCCATTAAGTGCCTCATTAAAACCCCTGTTGAAAAAAGTAATTAAAAAGAAAAAGAATCTGTAAGGTTCCTATATTTGATATCAAAGAACATTTATCAGGCAGAACAATATCATGATTAAGAACTAGAATATTAACCGGCCCAGTCTCTGGCCAAGTGCTCTCAGAGCTGCCGGCCGTCTGCCATAACCAGTGACATTAGACTGAGAAACTTCGTGAGCTATCTGCCTTAGCTGACGTAGAGCCTGCAGAAAAAAGAAAACAAGATAACAGTTAGCTAGAACCATTTTCCTCTTGTAATAAATATCATATATTTTGAAGTTTAAGCACCCTAAGAAAGGTATAACCATAATCTTTACCACCACAAATGAGGCATGACAATCTTACCGCCATTGTTGTTTTTTGAGCTAGCACAGTTGATGATTCATACAGTGATCGCAATACTTCTGGTACACTCCATGGCTAGTGATGGCAGAAAAGCTAAAATTGTTAACTTCTCATACTTCATAATCAATACACATAAAAGGTTATCAATAATACAAAAAAGGGTAGTTTAAAATACCTCCAAATCCATATGATCAACAATATGTATGATAGAACCACCACCTTCACAGGGCCGTATCAAGTAACCACTAGGCATCATCTCTGCTCTCACAAAATGCTGCACAGATGGCATGCTTGGACCATTTTGAGTATTTTTAAGTGACCTCTCACAGACCTAAGAATGGCATCAAATCATAAGAACAACTAATGATAAACTGGCCTCATGTCTGACCGAATAGGAATTGGAAAGCTTTTATCTGGAATCCAGTCATAAAAAATAAAAAAAAATCAATACATCCTCTGGAACCACATACCACAAGGCTTCCATCTTCTAGAACAGAAGTATAGCGCAGCAACCAGAAGTCACGAGCAGGCGCCAGTGTTGTTGGCGCATATAGCTACACGAAAAGATAATTCAGTAACACTTTCCTCTATTACTCACGATATCTACATAATAGTTATGTTTTACCTGCATGTATAGCAGCTCAATGGTTCCACCATTTGCAGTGGGCAGCACGTTCAGCACATCCACAGCCCGGCAATCGCGGAACCACGAAGGCCGATCCTTGAGGATTTCCACAACCTAGAAACAGTATAAGCAATCATTCAATTCAAAAGCTCAAAGGAGAACACAGCATAAGGTAAGATATCCTGTCCCCTTACCCTTGTAGGCTCTAGACCAACCAGGCCACAGGCTCGTGCTGCCACACCAGGGGAACCATGAGAAATAGCAACGATTCCAATGGAATCCGGACCAGGCTGTGCACATCATTAAGAGAAAAGGAAGAAGCTTAGTAAAAGAACAAGATATGAGCTTCATGGTTTTTGAGGGAAGAAAACTGAAATTCTAAACTTTATTTAAAAAAGAAAGAGGACAGAAATAAAAGTCATGGCAACTAGAGGACTGCATTAAAAATTGTAACAGACAGTAAATTTCATAATTTTTTAACATTTAGGATAATAATATTTTAATATTCTTTATGCAATACTGCCGACTCCTTACTTTTACTAAATTATTGGGTGATGAAATATATATATATATATTTTTTGCTAATATGGATGATGAAATTAATATACTAAAAAAGTGTATGGGGTTACCTTCATTCCAGGCATTTGGACCCACTCTACAGCAGTTCCAGTAGCCTTTGAAAGAAACTCTGCTAAAGTCTCTTCTGCAATGGACAAAAGCCTGGGAGAAATACAAGTTCATAAGCCAAAAATACACACAACAAGGTGGTCAGAAAGCACGATGACAGAAAAGGACCCAACAACTAAATCTCCACTAACCCTGCAGGACTCGCATCCCTTGGCGGATGCTGAGTTGTCAAATTCTGTTGACCGCTGGTTACCACTGATTCACAGCTTGTGTCTTTAGTTGCAAGCGTAGTCTGTAAAGAGAGCACCATGCTATCTCAATTCGTACGCCATTCGGTAGTTTCAAAAAGAATAAAACAATTGGGTATCATAGTTGCCAAAATTTGTTTGCATGCTTAAAATTTAAAATTATTTAAGAATAACATATTAGCCTCTCTAAAGATTCAAAACCGAAAAAAATAATTGAATTTTGGTTAATGTTCCCAGGGGTAAAACAGACAGTTGTGTAACTGTAGAGAAAGGTAATGTGTTCTCACGGTATTCGTATGTTGACGAAAGTAGCCATTCTCGTACACCAGATGGGACACTTGCTTCTGCAACCTATCGTTCTCCTCCATCAGAAGCTTATTCATGGCTGTCAGCTTCCTATTTACGGTCTGAAGGCGTGAAGCCTCTTTCCTCTGTTTCTCTCTGCATCTAAAGAAACAAAGTAGAAACACAAAATCAATTAAACCTTTCCCGTCGTTTGGTGCATCTTTCCATCATCATCAACAACTTAACATCAAATTAAAAATAAAGACTTCTACTTTCTAACATTTTGGTAAGTTCTCTCATCGATTGGTCAATGACAGTCAATGAGAAATTTCATTAAAGAAAAAAAAAAACGAGTAATAAACAATGTTATTACATTTGTAGCTGAATAAATGTACGTAAATAAATGGTTCATGATTATAAAAAGAAAAAAAAAACTAAATTCAGCTTTCTTTTAATCAGAAAATCACATAATAGAACACAAATAACAAAGAACAAAGCTTCGCAGTGCAACCAATTATACCTTCTATTCTGGAACCAAACTTTGATCTGCTTAGGCTCAATGTTTGAGAGAATTGGGCACTCACGGATAAGCTGCTGGCGGCGAATGGAACTGGGTTTGGGGCATTCATGATAAAGCCTCTCGAGGGCTTCAACCTGCTCAGGTGTGTAGCGGACATATTTTCCATTGTCAAAGACACCTTTACCATCCTTGCAGGACATTGCCATTTTCAATTGCCTCAGAACCCAAATTATCCAACCACCAAGTCCAAGAACTTCGTAGAGCTTTAACACAATAAAATCAGCCCCAAATGGGTCTCTAAAAAAGCAAATACATTGCAAATTTGTAGTTGAAACGTAGTTATCCTCGTTTTCCCAATAAGAGACAGCCTCAAACACAAGAAACCGTAAATCTTTCAAGATCAGAGCTTTTATATCAACTTCAAGCTAAGAACACCAACGATCTGATTCCCAAAATACCCAGAAACGTTTTGTGCCAGATTTCACTCTGCTAGTCCTCAATCCTGAAACAGAGACCTCTGAAGATGACGATCCACCAAACTTCAAGCTTGAAACTTTGACGCTAAAATATCACCCCAACTGATCTTCCTCACGACCTGAGAACCAAACAAAACGACGCCATCCCAGCAATCTTCATCTTCTAATAGATTCCTCGTGTACTAATTTCCCCTAATCGTTCCCGATCTCTGAATCATTTTCTAAACTTTCACAGAAACAAATGCGCTAACAAACGCCATTGACAGAGACCCAGAGAGGCACATAGTGAAAATTTATTGTAAAAAAACAGTAAAGATAGATTTTTGGAGCTAATGGGGAATCTCTGGCACTGTGATTTTGCTTTGTGGGAGTGAAATGCTTTTTGAAAACTAAAAGAGCAAACCCTAGCTACAAGAGGAGGCAGAGGAAAGTACCCTACTCACTGCTTGGCTTTGCTTTTTTTGTTTCGGTTAATTGGTTTCGCTTTTTGGTTTCATGTGTTTTTGTTGCTGAGCTTTGCTCTGTGATTTCATTGGGTCGTCACTTTCGGCTCAGAGGTCTTCCCTCCACTGTGTAGGGAAATGGAGCCCCGAATTTTTAATTATTTTTTTCAAATTGAGTAAAAATTTGAAAGGACGAAAGTAACCCTTTGACCCTTTTAATGATGAATTTCCCTCAAAGCCGTTGGAACTTCATAGTTACCAGAAACGGATAGAATTCGCGGGTTGTCACCAAGTACAATGTCAAAATTACTCCTGCTTCCATTTCACTTTGAACAAATCTATTGCTCTTTTTTAACTATAAAAAATTACAGGACAAAAAAGTGAGAACGAAGAAAAAGAATATCAATGTAAATATATAAAAAATCAAAAATAAAAAAATAATGTAAAGATATAAAACAATTTGAAATGATTTCAAAAATAAAAATATTGAATTCATGGAATACGTGAAGTTTTCATTGGTGGCAATTTTGTCATTTGAAAAAATAAGTGGGAGAAGGAGGAAAGCGGTGAAGGGATGGCAAAAGAGTAAATTAGAAGAAGTAGGTGGGAGAATTGAGAGGAGATAATAGGCAAGTGAGAAGCTTAAAAAATACAAAAGGCATGAAGGGACACTGAGAACACCATGATGAGGTTCTTGCATGCGTCTCGATTTTATAGCCTTTTTTTAAAAATAATAATATGATTTATGAGAATTACAGTTTACAATTATTTCTAAAAATAATAAATTAATGGACGTTAAATGTAAGTGTATGTCAACAATGAGACACTACGTCATGATGGCAATATTGCCATCCGTATGCATACATAACACATATCAAACATATACATGACATGAGTCTATGACATTGTAAGGCATGGATGATGGAATGTTGGATGTGTGATGCAATGGGTATGAACGGGTAAGTACCACAGGTCCCAAATGGGATAGTAAGCTCTTCATGTAACAATTTTTCTTTTTATACTATGCTTCAAACGAATTGTAATGTGTTATAGTCATTTTTTTTAATTATAAAATTTGAAATTTAACGTCCACATTACTAGGATTTTAACCATACTTGGCATCAATAATTCTTTGTTTAGGTTAATTTAGTGTTTTTGATTGTTTTTAATTCTATTAATGGAGTAATATAGAAGGTGATCTCTTGCCTTTAATTATTTCATTGCTGCAGTGACTTGAGCTTAATATTTATTAGTATACTTAATTATTATTTTAATATATAAAATATTAGTTTTTAAAATGTGTATTAATAAGTTTAGAAAAACTCATTTAAGAATATGAATCTAGAAGCCTAAGTGTTTTAACAATATAATTTATTTATGTAACTTATTATAATTATAAGCTTACTAGGTACTAACATGGGTGAACTAACCCCCAATTATCCTATTATAATTAGTTTAATTAACTTTCTTTCCTTTGTTCAATTGGTGCATTGCGTGGAAAATAATATCGACGGCTGCGATTACTTCGCGAGAAGCATAATTGGTGTCCTGAATTTAAGAACGTGAATAGAGGAGTTAAATTAGTGTTTGTCTTGTTATATTTTAGTTCTAGTTCAATGAATTTGCTTTTAGTCTTACTAGTTTTACGGCGCACATGTTATACGTTTATTGTGTTCATAGTATATATACCTATCAATAATTAATTTGCATAACAATATATATATATATATATTAATTAATAATTAATTTGTACGGTAAGAAATTAAAATTCAAGTAAATTAATATTTTATGTTAATTATATTAAACAAATAGGATTAATTCAATAAAAAAGTTTAAATCATAATATAAATATAATTGTTTTAATATTCTAAAGAAAGCAAAATAATAAATACAATAATATTATAATCATAAAAAACTATAATCTTATCCTTTTTAATTTTGATATTATAATTATTTACAACTCACTAAATAAAAAATTGAGACATTCAATCTTAAATATTATTGATTTATAATTTTGACAAATTATATATTTATTAATATCAAAAAAAAAAAAACTAACCCTAATTACAGTACTCTTAACTACATTACTCTAATCCTAATTACGTTGCCTTAACATTAATTACAATATCTTAAACCTAATTACAATACCCTAACCATAAATACAGTACCCTAACTATAATTATGGTACTTTGGCACTAGTTATGGTACCGTGACCCTGTTTATGATACCATCATCATAGTTATAGTACCCTCATCCTATTCATGATACTTTAATCCTAGTTATGATATCCTAGCCATAACCTTACTTACGGTACCCTAAACAAAGTGATGATACCCTAACCCTAGTCACAGTACCCTAACCATAGTCATAGTATACAACACATACTTCTTACAAAAAATTTTTTGGTTAGAAACATGATTATAAAGCAATGGAATCACCTGTGCTCAAATATTACATATGTTAATTCTTCTACGAAGGCAAATCTAAGCTAAGAATAGGCAGCATGAAGCCATTGCTAGCAGAATCCATACTTCTTTCAAGCCACCATTCAAGTTTCAATGTCAAATGAAAGGGAACTCAACAAAGTGTGACACCCTCCTTTGCTTTCACACTCAGTATAACTCGTCTCCATAATATTAAACTTTGAGCATGAACTCTGAACTCATTGTACATGAATGACAAATACTTCAACCATCGCATAAACTAGGGTATGTGCTGCAACATATAGAAACAATTTTTAGTTAGATTGTGGATCAACAAGAAAGTAAGCAAGCTAGTGTCACTATGTTTTTCAAATGTCATTTTATTATAAATTTTTTTGTTAATCAAGTGTGAAAGATGGAGATGTAAAGAGAGATGGTGAGCATATTAATCAGATTATGGATATCAGATAAAAGGAAGAGAGATGAAGAGGCGAGCAATTAGATAAGGCATAAAGGAATTCCTACTTTGATTACTAGCTTCTCAGGGTCAGCAAATCCTTGAGCTTCCACAAAAACAAATTATTCTTAATGAGTATCATATTACCTTTAAAATGTATACACTAAGGCTCCAGAGAATACTTGAACACTACATGCATCTAAAGATGCCTAAGTTCACACTAGCCTATCTTGGATTTTTGCAAAGAATAACTTTATATAGATATTCAGCAACATAATTTACTTTGTACTACTAAAAAAGGAAAAAGAATGGAAAATGAGGAAGCATACACAAATTTACATGTTCAATAGACAATGGAATCACATGTTAAGATCATTAACTATACCTTAATACCAATATCAAAAATTGATGCTTTCATGAGCATAAAGCTACGGAAACATACTTTGATCTTCCAGGTATGCTATTACTATGTAAGTAACAAATGCTCAATTGCATCAATGTTTATAGAATGTATGAATAAACAAAAAAAGATAAAAATATTAAGTAAATAATATCGCCAAGCTTGTAGACTTTAGAGACTAATAAAAAGATGGCTGGTTTTTTCTAATTAGACATAGGAGAAAGATGGTTGGTTTTTGAGTGATTCATTGGCTCATTGCTTTCTATAAGCAATTTCAGTTTTTGAAGTTGAACAATTTGTTGTCAATAGAAATAGAACATGGATTCTTTCAACACAGCTTACATTTAACAAACATTAAATGAAGTACATGGCTTCGGGCATGAAATCCCACTTGGATGGGAATGAGGTTTATTAAAACAATAAATAGTAAGCCTCCTGTGAAAATAAAAGAAAATCAGGGGTGTAGACATTTTATAAATTTGTTATCCATAAGATACTTGCTGATTTGTGCCCAAAGCTCAAAAGGTATATCAAGCAACCCATATTCATCATCAATGAGAATATCAGCCATAAGGATGTTTTCATTTGAATATGGCTGAATCACCTAGTAAGTCTCTTACCTAGTAGTTCTAAATTAAATATCTTAATGCATAGCTTTTAAGAATGCAATTGCAAATACTTCAAAGAGAGCTGAAGCTACGAGAGAGAAGAAGATAAAGCTTTGCATAATAAGAGAAAAGACAGGATAGGAGCATAAGGAATCCTTCCAAGCATAGAAAAAAAGAGTACAACAGTAAAGTGGATGGTGTCAGCAACTTTTTTCCATGAGAACAATGAACTTCTACTTAAAACTTTAGAATCCTTTTCATAGATTTTGTAAAGTTGTAAAGAGATAATAAAGAGAATAAAAAAACAGAGTTTCATCAAAGGAGTTTACAATCATTTAATTCAGAGGCTTAAATTTTATATAGTTTTGTGATGGAATTAAATTTAAAAAACACTTATGGCACTGGTGCAGGCTGCAGAGAATTCTTAATACAGCCAACAACTACAATTCAATCTTAGATCTAATTGGTAACAAAAATATACAATAAGGCTTAGATGGTAGGACTCTTTTTGGTTGTTATTAGCGAAAAAGAACATTCGTTCAAGCACAATTCCTTATTATTATTATTTTTTTCCAAATATTTTTCTTATTGTTTTGATTATAAGTTAAGTAGAATTTCAATGTCAAATTGAATTCTGGATCAATTAGAAGCATGTCTTACTAATTATTTCATAGCACAGTCAAGAAGAAAATAAAATGCAGATGCATCAGAAATCACAAGAGTGAACACCAAAGTCCTTACATAAATTTAAAAAGAAAAGAAAAAAACAGACAAACATCTTACAAGAAAAATGTGCTGAAAATGTCTGCTAATTTTTCATGGCAAGTGCCCTTTCCTCTCGTCCTCTCCCTTCCATTACCACTTTCATCCCTCATTTTCTTTTTTTTATTCTCTCCTTCGGTGTAACACGAACCTTAGAAGAATTTCGCTGGTCCTTACTTCCCCGTACGACCATTTCAGCTCCAAAAACTGATCTTGCTTTACTGATTCATCAAAAGGTCAGATTTTTTTCTTCCAATTTTGTTATTACCTGCCTTAAAATTTCAGTTTGTCTAATGGATTTGAAGGTTTTGTGAATTTGGAGGAAGAGGGCATCGACATAAATTTTGAGATAGGAAGTGTTTTCACGGTAAAAGAGAACAAGAAAATTGGGATTTAGGGATTGAGACGAATTTAATTGTCACAATTTTCATCACAAAGATGACATGTCACTTTAAAACACAGTTTTGAAGACACAAATTCTCAAACAACCCTAGTTAAAATTTTTGAAAGAACCATTTTTAACTTTTTTTTTTATATTGAAAGAGCTTTATTATGATAAAAAATTTGAAATTTTTAGGCTAATTTCAGTCACAGTCACAGGCTCCAGCTCAACTTGTTGCCTGATTGAAAAAAAAACATGAAAATGAAAAACAAAGAAAGAAAGAAAGGGGAAGCCCACAGCTAGAGCCCCAGCAACATCGGCCCGAACCGAGTTTATTAGTGGAGCTATTTATGTCAATTTGCTTTCAATTAATTAGACAAAATAAGAAGGAAGAAGGATTTTAGGAAAAAACCATCATATGGCCTATTTTTTAAAACAAAAATTTAAAATAGACTACTTTTAAAACTAATATTAAAAATTGACCAAATTTGCTAACCCACCTATTACATTCTCAAGCACCAATAAAAAAAAAACATGAATAGTAACTTCGTGTGCCCTTTTTTTGCCTTTTTCTATCCACGTTCATTTGTTCATTGTATTTTTTTTTCTATAAAGTGAGAAGAAAAAATTTATCACTTTCCAAAAATTTTTTAAAAATATAAAAATATATGAACAGTAACTTCGTGAGCCCAACTCACTCACGAAGTTACTATTTATTTATTTTTTGTTTTTTCCATAAATGAATGCTTTATTCATTTATTTCTTATAATAATTTTTTTGTATTTTTTTTTCCTCAAGGAGAAAAATTTTACCCTAAAGTTACCAAAAAAAATAAAAAATAAGCAACATCGTGATCACAACCCAAGAAGTTAATATTCATTTTTGTTTGTTTTGTAATTTTTTTTCCTAGTCAGAAGAAAAAATTTACCCTTTTTCAAAAAAAAAATACATAAACAGTACGTGAGCCTGACCCACGAAATTACTATTATTATTTTTTGTTTTTTCCCATAAATACAAGTTTTATTCATTTATTTCTTGTAATTTTTTATTTTTTTTTCTTATCCAATCAAGAGAAAAATTTTACACCCAAAATTACCACAAAAAAAAAGTATAGTAATGTCATGGGTTTGGATCATGAAGTTGCTATTTTTTTTCTTAAATTGCATGTTTTTTTTTTTGTTTTTTCAATATATATATAACAGCAACTTGATTTACTATAGTAGTAATGTTTAATTTTTTTTTATTTTCGTAAATACATGCTTTTATTTATTTATTTTTTTAATTTCTCTCTTGTATTTTTTTATGCTTCTATTTATTTATTTTTCCTTGTAAATATATGCTCTATTTTATTTTATTTTTTTCTCTTGTAAATGCATACTTTCTTTGTACCATGCATACCTTCAAAATTAAAAGTACTTTTTATGCAGTTTTTGTTTTTTTCTTGTAAATACATATTTTTCTTGTACTATGTGTGCTTTCCAAATCAAATGTAGTATTTATAGTAAATTAAGTTGCTGTTATATATATATATATATTTAAAAAACAAAAAAAAATTTACAAGAAATTTAAAAATAAAAATAAAAAACATATAATTTATGAAAAAAAAAAAAAAGCAACTTCATGATCCTAACCCACGATGTTACTATATCTTCCTTTTTTTGGGTAATTTTGGAATAAATTTTTTCTCTTGATTGGATAAGAAAAAAAAATACAAGAAATAAATGAATAAATTTTGCATTTATGGGAAAAAACAAAAAAAATTGAATAGTAGATTTGTGGGTTGGGCTCATGAAGTTACTGTTCATGTGTTTTGTTTTTAATTTTTTTTTTGAAAAAGATAAATATTTTCTTCTGATTAAAAAAAATTACAAAACAAACAATAATTTTGTGGGTTGGAATCATGACGTTATTGTTCATATTTAGTTTTTTTTTTTTATGTTGTAATTTTGGGATAAAATTTTTCTTAATAAAAAAAAGTTATTAATAATGCATTCATTTATGAAAAAAACCAAAAAAATAAATAGTAACTCACTGTTTATATTGTATATATTTTAATTTTTAGAAAGTGATAATTTTTTTCTTCTCACTTTATAAAAAAATAATCAACGAACAAATGAACACAAAGGAAAAAGCGAAAACATATGAATAGTAATTTTGTGAGTCGGGCTCACAAAATTACTGTTTATGTTTGTTGTTTTTTGTTTTTTGTTTTGGGTGCTTAAGGATGTGGCAGCTCGTTGATAAATTTGGTTCATTTCAATATTAATTTCAAAAGTAGTCCAGTTTTTTTTTCGATTTTAGGGCTTAAAGCATTTTCCCGGTTGGGTTGGATTTTGATTTTCGATCCCGCTCGAGCAGCTCTGCCCTGAAATTTTGGGAGGGAAAATCCAAAACCAGCAATTGATTGAATTGGACAAGTCTCACTCCCATTTCCTAAATCCAATCCAAAACCAGGTACCACGTTTCTTCTTCTTTCTCGTTTCATTTAGTTAGTTGCTTAGCGAATGCAGGAAAACAAAAGGAAATTTTTTATTTTTTTTAAGGTTGTTCTAGTTCTCCTTTACATTGTCCGGCAGTCGAACTTTTGGGATTTTATTTGAAGTGTTTAATTTGCGGCAATCAAATAGCTAGAAAGCTTTGAGTTTGAGGTCCTTTGCCTTTGCTGCTTTGTAAATTTTGCATTTTTAGGTTGTTCTTGGATTGTGCATGCTAAAATTTTCAGCAAATTCATCATTTCTATTGCTCATTTTCTCACTCATTCATTGTGGAATCCTGCTCTTATGCTCATTTTTCCTAGTTGCCACTTCATCAATTTTAATAAAACTACTTATATATGTTGCTGCTTTAGCCTCTATCAATTTAGTTTCCCTGTGATAATTATGCATATTTGAAATGGGAAAGTGAATTTAGACCCCGAAGTATCTAATTGGCTTGCCTAACCTGAGTTTGGCATACGCTGAATCACTTTATAGGTATTTTTACGTGCTTGGAATACAAGCTTAAGGTTTGGAGTTTGATGTTTGATTTTTGATCTGCAGATACTGTTTTTTTCCTTATAAATACATCATCAATGAGCACCACGGTGCACAGAACTCCTAAATCCGGTAGGCAGTCATTATTTTTCCAACACTTGGCGTCACCTGTTTCTGCCAGGAGAGGAAAGTTTTCTAGTCCAGGTCAGGAAACTGCAGTATCTGCTCTACGACGTGAGAATTTTGGGGATTCAGATCTTCCGCCTCCGCCTGTTTTTACTTTGGAAGACCGATCAGATTTTTCTCCTGAATCTGGAATTCCGGATTATCCAATATCCCCTGAAACTAAATCAGAACCTAGATCTCCATTTCAAACTTCTGGTCGGGAATTTTCTACTCCATTGAAAAGCATATCGGATGCCACCACTTCTTATACTTTAATTGGTGGGCAGCAAAACCAACAGGGTTCAGCAGGTTTGAGTTGGTGGACTCCTGGAAGGAGTGGGAATGAGCAAGAGGATAAAGGAAGGGGTTCACCAGTTGAGGGTGTGGTTCAGCCTGGCGCTTTGATCACTCTCCCTCCCCCAAGAGAAGTTGCGAAGCCAGAGGGTCAGAGGAACTCTTTGCCTGCGGGAAACCTCAATGAGGAAGAATGGGTGACGGTTTATGGGTACTACTTAACCTCTGCATTTGTTTATTTTATCCAACAGTTCTTTCAGCTCAGGATCAAAATGTTTCTTTCATCTGTTGTTGTTAAATTTTGGATGTCTATTTTTTTTTTCCTTAAAGAAAAAACCCACAAAATTTCCAAATAAGAGAACCGCCTGAATTTCAATTATAAAATTTGTGTGCAGCATATAGTACTTTTATTTTTTGGATATCTGCAGCTCATGGTACATATTTATTGAATGGAGATAAAGAAGTATTTATGCAATTAGTTCAAGTATAGGTGTGTTATAGGTGAGTTGCATCATGTATAACCATTTATGTATTTTGGATGTTATAAACTTATAATGCGTCATTATTTTGTGAATTACATAAGTCTTTTCTGTATTCATGAGATTGTACATTGGTTACTTCTTGTTCATTCCTTGCTATTTCTTGAGCACCATCACTTGGAGGGTCTGTAATCTTTGAAACAAATCAAAGTTATCTACCTTTATGGTACTCAGTGCTTATTTCTTTTATATTTAGTGTGGTACCTTTACCATAATCTCATGTCCTCTGGTGAAGAACATTTTCCATCTACTGTATTTGATCAAAAGAAATGTATTAGAATGATAAAACTTTATCATCTAACAAATTATACTACACTTTGCTTTCTGTTGTTGAGGATATAGGGCTAGGACAGAAACTAATGCTGATTGTACATTAGTCCAGAACAGGATGTTGGCTGATGCAAATTTAGATGGGCCAAAGGAGTTAGGTTTACTAACCACTGATAATAGTGATGCATTCCAATGATTATAAGGTTGTTTTCTGTGCAGGTTTCCTCCAGCTGATACAAATTTAGTTTTGAGGGAGTTTGAAAAGTGTGGTGTAATTTTGAGACATGTTCCTGGGCTCAGAGATGCTAATTGGGTGCACATTTTATATCAGGTTTTCTATATTTCCATTCCCCCCTGTTTAAGCTATAAATAACAGTTTCTTTTATAGAGGTTTAGTTATCTCCTTCTTCCTTGTTTTCTCTTACCTTTGGATTTTCATCATTTAATGTTGAAACTTGAAAGAATGCTAGTTATGCTATCTAATAAAGGCATTGGCCTAACGGGGAGTTACCTTGGAATTGGTAATACTTGATTGTTATTGGAATGAAAGAATGGTCCATATGGCTGCATACCAACAGCTGTTTCAAGCTAACATTTTGAATTTGTAGTTGTGTCCATTTAGTTAGTAAGTTTCTTGACTTTACTGTTTTATGTGAAAACTCTTATGAGCTTTTATATTTTGAGTTTCTGAGATTTCTATTCTCACATATATGTTTGCTAATGTGCCAGAATTATAACCATAAAACATATGCCTCGAAACTTTTGACCTCATGTCATTTCTTGCTGTTCATTATCATGGGAAGCATCGTATGGAAACTGTATTCTGCATTGAGACACTCATGAGTGGATCATTTCCCAGCAGATTTTGCATCAAATTTATTGTGGCAATAAATCAAGTTTTACTTTCCAATTTCTAGAGATAAAAATGATTGTATGTCAATCATATATCTGAAGCTTTATGTGGAAAAAAATTGTCTCATTATGAAACATAGAGAATCTAGTGAAATATCCAGATCCAAGAGCATCTCATCCATATTTTGTGATATGACCAAGTGTTGGGGGATTTGCATGGTTCAGCAGCCTAGCTATATTTCGAATGAATGCTGTGAAGGTCATTGTATGACATATTTTGTCTCTGATGCAGAATCGATCTGATGCTCAAAAGGCGCTTAACAAGAATGGGATGCAAATTAATGGGGTACTAATTGTAGGAGTGAAGCCTGTGGATCCCATGCAACGTCAAGCTTTGAATGAAAGGCTAAACAATCAGGGTTTTATGCCCTTACCTCCTCCATCATCGACAAGAATTTCAGAGTTCAACACATTAAGTGCTCCTTCTCACCCCTATTATCTTCAGAATGGCAACGCTAATGGACGACAAACGGGTGGTACAATTGCTTCCCCAACAAAATCATTGGTGTCTAAAGTCATGGATTTGATGTTTGGAATCTAGTTAGCTGCTTGAGTGGGCTTCGCTAAAATTGTCCAATATGCTGTAAGCAAATTTGTAACTGTTTCCACAATTCAAATGCAAATCTTGTTCATGTGAACCGGGATTTTCTTTCTTCAGTATTCAGTATGAGAATTTTCTTTACTGACATCAGAGATTGCAATTTTACTGTTTTCATATTTCAAAACAATTCATTAGTTTTCAGATGCCATAATTCTACCCTTGAATTTTCTTTTCCAGGAACACGATACCAAATACCAATTGTTTTAATAAAGAAAAAGATGAATTCAAATTAAATTTTGTTTTGTCTATGGAGTAGGTGGAGCTTTGAACTTCTGAATCTTATTGAAGATGATGCATGCAGCTTCGTCTTGACCAGTATTCATTTTTCTAATTGTGTGAAGCAATTAAGTATAAATCTTGCTAATAAAATCCAAAAATACAGTACCAAGAAAGACAAAGGCATAAAATTCCATGGCATTTACATCATTCAGTCACGAGCTCTGTCTCATAGTCTACTATCCCCAGTCCCCACCCACTACTTCACCAGTCTGTTTAGAGAGAATGCAAATGCTAATTGGGTATGTGAGTTTTTGAATTTGGTATTTATATAAAGATTTTAAATAGTTATTTATATAATAAATAGTATTCATGATCATAATAAAAATTATAAATTTTATATTTATAAGAACTTAATATGTCTTTTAAATATTTATTAAATAAATTCTTTATATAAAACTACAAATGCTGAGAGAACATGTAATTTTGATGAAGAAAGGTGATATTAACCTCTCTCCATGTGAGTTTTTGTCCCATTAACTAGTACACAGGACTTAAAACTCCATTCAATTTTTAAAGTAGACTTTAAATCTCAACCCTTGAAGTAATAAAAGAGTACGAGGAAGACGTGTGCAGCGTTGACAATTTTATGTCAAGTGATTAAGCAAGATTCATCAAAATGCTAAAGAAATCATTAAATATCTTTTTTTTAATTTATATTTTCTTAAAAACAATTATTTCTAATTAAAATTAATTTTTTTTTGTAGATTTAACAATCTAAGCTAGTTTATGCATATTTAAACTAATTATTTTTTAATTTGATTTAATAAAATAAAAAAAATTTAAAACGTTACAATCTTCCTAAAAGATTAAAATTTAACAAATATATAAATGAACATATGATTCATTCATCCACAAAGTTATAATATTGAAATGGTTAGTTATCACCAAATGAATAATCTATTGTGTATGTCCACATGTCTTAATCTTGACAATTTACTTTCTCATTTACTTTATTTTTTTGTGCATTGGAAAGGTATAATTTTGATTTTATTGGAAAAGAAATTTATGTACAAACTTCACAAATAAGTCATTGGAGAGACAGAGAGTCAAAGTGATCAGTGTGAAACCTCCCATCACCCTTCTCTTTTTCTGTTTTCTCTCACTCACTCTGACTCAGTGACTCTCTCTCCCCCTCACCTTTCATACATTCACACAGTTGCTAAAGCTATTGCCAGTACTCACAAGTCACACTCTCTGAGTCACCACCAGTAACCTCTTTCTTTGAGTTAGTTTTTGTACTATCTGCAATAACACACTGTAACAGGCTCACAGAAATGGTGCATGATCAGAAAACACCGGAGGCAGCGGTGCAGCTGCCGGAGATGAAGGTACTGGAGAATGGGACTATGAGTGGGCCCCTGGTTGGTGAAGAGTTGAGGATCCACCTGAGCGTCGGCGTCCGGCGGAAGGTTGACTTGGCACAGGTGATTGTGAGGCTGTTGTGCATGGTAACCTCGGTGTTAGCGCTGTTATTTATGGTAACAGCAAAGGAAGCAAACACCGTTTTGATTTATGGGTTTCAGCTACCTGTTTACTCCAAGTGGTCCTTCTCTGAGTCATTCGAGTAAGCTGCTTAAATTACGTTAATGCCCTTTATCTTCTTCTCTTTTAGCTAGCTCATCTGTTTTAATCATATTGTCGTGTGGATTTTCTCCCTGACTGCCCTTACCCTTTGTTTGGTCTGCGGGAAAAGTGAGAAAAAGGAGTGGAAAATAGGAATCATCCTTGTTAAATTCTTCCTTCTCTTTTTTCTATTTTTAAATTGCTGGGGTTAACTTCTAAAGAAACGGGTATGTGATTCTAAAATAGAATAAGGTTTTTAAAGTATTGGCTAGCAATTTTAGTCTCTTTTCACTTTCAGTATGTTTGGTTCATTTTTTAAGTTTGTTCTTAATCGGAGAAAAATAAATAAATAAATAAAGACCTCAAAATATACTACTACAAAGCAGAGATCAAGTTATATGGATTTTCTGCAACAATTAGGATCAAAGTTATTATCTTTCTAATTTTCTATTTCATTCTCCTTTCTTTTCTTTTATTTCTGTATATTTTCTTAGTAACCAAACACAATGAGGGGTTTTTGTTGCAATTTTCTTTTCGTTTCTCCTTTTACTAACACGTCCTTGTAATTTGAAATTGTTTACCGGATTCTCTCAAATTTGACTGAGAAAAGTGTGGTCTTGTCCTGGTTTGTTTGTCATCATGTGAGAATGGGTTGAAATTGCATTGACGAAATTACCCTTGGGTTTGGAGCTACTAACGGAAAGAACACCCATTTCCATGTTCATGGCATTTTCTTTGTTTGATCGGTCATTTTATGTTATTTGAATGAACAGAAACATTCCCGTGAGTTTATTTTTTGTTTTCTAGTAATTTTTCATTTGTCTCCTTACATAGCACGTTTTGGTTAACATTATTTTGATCCTCTCTGTCTAGTTGATATAGGCATGCAAGCTCTGTGACGAATCAAATTAAGAAATGACATTTTATGGCATGCAATGTGGATGAATTTTTACATTAGAATCAGAAATGGAATTTTACTAGTTGTAGCATGAAATTTATTACTCCATCGCTAACTCAGATAATGGGAGAGTTGGGCATGGGTCTCTTACACAAAGAGAGGGTTTTGTTTTGGGGGGGTTGAATTTTCCATGACACTAAATTAGGTATAGTTCATTCGTTAAGTGTGAGCCTTTTCTAACAGGAGGAATGTATCTTTTGAATTATGACATTCTGAGAATGTTTGGTTTAGAAACGCAATTTGAATGATCAGAAAGTTGTTGAATGTGGTCCTGTGCAGATACCTGGTTGGGGTTGCGGCTGCTGTTGCGGCTCACTCCTTGCTGCAACTACTCATTGGCACATCAAGGCTACTAAAGAGGTCTCCAGTCATTCCCTCAAGAAATTATGCATGGCTTATTTTTGCTGGTGATCAGGTATAGTGATTCATATTTATGGTTGTGCTATTGGTCTGTGTTAGATGGGAGTTGAGAGTGTAGTAGATTATGAGGAACCACAATAAATTCAGGAAAAGGCATTTTTATCTTTGTATGATATTCTTGCCTTATTGTTGTTGATGTTCACTTCATTTGATTCCTAGATTATTAATTGTGCTGAGGTTTTCTACTTCTACTTGCCTCTGTAATAATGGTAGTTTGTAAGAACTAGCTTGTCTTGCTTTAGACAATGCTTGTAGGCCATGAAATAGATTATCAGCCTATAAATTTATTAGAAGCACTCGTCAGTTTTGGTGCATCTTAGGAGGAAGGAAAGCTTGGTTGCTTAAGATTTGATTGAGAATTAGATACTTGTTGCTGTCAAAGCAGACAGAGTAATTGCGGTACATGCTACTGAATCTCTAACGTAGAATCCAATATTTTATAACCAATTTTAAGTATTTTAGTGTCCTGTCAAAGATAGTGACAACAATCCCATACAGGTAGCTAGGATTTTTAGTAGCAACAAAGAGGAACAGTTCTAAGTAGATTCATCTCATTGTTAGAATTCACTGTGTGCCTGCTTTGTAAAAGCCTGAATGTGTTTAAATTGCAGGTGTTTGCATATGCAATGATGAGTGCTGGGTCTGCTGCCTCTGGGGTGACCAACCTGAATCGTACTGGAATACGGCATACAGCTCTACCAAATTTTTGTAAGCCTTTACATATCTTCTGTGACCATGTTGCCATCTCAATAGCCTTCACTTTCTTCAGCTGCTTCTGGTTGGCCACATCTGCTGTTCAGGATGTGATATGGCTCTCCAGGAACTGAATCACAATACATGATGTAATGTGAAATTCCATCCTTAGTATTTCAACATGAACAATATTTTTGTCTTCCAAACTTTTGTTGCTTGGGTGGAAAGTGCTCTTTCTGTAAAAACAAGATTATAATCTTATATCGGGTGGTGGGATTGTGTTGATCAATCAATTAATTATTGTGCTTCTCCTGAATATTTTCAAGTTTTCTACTGAACAAGTCTTGTTCTGTTTTAATGTGATTGATCATAAAACTTTAAAGTAGACAATAATCAGAATATGTATCGATAATATGAGCAAATAATCCTTAAAGGAAACCGAATTTATACATGAAGTAAGCAATGCTAATTATACTAATAATTTTTACAGGTTTCTTTTCTTTAATACAATAAAAATGTAAAGTTGGAGCACTAATGATCACATTAGTCTTATGCATTATGCCCAACAATACCTCATTGTTTGAGATATCAAATGTAAACGTTAACTGTCGCTTGCAAGTTGCAAAATCGGCCAATGTGACCCAGTTTTTGAATAATAATCGCCAATTGAAACCATCACCTCTATCTCTAACTGTTCGTAACTACCCAATAACCGCTACATCCCACCACGATTTAGCTAAAACTTGAAGTGGCCTTCTTTCTGCATGGCCCAAATACCTCTATCTCTTAACAAATATCATCATCAATTGCTTGTAAATCACGTGTGAAGGACACAAACATGGCATCTCTAATGAGTTGTCTCTGCACATGTATGATTGTCTTCCTTGCATCCTTTCTCGCATTCTCCTCGATCCATTTCTGTTTCGGCTCCGGTATTTCATCCAGCACCAGCTCCAAGCTCAGGAGTATCAGTCACTGTGATTTTCAGTTCAGTCCCATGGCTCTTTTTGGCATATTTGTAGTTTTGCTGTGCTCTGTACCATAGCCGTTTCACAATTGTTACTTGTTTTTAATTTGTTTCGCTGATTTTTTATTTTTTTTTTACTGTGTCTAAACATGTGGATTTGCTTTCTTTTCTGAGATTATGCAGTAAATCAGTCCATTTAGTCTATACCTAAGAATTATATTGGTTAGAGCTTAGATTGTTTTTTTCCTTTTAAGTTTTGTAGGATTTCAAAAATAAATATGGAGCAGGACTAAATCAACCTGGGATTGTGGTATTTTTCTCAGCATGATCAAGAAAGTTAAGTCTGGCTGCATTGACTATCAACATTTTACTCCTTAGTAGGCCATATCTTAGTCAACAAACTATAATTAAAGTTCAGAGCTTTGGTGTTCTGGTGCAGGCATTTCTCTTTCATCTAGTCAGTCTGACTAAAAGCTCCATAGACTATTTAAAAGAAATTGTAATGAACTTACTGGAGAATTATAGATGGGCATGTATTCAATGACTTTCTGGTGTCATTTCTTGTAATTCTATCTTGGTCAGTTAGGTAACCTTGCACCACGGCATCTTTCTCGAAATTTTAATATTTGATAGTGATATTTCTATTAATTTTTTTGTTCAAATTCTTTGTGAAACCCAAAATCAGATTCTCTTGTTACGGTCCACACTTAAGGAAGATCAAGTAAACTTCTTTTCCCAATCTGATTCTGAAGTTTTGTTTGTCCTAATAGCTTTCCAAGAATCTATATAATATAATGCATAAAAGTGAAGTTTCAAATATAGAAATATAAATTAATCACATTCCTGCAAAGAAGTAGCTATGTACATTATTTGTAGGCTTGTAGGCCAAACATAGTTGTTGAATCGAGATTCGACTAGTGAATAAATTCTGATTTTAAGAATCGTGAATTATATTAAATCGTACTATTCAATATAAATTCTAAAAATAAATATTAAATTTAATATTTATAATTAAACATATAATATTTGTACCTTTAGCTTGTTGGGGAGGGGAAGTGAAGTTTTTCATTCTTCTTGTTGTTATAATTATTTTATTTCTTATTGTTCAAGAAAAATATAAAAGATCGGTAGCTTTTGCATAAGAAATACTATTAAATTATTTATTTTTTTAAATAAAAAAATATCAAGAATAGTAACATTAACAATTTTAAATTAATTTACTAATGAATTGAGTAAACAAAAATAATCTACTATTTGTATTACCAAAAAGTCAAAATCCTAGAGATTCTTTGCAAAGCTTCTCTCTCGCTGACAATAAATTTTTTTGACACCTAATGGCTCTCCTACATACAACTACAACTTAGAAATAGAGGAAAGAACAAAGTCTCTTAGTAAGTGTTTGAAAAAAAATAAAGAAATGGCACTCATGGCTGAAATAGACTTCTTAATTTTTCCAACTAGTAAGTAAGCCTTGCAACCTTCTGTATACGTCTGAAAAAATTGCAATCTTTTTAAGTGGGTTTCTCTTGTAACAAACTTATTATTATGCGTAAGGTGAAGCAAAAAAGTTTTCCAAAAAAGAAACATTGAAAAATTTGTTCATTTTTGGGTTTTTCAAATACGTGGGTCATTGTATCTAAGTCTTATCTAGAATTTTGACTTGTTGGTGATTCGTACAATTGAATTGTATTGTTCGATTCATCTCTGATTTGGTCGATTCATGTACGATTCTTAAACTTTTTCGATTCATCCTGCGATACGTATCGTTTAGGTGCTAAATTGAATCGACTCGTATGACTCGAATCGTGAATCGTAAATGTTTGATAACTATTTCCAAGAAGAACGATCAGTATGAATGATAACCCTGCAGATAAGAGCTTTTGACATCTGAGTTTTGACTGTCTTTATCAGGGTCTCCAGCTGCATGCTCCCTTTCCTTGCTTCTTTTTCTCCACTTCAGTTTCCTTAGCCAATGCTCAACCAGCATCACACCTAGACCGATAAAAATTGTACCCAAAGAGCCTCCTCCTACAGCAAGTAGCACCACAAATAGCCATTGTGTCCCATGACCATGTGACATAATCATCCATTTAGCAGTAACATAACCCACTGCCATGAATGCCACAGCTATCCACATGACCTTGTGAGCAATCACCAATAATCTCATTTGTGGCTTTCTCCGGAAGGGAATGATGCTGACAAGAACAATGACTATAGAGAGAGATGTGAACAATGCTACATCATTGCTTATTGCAAATACATTGAAAGCAGTTATCTTGCCCAATATTGATTTCCCTTTCATTGGTCCATCCTGATACAACCCACCAGGAGGGCTAATACCAGCAGAAAAAGTAACAGTTGCAATCAAAATGGCAACTAGTATTATAGTGTTCCTGGCATTTTGTAATGCCTATGTGTACATCTCATTATGGTTATTCCTTCGATTTTTATACAACTCGTTTAAACTTTCCCGGTGCCTTTTGCTAAGACGCCTATGTTGTTGCAGATTTGTTGTGGATATGGACTCTGGTTTATAAGTTTCAATATCATATCTCTCGGCAGCATGATGCTGAGGTGATGATATTCTAGAGAAGTTTCAATATCTGCAAGAAACTTGTAGTATTAAATGCAAATAAAGATATGGGTTCTTACATAACAGTTATAGGATTTGACTTCTGAAATAAATACACCAATACTTGTTATGTACGTTTATATGCAGGGTCATTCAACATAATAAAATTTCACATTAATAGTTAATTCCTCACCTTATGGCGCCCACCGGTAACTGCAAGATGTAAGGCGGTGTTTCCATGTCTGTCTTGACAGTGCAAGAGATTTGTGCCATTCAAGACATGCACCAAGAGTAATAAGGCATCATAATGTCCATATCTGACAGCCAAATGAAAAATTGTCTCCTCCTCTCTAGTGAGATAATGTAAAGATGCTGCAGCAGTCAACACAAAATCTTCAAGGACCGGAACTTCTCCTTTCAAGACAGCTAAGTGCAATGGTGTGTAGCCATTATTGTTATATTCCAGAGCAAGATTTGCATCACGCCTTAGGAGCATCCAGGCTATCTCTCTATGTCCTTTATTACAAGCATAATGCAAGGGAGAATTCCCATTTTCATCAGTCACTTGGGCAAGCCCTGGGAAAACATTTAACAATTCTCTAACAATATCTGCAATGGCAAGTGTTCTTTTATTAGATTAAATAGACAAAAAAAAATGCTGGTTTTCAGGTAGGATTAGTTGTGACTTAGTCAAAAGCTGTCACAAGGTGGACTTGGAAGTGAAGGTTAACAAAGAAGTGTTAAAAAGATACTTAGAATTTTAACTGAAGAGAAGTCTAATCCTACCTGTGTGTCCTCTTGATGCAGCAACATGAATACAGGTTTGTTCGATCCCAACTTCCCATAAACTCACCATCCCAGGTTGATTCAGAAGGAGATTGACCGCATCAAGATGACCATGACAGCAGGCCACAAAAAAGCAACTCTTACCATTAGAGTTAAGCTTACATGCAGCACCGAGATTGACTTCCAGTAGCAATATTAAGACCATGACATTCCCTTGGCGACAAGCTTCATGGAATGGAGTCTCCAGGTTCTTGTTCTCAGCGGCAGCCATATCAGGGCATACCTTAACTATTGCAGATGCTATCTCTGTGTGACCATATTTGGAAGCAAGGTGTAATGCTGTATTGAAGGAATTATCTGTCTTTCGCTGCAGTGTTTCTTTATCCTCTTGAGCTAAGCTTTGAAATGTGGGTATGTCATATTTCCTTACTGCTTCCAAAAGTCTTGGATCCATCAAACAATACTCTAAGCTATGTTGCCCCTCTATTTTTCTTTATGCAGCATAGAGTAAATGATGTACTGCGAGGGTGTGAAGTGTACATGAACCCTTTATATAAGAAAGGAAATTGTACTAGGAATCAACAAGAAATAGTTGGAGAATTATGGTATGGATGAAGAATATAGACTCCTTGAAGCTGACCCAGTCTCCAAAAATAAAACTTGGCCAAAATATATAACAATTGCTACAAGTCTCCCAGTTTATTATTACAAATAATTAACTATACAGCATTTTCATGGAAGATGCTTGTTGGTTGAATATTCTTTCAAAGTCAAAAAGTTAGTAAAACCTAAGAATGTCGATCGATGATGATTGGTTAGGATGTTACTGTTGTTTGTTTCCAAGAAACTTGTTGGTATGACTTCAAAGGTGGAATAAAATTTTCTTGACCTGTGTTTGGACACAGAATTTGGTAGATGTCTTTGCTTCAAGGAGACATAGATCTTGTCAAGATCTTACTCTCATGGAAAAGCTGACATAAACGGGACTTCAACACCTATTTTTTGGCAAAAACAAATGTAAAACCCAAGTCCTTTTATGACCAAAACAATTCCATTGGACAACAACTTTCCTTCATATCACATGCACGAGAAATGTATTCAATGAGAAAGATGAACATATATACTTGGTGGGAACAAGTAATAGATTTGAATCAGTTTGCAATGACAAAGAAACACGAGAAATAATATATCAATGATATAGGTGAAAGTTAAAGTTATTCTCACAGTATGTTTATAAAACCTACTCAAAAATTACACTCTTTAAGCAGTTTTCCTAACTCTCATTACCAGAATTTGTTTGTCAAATGCCTGTATTAGAAGTTTGTAATTCATTATCTAATGCATATTATTGAGTTGAAACTTGAATGAGTATGCTTAAGTTTACTTTCAACAACAATTCAATAACTTAATCTAAAACAAAAAAGAAAAAATAATTTTTGGGAGAAGAAAGAAGTGCCTAAAAGAAGGTATATTACGAAATGAGCTAGATTTAAATGGCCATTGTTATTAAAATAAAAGGAAAATTTTCTCCGACAGTAGTACGGTGATCTAAAAGGCGTAGCTAAGAAAAAATAATAATTAAAAGGGTACAGATTAGTGTAATTAGATTAATAAATTTAGATATTTAATATTGATAATTAAAAGATTAGTGGAATGTGATATGAATGATATTTTTGTCATTTGACTAAATAAAATATTGTATTATTTATTAATTCGGTTTGCCCAACATAAAAATCTAAATCATTTATTCAATACCAACAAAAAAGAAAAGCAGATGACCAACTTATGCATCCAGTAAGGCAGTAACCTCAACTCATTTAGACTTAAACACACATTATACTACTCTAGCTAGTTGTCTTTGCATTATTGTAGTTTCTCTTTTTATTTAAACACAAACACATTCTAAGCAATTGCATTTTCAAAAGAGAAAACTTAGGTACTTTGAAAACCATACCTTTTTGTTTTTTTTTTTTTTTAGCTTTCCAAAATAATTGTAAAAACATTACTTACAATGCCCCTAATTATTATTGCAACCTCATCTACCACTTCCTATGTTAATCACTTTACATATAATGTCAAACTCAAGGGCTTTAAAGTGGGCCTAACAAACTTGTTCTCGAGGAGAGTTTGGGTTTACGGGCCTTTATTGAGGCCCGTCTACAATAGTTAGGGGCCGTAGCCCATACAAAACAAAATGAGGAAGTATATGCGATTATTGATTTTTTTAAATTACTATCATCCTCTTTGTGTATGACTATTTGTTCCTAAATATTAGAGTAGTCAATTAATTAATTTTTCTTAAAGAATAATTTTAACTAATTTTCATATGGTAGGTGTCAAAACTTACTTTTATCACATTAATGCAATATTAGTTTTAGCTAATAATAAAGAAAAGTAAAGGTGCTTCAGTTGTAGAACCCACCACTACAAGTTTAGATGTCACTTATTTTTTAGATTGACAAATCTAACCCCCACTAAAAATCAATCTTATCTACATATGGCCATGAGATTTTTTGTCTTTAGAAAGTAAGTTTCCTCTTCTTTTTTTTTACTTCGAATGCGAGATAAACAAAATATTTTTATTTTATATACAATAAATATATGAAGATGAACGTTAATCACATAATATTAATCTTTTACTTTTATCTAATATTTACTTTTAGCTAATAATAATTTTATTATGTTGATTGAAGTTTGTTTGTTAGCAATCTTAGCATTGTTCCTTTCATCATTTCAAAGGTGAAAGCATCTGTACGAGAGGCACAATTTTCCATGACATGTTGTATACAAATTTGCACAAAGTCACACTCTTTGGCTTCTCTCTTCCAGCTAGCTAGCTGCAAGCTAGCTAGCTAGCAAGCATGATGATGATGATGAAAGTGAGGATTTCACGTCTCACCAACTTGTTAATTTGGCTGCATGTTCTATCTTTAATTTAGACAAATGCTTCCTAGACTGTACTTATATATCATAAATAGCTAAACAAATTGAAATTGATTGGATTGAAATAAGCAACTTTGTTTGATGCATGCATTTTGTAAAAGAGGATATAAGATTGATGATGGTCATATTACATTGTCATTTTCTCGTGAATTTGCACTTTATTCATGTAAGTGCTAAAAGAATTGAGAGCGTGTTTTTTAAGAGTGTGTCTTTTAGGAATTAGTGGATTGGAAAAAAACAAAAATATATTATGATCTTTACTTTTTCTTAAAATGTTTATGCACGTGTTGAAACAAGAAATTCAATTAGAAAAAGAAAAAAATTGAAAAAGACATTCTAAATTGCAAAGTTTTGAAGACTAGATCTAGATCTGGTAGGTTTGTTGGATTGTCTTTAGAGTGACAAATTAGACTAGATTGAATTCAAAAAATTATTTGATAATTGGATTGATAAAAATCAAAATAAAATGAATCAAATTGATTTTATATATATATATAAAAACCTATTGTTTTTATTGACAATTAGTAAAATATTTATATTTTATATTAAAGATGTATGAGGTAATTGTATTTTATATTGATATTATCTTTATTATGTTAATACATAAGTTAAAATTTAAAATGTTATAACGCACAATAAATCAATCAACTGTAGTATTAATTATTAATAATTTTATTTGACTATTTGTGATGTAATTTCTTATTATTTACTAAATATTAAATTATGATTTTTTGTTTTTGTATATTTAATATTTATAATAATAAATATTTATATAATATTTTATCTATGACGTTATCCAATTAAACCAATAATATCGACAGTTGACAAATTTTTCGAGTCGTATAAAATTTTTAAACATTTTGTTATCTAATATAATCTGATAAATGATTTTAATTGGAACGGACAAAGATTAATAGTGAAAGAAAAGTTCCCTGAGCAATATTGTAATGTGGAATATTAGGGAAAATTGGAAAAAAGTAATATGTCATTCTCAAAATAATAATAATATGAATGACACAATTAATATGTCATTCTTAAAACTTTAAAGTATTTGTGATAAATGATAAATTATTTCTTCATTTTCTTTTTTTCTTTTCTTGTAGAGGGAGAGAGAGAAAGAGAAAAGCAGACTAGTTAATTCAAAGTGAAAGAGACAGTATATCCTTAGCAATTAGAGAATAATAAATCCCCAAGTCAGGTCATTTACATCAAGCTTTGCTAGCTAGCCAACACCATATTATACATATAATATGTGGTTACAAGAAAAATTCAAGAGATAAGCAACAGTGTAGGCTAGCTCTCCTTTTTCTGCAATTAGCAATCAAACCAGAAGAAATGACATAGTTCTATTTATTTATTGATTTAACGGCATGTGATATTCAAGTCATGTTATGATATAGTTTTATTTATTTGTTGATTTAACAGTCATGTGGTATTTAACTCATGTTATGTATATATTGATTAATTAATTTATGAGATCTGTAAAAAATAAATTATTTATGCTTGAATTGAAAATTTCATGAGCTATTTTACTCCCACGCTCTCTCATAAAAATTTTTGAACCTATAATGTTAATGAATGACCGACTAACCCTTTAGTAATTAGGAAAACAAACAAGAAGAAATGACATTAATTTTGTTCATTTTATCGATTTAGTGTTCGGGTGGTATCTGGGTTATGTTACATACATATTGATTAATCAATTTCTGAGATGTAGTAAAAAATTGACCATTTATGTAAAGAAAGAAAAATTTATGAACATTTTATTCCCTTATGCTTTCTTCTAGAAAAATTTAAATAATTTTGTCCTATTTTTGGGTAGAATTTTTGCCTACTTTTCTTCTTGGCTTTATATATATGATTCTCACCAACCAATAATTAATCTATTATAGTATTTTATCTCCGAAATAAAAAAGTTTGGACATGCATCAAATCAAAGATTAAACTATTAGAAGAGTTATAGAGTAGTACATTTTGATTCGTTTTTATAATTATTGATGCAAAATCAAGATAAAAATATCTACTATATATTATAAAATTCTATTTTATTTTTCTAAAACTTGAATAGTGTACTTAATAATTTGTTTTTATTAGTTAATAACTTGGTGACCAAGTTTAATTTATGACTTCAACAGCAATATATCAAATTCCTCTAATATATGTATACTATTTAAATGTCATTATCTTGCAAGTGTAATGTGTTATTTATTATTATTATTTTTTTAAGGATGTATTATAATATATATTTTTATATTGAATGTTAAAAAAAAAAAAAAAAAAAAACAAAGCAAAACAAGTTAACATCAACTTGATACGATCATGAATCATCCTTGATAATTATGTCCCAACCTCTAAACTTTAAATAATTATCTATAAGTTTTTAATTCTCATTTATCTGAACGAAAATTATTAAAATTCTCTCTATTATACTAATATGTATAATATATAATATGCATACATTTAAATTATTTAAAACATAAATTCAATTAATTAAATCTATTCAATCACTTAATAACTATTAAATAATAATTTTTTCATTTTTCTACTCTCTTATTCTATTCTCTTCCACTCTTTTAATATATAAATATTTTTTTATCAAACTAAAAAAAATAAAAATAAAATTAAGATATAATATGTACAGAACAATCACGCACGGCACTAGTATATTAAAATTAGCTATCAATATATATAAAGTTTACCATTATAAAAAGGAGATCAAGTAAATCGTTAAATATAGTAAATGACCAAGACTAAATTATTTAAATATTAAAATGTTCAGCATGTATATGCACGTAAATCATGACGTATCAATCAAGCTATTACACGGATTATTACAAATTAAGATAATATAAATAAAATCATGTTGGCTTTTATTAAGTAGACTTAATTAGTTAATTTTATACAAAATAAAAAAGAAACACCGGCCCTATTTGGTTAAGCAGTATATAAAAATATTGTGTGTAAAAATATTTTTTAAGTAAAACTGTTTAGAAAATGCTGCAATAAAAAGCTGAAAAACTGTTGGATTATTTACATAAAAATACTATGAGATCAAATAAAATAGATATTGAGTAAAAATTATTAAAAAATAACTTTGACAAATATTATATTAAGGTTAGATTTTTTTTAAATAAAATAATTATTAAAATTTGTTTGAACTTTTCTTATTTTCTATTTAAAAAAATTTGTTTTTTTAGCTTCAACTTTTAACAAATTTTAAGATTCTTACAATTCAAAACATATTTTTTCATAAAATTTAAAAAATAAAATTTTTATTAAGGTTTGTAGAAAATTTGATACCAACCACTGTTTCAAAAGTGAAACTAAGCGGTGCACTGTTTTTAATTAATAAGAAAAGTCAGACATAATTGTACTACAAGAAAATTTAAAAAATTGCAAAGGTTGTTGCTCTGAAAAAGAAAGAAGCACTCATAAAATATTATAATTTGACAGTCTAACTAGTATCATTATTTTTTTATTAAAAACTATCAAGGAAATATTAATTAGATATCAGCTTGGGAATTGAGCTGTATCATAAAACGACATTAACCAACATAAGCAAAATTGTCATATTTTAACAAACCGAAAGCGAAATGTTAACGACGATGAGTTTTGTGCTTATATGTGGTTAAGACTAGATTGTGGAATTTGAAAACGTGCTTAAGCTTACATTAATTGAATGGCATTAATATTGAGGCCGATTAGAGACCTTTTGCCCACAATATTTTGGTTGCTTTGTAGAAAGCCCTACTTAGTTTGGATGGTGGGTTAGTAAAGGTTGCTTTTCTATTTTATTTTTTAAAATAGTTGATTTATTATAAAGATTTATCGGTATTGAGTTACATTTTATAACTTGTTTAGTATACATATTATAAAAATCAGATTGACAATAGTTTAATATATGTTTGGCATGCAAATTAAGAATATGTCAAATATGTATTTATTATGCTAATTACATAAGTCAGTTTAAGTATACATAAAATTACCATCAGAAGCTAGCATGTATAAAATTAAGATATTTGGCACACATATTATATAAGTCAAAGTTATTTAAAATATATTATGTAATTATTAATAGTGTATAAGTATTTATAATATAATCAGTTACATAAAAATAAAATATATAGTTTGATGGAGAGATAAATCAGGAATATACAGTGAGGGTTAGAGATAATATTGTTATTATTTTAAAAAATTAAGAGTATGTACGACATGTTAGTATCATATGCCACAAAATATCCATTATTTATTAAAAAGTACATATGTCGATTGAGCAATTTTTTTTAAACTTTTTTTTCAGATTGCCTCCAGGACTCTCCAATCGGCAATTGGTGTTTCAATTTTTATATCAAACAGTTCTCTTAATAGATAATGATTGATTTATTAATAGTGCCAATAGAGTTAAAACTCATTGATAACTTGTGCCCAATTTAAGCATGCATATATTGAAATTACGACATCTAAATTATGACGATGATGAGAGGCGTATTATATCTTTTCATTGATTAAACATAGTTTACACTACCAAACTTTTTAGTGTTAATTTTTTAAAACCGAATTAACTAGTTGAGCTTCCATTTGTTCATATTTTTATATTTTATATTTTTATTGGTTAGAAATATCATTTACTAAAACTATAAGTTGGTCTTTTTTAAAGCTAGTTGAGCATTATAATTTGTTTTTGATTGGTTGAAGTTCGTATTTTTCCCATTTCCATTTGTCAAATTTCAAACCTACTTAAAGCTAATCAAGCTTACTTTACCAAAAAAAAAAGACCAAGTCAAGAATTTTTAACGATTAGGTTTTATAATCTGTTGGACTTCAGCTTCCATCATCTATAGCACTCAGTAAAATTTTGCATGGAGTTGAATATCCTTTTTGTCTAAATCTTGTAATAATGCATGTATGATCTCATTCAATTTTATAGCCTCTGCAACGGTACATAGAAGAAGTCATGTCACTAAGTTCCAAACCTTGATTCTATCTCTACATTCCCTGAATTGCTATCTCATGTCACATTTATCATGAAAAAAATATATTTCTTTTAGTGATTTTTTTTTTTTTACATTTATTTTTAATGATTTGTATCACAATTATTTTAAAAATTTATCCATCTAATTTTTTTAGTGCAAAATAAATTATTCACTAACTAAATGATAAGAAAAAAAATCATCTTAAAGCATAACAAGAAAAAGAGAAAAAGAAAAACAGCATCACATTCAAAATTTTTATTTCACAAAAAAATATGTTTAATAGTCGACCGGTAAAACAAAACCAACTACCGCACAAGAATTTTTCTTTAACCACTTAATTAAGATTGATTCCTATATGAATTTTACTCATAATATTGTCACAAAGTTGCACCTAATTAAGACTAATATAGTTATTAAATTGCACATGTCTTCTATACTTTATTAATGTCAACAATAATATGCATTGTTCTATATAACTTGTATAAGTAATCTACAGAGAAATTATTCTTTCCCTTGAACACAAAAAGTAAGAAGAAAAAGAGTGTACAAAGAAATTATCATCATAGATGAAACTTGAAAAAGAGTAAATTTACATCTTCAAATAGGTGTCTAAGTATACTTATTCCTAATACTAGTATGAATAAATTATATCACTGACACTAATCATAGGCAGCAACACACTGAAAAAACAAAATCATATTCATATTCACCTCCTAAAGATGGAAAGGCAAACCAACTCAGCCACAGCCATTAATCCCAGATTCCCAATTCCAAGTTGCTTGGAACAAGACTCTGAACTGTCCACAACTTATCAGAACAAAAATCTTCACTTGTTAGCTCAGTTTCTTCTAACCCCATTGTTGGATACATCCACAAATCCACCGAGTCAACAAGTAGAAACTCGTTCCCCATCTCGGCCGAGTCAAAACTCCCTTCTATATTTGGTAACTCAACGATCTTACCCAGCTCCTCTGATTCTGACTCCTCTGATAATGACAAAGATGACGATGATGGTGATGACGAAGAAGATGATGATTGTACTGAATCAAATTTCACCATTGCAGCTGCAGCTGACGCGGCAGCCTGAATGTCACGTGGGATCAACGACACCGGTCTCGGAAACAACTCAGCCAGTTTTGGGAAATTCAGAATCGCTGAGTTACCTTTAATGCTCAAAGCGGCGACGTCGTGAGCTCTAGCTGCCATTTCCGGCGTGGCGAAAGTACCAAGCCAAATACGTGATTTCTTTCGAGGCTCACGAATTTCGGATACCCATTTACCCCAATTTCTCATTCGGACTCCATGGTAAACCGGGTGCTTGCTACAATCTCTGGGTCTTTTGGGTCTGCTCTGTTTTGGGGTCTGAACAATTTTTTCTGGTTTGGAAAGAGTTAGAGACTGAATTGGGAAGAGAATGTGATAACCCAGATGAAGATGATGATGTAGAGCTGGAATTGCTAGTGCTTTCAGTTTCACAATTGTTTGGTTCTGTCATCGTAAATTGGAGTTTGAGAATTAATGCAGTTGATGCAGAATTAGAGAGACAAAGAAAACAGAGGAATGTCAAATGTGGAAGAAGCAGAGCAATGGTGGTGGGTTTTTGTAGGGAAAGAATTAAACGCTCCAACACAGCGACCTTTAACCTACCAACTCTATATATTTCAGTGACAAAATGACAGTAACCAAACAGAATTTAAACCCAAAATGGAGAAAAATAAAGGATTGAATTTGAAGGGTAAGAGTAAGACGATAAAGACAAGTGGAGGAATCGGTCAGAAGTCATTAACCATTAATGTTACAGTAGGTCCCACTACGAAATGTACTGGCAACGTTCAAATTTATTTGTTTTTTAAACCTTACAAGTCCACGTCTACCCTTTTCTATGTGTCCGTTGTGAGTCATTTGGTCTCTTATTTTTGTTCAAAAACCACATCTACTCATTGTAATCAAAGACCAATTGATGTTTTCCACTTTTCACTTGTCATTGGATAAAGCCTAATTCAGTTTCATCTCCACTTTTTTTTTTGGTTTCTTTCTTCAATTTCTTGGGTAACTGGAGACCTGGGCACTTAATCAAGGCGATGGTTGATTGCATTACCAATTCAAATCATTCCAAAAAAAAAAAAAAAAATTAAAATATCATCGTTTATTACACTCAATGTTTTTAAGAATTAAATTCGAATTCATGAAATCTATTAATAGAACAAAATATATGTAATATAGTCATATCTCACAAGTCCAAATAATTCTTAATGTTGAAATCATGATAAATAGAAAACTAAAATTAGATATTGCAAGATTTATTGATTAAGAACTAAACACTTTATAAGCTATTGCTATTTCCATCAAACATCCACGACTAAAATGGTTAAGCATCGAACTAGTTGAAGAAGTCATAGGTCAAATTCTAATTCATAACTATTGGAAGGACGCCAACATAACTCTCCAATAAGTCCATTGGAATTGACTCTAATTAAATGATATTTTATCATCCCCACATAACTAATTGGTTTAATACATATATTTCTTTCATATTAACAATAAAGACTATATATAATTCGTAAAAAAGAAAGTAAATTTAGGGATTAAATCATTATTTAGAAAATAAAAAATTTAAATTTTTAAATAAAGAAAGTCATATCATATCAAACGATTAAGTAGATGAAAATAAAATATTGAGTAGAATTTTTTTGTTATTGTAAAAGAAATCACAACTTGCCTATTGTGTATGCCTAGCTTATTAAAATCAATCAAACAAAGTGTGCGCTTAATTTCACATGATTATTGGCTCGTGGATCGAACTCTTCATTGATTACAATATTAATGACAAATTAAATCAACTAATTAATTAGTAGATCTCCTAATTAAGGTTATGTTAATGAGGTTCACATTACATACAGATACATATATATAATAGTACAATGGGCATCATCATTATTAAAGTTAGTTGCTAGGAATATTAATTATTTCCAATCAATTAACCATGAAAGAAAGAAAATGACAAACTAAACTTGTTGGTATGTTATGGAAATAAATATTATTTTTTGTTATATGTTGGACGGTGGCTAGCTATCATAATAAGTCTTTGGAACTTGCAGATCACCAAAACATTATTTAAGGTGTGGTTTATATATTCTCACATGCATGATAAATAAAAGATTAATTATTATTTTGGTTATTTAAAAATGTTCAACTTATCATTATTCTCTTTCAATATTTAATGTTAACATTCAAGTCTCTAAGTTAGAGTTCATTCTTTCTATTTCACTAATTGAGAATTAACATAAATATCTTGTAGGAATCTTAATAAAAGACTAATTCTTATTTTGGTTATTTAAAAATATCAATTTATCAATTTCGTCTTTCAATATTTAATTTCATCAATTAAGTCATTAAAAATATTTTGATTTATAGATTTTGTCCTTCAATATATAATTTATCAAGTAAATCCCTGAAATATTTCAAAACTATTAATTTAAGCCTTCAATATTGAATGTTAACATTCAAGTCTCTAAAAAAATTTTAAAGTTAAAGTTCATTCCTTTCTATTTCACTAATTGAGAATTAACATAAAATATCTAGTAGGAATGTTAAAAACAATAAAAATGCTAATTAACTAGTATTAAATATATAGTTGGAATGTTAAAACAATAAAAATGATAATTGACTTGTATTGACGACGTAATATTAAAATAAAAAAAAATAAAAAACTTCTTGTTGATACATTAAATTAATAATAAATTATGAATTCTCAAATTCATTCAAAATTTTCTTTACAAAATATTTTTTTTCCTTAATGATTTAGTTAAGGATTTTCTCGATGAAAAGAGTGGATAACTTTTTTAAGTTTATAAATTGAAGATTTACTTAGTATGCTAATCTAAACTTTTTTATTCTTACGTTCTAAATGTAGAATGCACATTAATAATAAAAAAATAATCATTTTATTTCTTTTACCTTGTTAAATAATAATTTTAATTAATTTTCAATTATTCAAATATATAGAAGGATGAAATTGATAAACATTGAATCTTTAAGGGATTCGATAAAAAAAATTGAATATTAAGGGATGAAATTAATAATTTGAAATATTTTAGAGGCTTAATTGAGAAGTTAAATGTTAAAAGAAAAAATTGATGAATTAAAGTTGTTTAAGGATTTGATTGAAGGAATTAACTTTTGAAAAACGAAATTAATAAATAAATATTTTTAGGGACCAAAATAGTAGTTTAGTCTTAATAAATAATTGGTTTTTCTCGCAAGTTTGGTTTAAATTAACTTTACATATGCTGCATATATTTTTAATTTATTTGAAGCAAGTTAATTTTTTTTATAACAAAAGATTTTTGCAGACGGCACATGTTTTTCTTTTATTTTCTTTTTCGTAATGTACTTGTCACATGGTCAATATTAAAATTTAATTAAATATAAAACTTTATAGAATAATCTTCACATTTTAACAGGCTTTTGTATTAATTTAGTCATTTATGAATGTTTCCAACCAATTTTATTATCTAAAATTCAGAATATTTTAATCTCATAATTTTTCACTTTTAATTTTTATGATATGTATGAATAAATTAATTTCTCATAATTTAACAATAAAATAAATTTTGTACGACATAAAAATAATTTAAGCATGTCATTATATTCATGTCAATTGTGATTATTTTATTAATTCATAACATGTAAATAGAAAAATAGATCATTATTGAGAAATTTTGAATCTTGAAAAATAAAATTGACTGAAAATTTTTCTGAATAACTGAAACTGAAAATTGATACAATTCTAAATGACCGAAATAGTAAATAAGCCTAAAAATATTCTAAACAATTTTATTTTTTTTTGAGTATATTAGGAGTGATTGAACTCGATACTGGAAGATGGAAGAATATGTATCAATTACTTGAGTTAAACTTGTGATAATAATTCTAAATAACTTTGAGTTTGGCTTAAATATGATTTAAATAGTGTAATGATTAATAGGGAAATAAGAATAGAGTTTACGCATTTAAGAAAGACTAGAAAGAAATATTAAACTGAAAAAGGCCGTTGTTATTTTCCACAACTAAATTTTATAAATAGAAACTTATTTATTGTTTAAAATCTAAATTTACTAAATTAGGCTTCATTAATGCTATTTCCACAACCAATTTTTTAATTTAATACTTTTCCCCATTAGTCTCGTGATTAAACAGACATCCAATATAATTTTAAAATCAGATACAATATAGGTTGCTGGAATAGCTCAGTTGGTTAGAGCGTGTGGGCCCTCCTTGTTTTTGAATTTGAATTTTTTCATTGAAATTTACTCGTTTGATCTAACCCAATTATCATTTTTAAAAATTTTTCATTTTCATTGAAATTTATTGTCGTTAGATCTAGCCCAATATGTTGAAAACATAGTAGCCTAGCCCAGACAATCATTTTATTATTTTTCTTAGTAGTCTATAAAATTCATGCATATTATATAACATTTAATGAAAAACAAGAACCACCACAAATGACAAAATCATTCCAACAATACGAATTTTCTATCTTTCCTTTGACAAAAATATCAAAAAATTGAAAGTCTTCGGCTAAGTTTGTATGGCTTATGATCCTCTTCCTTACCAAAAACTCAAATTAATTAGAGCCATTGGCATAGTTAAGTAACTTGAACTTATAAATGCATTTTTGGCATAGGAGCTTAACAAGTGTCCTTTGGGCACCATAAATCCATTCAAAAATATACAACTTATCAATTTCGTCTTTTAATATTTAATTTCATCAATTAAAAATTTAAAAATATTTTAATATATAGATTTTTTTCCTTCAATAGATAATTTATCAAGTAAATCCCTGAAATATTTCAAATTATTAATTTAGTCCTTCAATATTGAATGTTAACATTCAAGTCTCTAGAAAATTTTAAAATTAAAGTTTATTCCTTTCTATTTCACCAACTGAGAATTAACATGAATATCTAATTGAAAAAAACAATAAAAATGCTAATTAACTAGTATTTAATATCTAGGTGCAATGTCAAAACAATAGAAATGCAAAAAACATGTATTATTAATATGCATGTGAAATTTAGGACGTAATATTAAAAAAATAATAAAAATCTCAGCGATACATTAAATTAATATTCTCAAATTCTTTCAAAATTTTCTTTAAATAATATATATATATATATATATTGGTAATGATTGAGTTAAGGATTGTCTCTCGAAAAGTTGGATCAATTTTTAAGTTTATAAATTGTAAAAATTGAAGATGTACTTAGTATGCAAATATAATATTTTTTTTATTCTTACATACTAAATATAACATGCACATTTAATAATAAAAAAATAATCATTTTATTTTTTTAACTTGTTATATAATAATTTTAATTAATTTCAATTATTCAAAAATATAGAAAGGACGAAATTGGTAAACATTGAATCTTTCAGGGATTCGATAAAAAAAAAATTTGAATATGAAGGGATGAAATTAATTATGTGAAATATTTTAGAGACTTAATAAATTAATTAAATATTAAAAGACAAAATTGATGAATTAAAGTTGTTTAATTAAGGATTTGATTGATGGAATTAACTATTGAAAAGTGAAATTAATAAATTAAATATTTTTCAAAACCAAAATAGTAGTTTAGTCTTAATAAAATAATTGGTTTTTCTTGCCAGTTTGGTTTAAATTAACTTTACATGTAATATATATATAATTTATTTGAAGCAAGTTATTATTATTATTATTTATAACAAAAGATTTAAGCAAACGGCACATGTTTTTCTTTTTCCTAATGTACTTGTCACATGGTCAATATTAAAATTTAATTAAATATAAAATTTTATATAATAACCTTCTCATTTTTAACGGGCCTTTATATTATCGTGGTCTAATGATAATGGTAAAGATAGAGCTACTAGCCAAAATGTTCAAAACTAGATATACAAAAAAAAAAATGGTTTAATTCTACCAAAAAAAAAAAAAAAGGTTTAACTATTATTTCAATTTATTGAGCTTGCCTCTATTTTTAGTTTAGTTATTCATGAATGTTTCCGACTAATTTTATCATCTATAATTTTAATTTTTTTTAATCAAGTTACATTTTCTCATTTTTTATGTTATATATGAATAAATTAATTTCACATAATTTAATGATAAAATAACAACATAAGTTTAGTAAGACATAAAAATAATTTAAGCATATCATTATATTTATGTCAAGTATGTTTATTTCTTTAATTTTTAACTTGTAAATAAAAAAAACAGAATTTGTTTGAGAAATTTTGAATCTTAAACAATAAAATTAACTGAAAAAATTCGTCAATAACTAAAATTAAAAATTGATACAATCCTAAATAAGCCTAAAAAAATTATGAACAACTTTGAAAATGCTATTTAAGTAGTGTAATGATTAATGGAAAAATAGGAATAGGGTTTACACATTTAAGAAAGAATATAAAGAAATATGAAACTAATAATAAAAAGGCCATTGTTATTTTCCAAAATAATTTTATTAATTCTCAGATTTATTAAAATCTAAATTTACTAAATTACGCTTCATTAGTCGCCATCTTATTTATCTAGTGATTAAATATGAACAAACCATTTTTATTAAAAATAAAAAATATATATGTTCTTATAATCGCTCAGTTTAGCGTGTGGCCGTTTCCCACAAGATCAGAGGTTCAAGCCCTCCTTCTAGCGTTTTTGAATTTGAATTTTTCACTTATCAAAACTATGCCGATTGAAATCCACTGTGGTTGAATCTAGCTCAATTATTTTGGGTACGAGCCCAATATGTTGAAAACATAGTAGCCCAGCCCAGATAATCATTTTTTTTTTCCTCCTTTCTTTCACAGTAGGCTATAAAATTCATGCATATTATATAACATTTAATGAAAAATAAGAACCACCAAAAATGACAAAATCATTGAAACAAAAAAGAATTTTTCATCTTTCCTTTGACAAAAATATCAAACAATGAAAGTCTTCGGCTATGTTCGCATGGCTTATGATCCTCTTCCGTCACGCCTTACCAAAAAATCAGAACACATTAATTAGAACCATTGGCATTGTTAAGTAACTTGAACTTGTATGTGCATTAATTGTTTAAAAAATTAGAAATCTTTACACCCAACAATCTTAACATTTGAAAGCTCATAAATAATTCAAGAATGAGAATGTAGTTTTAACAAATAATGTTGCATACGACATGTTTTTGTCCATTGTAAAATAGAATGACTAAAAATACAAATCAATAATCAGAATTAATATAATCTCAACAAATGTATTATTTTAATATAATTTACTTGATATATATATATATATATATCAAGTAAATTTACTCATTCCAAATCATGTCACTAGTAAGGATGATAATTGGGTCGGGTCCTTATCACTAGAATAATACAGTGGGATATACCGAAAGCATTTTTGAGAGTGGCATACTAAGACTGTTTCCCATCACAGGATACTCGGAAGGATAATTTTAGACATGACACGAACCTTACATTAACTTTCCACACACTCCCATGGAAGTTGTCAGAGCTTTAGGGTCATCTGACTAACAGTTATTTGCATTTTTCTCAGCTGCTACAGCCATAGACAAGAGCGGCATTGACACAGTATGTGAACTAAAAAAGCTGCTGGAGAAGAGATCACTTCAGGTACTCTTTTCTCCAGGTACAGAGACTGGGTAGAACAAACTCTGACAGGGTTTAATTTCCGAAAAAATTTCGGATTCCCTGTTACACAGCTTGTGTTGGCAAATCCTGATGGAAGTGATGTAGAACCTGTGGCCAAATTTCATCTCTATGGAAGGCTCAGCAATGACTTGCATGATTAAAGGCTTCGCAGGACAAATGAAAGAGATGGGAAGACTAATACCAATAGAGTTTTCTTTTTGAACATTTGAAACAATTTGATTTGTTTTGGTAGAAAAACAGAAGGCATGCTCTTCTAAGGAGAGATAACTCCTATCTACATTTAGTTTTCTGCAGCCTTAGAATTCCAAAGAGTAAAAGCCTCAAACATAAAGACAACTATAAATCACATTAGAGAACGTAAATGAGACTGCAATTATTCTTGCATGATTACTCTTTCTACATGCAAACCATAACCAAATCATATGATGTAATAAACCTAGATAACTATTCTCATACAATTATTCGATGAGGCAGAGAACTTTCAACTTTCTTAGCAAAAACAGAGTTCTTTGAAAGAGAACTCTCAACTTTCTTAGCAGAATCTGAGTTTTTGGAAAGATAATACCAGTACGGAAGAGTCCTACAAGCAAGCAATACATTTCTTGATTCAGTTCCTTTCATATGGTTGTTCTGCCAAAATAAACCTCTTTCCCACCCCTGTACAACGGTAATTTAGAATCCCAACAATTGCAATGGTTATTACAATAAAATTACAATCACTTTCTAAATTACCTATAAGAAGGCATGCACAAACAAGTAAAACAAATGCTGCAAACACATATGACAATGCTTGGTTCTTAACAGTAAGCAAAACGAAACACACTAACTAATTTTAGATATTTCCCTCACTTGGTCCAACAATGACGGGATTCCCTCCTATTGATATTTAGTTTTCTGCAGCCTCAGAATCCCCAAGACAGCCATAGAATTACATTTTTATTTTTGAACAATATAGATTCCTTTACTTAGATGGAAAACTCATAGGAATAAAGAGTATGAAACTCAAAACCCCCAACAGAACAAATTCACAAACTTCCAATGATCAAAACACTACCAATCACAATTTAAAAACCAATACGATCTGGCAACAGA